>JAREIK010000801.1:3131889-3731889 GCA_029783825.1 Sapria himalayana
AAGTATTCTTCATTCCACAATAAATCAATAATTGATATCCACGTGTTGAATATCCTAATTTTTTTGTGAAATCGTTACTTATATATCTTATATCAAAAATATTAGCTATCTAATTAATTAAATACACACTAAATATAGCTTAATTGGTAACCAATGAATGCAATAATTAAAATGACACAAGGTCTCTATATTGGTATACACAACCAAGCTTGAACACAAACACCTATGATTGTCAAAATAAAAATATAGATAATAAAATGTGAGATTTATGTTTTGATGCATTCAAACGCATCATTCTGATATTACCTCTCGCCTATTTCACACCAATTAAAAGAATGCCAAGCTATTCGGCATTTTGAAAATGCACAAACATATCAGCATGTGATTTGATCGAAATCCTAAAAATTAAAAATATATCTCTCTCATTTGCTCGTTATTTTCTTGACTTTCAGATGGAATAAATATTTTTTTTGGTATTTTTTATAACATTTCTCTTTCTACACTTCCAAATAAATTGAGTATGTTATTTATAAATATAATTGTATGTGTTTTTACACACACACACACACACACACACACACATATTTGTTATTATAGTTCACTTTTCATTTGGGTGTTACACATGTGAATATTATACTATATATTATAATATATGTGTGTGTGTGTGTGTATGTTATTACAGTTTACTTTTTTATTTGGGTGTTACATATAAACAATATTATATATATATATATATATATATATATATATATATATAAACAATATTATATATATATATATATATATACATATGTGAATATTCTTCTCACACACACACACACTCTCTCTCTATATAATGTTTTTGATGAATTTATTTTGATGTACTTAAACATGTTTGTAGACAATATAAATATTTGGGTGCCAAATAACTAATTGTTATAAAAGTGGATATTCTTCTCAATTCCATGTCTATACAAATTGATGAGAGAAAACCTTGATGTGATATTGATTTTTTTTTTGTTTTTTGCCAAAAGAATATTTGATTTATGCATTTAGCATATATTTGATTTTATGTGATTATTTGCTTAATTTTTGCAATTTTATCCTTAATATATAAATATAAGATATTTCATTTTTTGTATATACAAAAAATACAACATAAAGCTATTGCTAAATATCCAAGAGATTAATACAACCAATATCATCTCATATACTACAAATTTAGTAATTTACTTATTAAAGATGTGGCTATAATTTCTTTATTACATTTATGTAATGTCATAAATACATTATTACAATTTTGATATAAATAAATTATCATCTACATTATTATTATTCAAAATATGTTGGTATTATATGCAATAAGAATGGAACATATTATACTAACTAATCATGAATGGATGAATGTCAGATTAATAGATATGTTTTTGACTGATAAGTATGTAGTGAGGATTGATAAGTTGGTTGGCTTTGCTGAAAAATGTCCCCAATTAATGGATGATAGGAAATAAGATACTCATGTAATGACCATAAATATTTGTATCAGGATTTACATGTTATAAAAAATATATTTTTTGGAGACTATAATGTTTGGTATAAATATGGGGAAATAATTTTGCATAAATAACAAAGCATTATGTATATAGAATTATTGATTTACATTTTGCAATAAAATATATCAATCCCAACAATACATGTGAATCTATGTTAAAACATGCTATTTTTCATTTGTTCAATCTAGATGTCATTAATGATAACCCAAAAGTCAACAAAAAAATTTTATGAAATGCTCAAAGTATCAGAAGAAGTTTGATTAGGTAATTTGTATGACCACTCAACTTTATCTATGGTGGTCAGACTTTTGAATTTAATGGAAAAATATTATTTTTCAGGAATGTATTTTAATCAAATTTGTAAGATGTTATTTGCATTATTACCAAATAATAATACCATGATAGATATCTTTTATACTACAAAGTAGTTAATGGGAAAATTGTGTTTGCATATTTAATGAAGTTAATGGGAGCTTTTATAGCCAAAAGCGAGAGAGAAAAAACAAGAGTCTAGAGGAGGCAGAGAGAAAAAATAAACAAGAGTCGAGGAGGCAGAGAGAAAAAAAAACAAGAGTCATGAGGTGACAAAGAGAGAGAGAAAATACGAGTTACCAATCATATGTATAAGTGTACCTCTTGGCTTACATATCATTGTATATCACTCCAATAGTCAAAATCTTAGTCTCAGTTCTATTTAGTTACCTAACTATCCATAATCAAATAATATTACAATAAAGCATCACATTAAAATATCAAATAAAGGATTCATCGCAATAAATATATTATACCATTCAGAATTCTTATTTTAGCATAAAATCAAGGCTAATAATATATAAGATAAGTAGAAATTCATCTCATACAAATTCGAGTGCCCAATTTCAGCCTTAGGGAGATCTAGATTTCAAAACCTAAATCCTTCAAAACTTCCTAAATTTCACTCTAATTTTTCCCTAGGAGGAGGTTTGAATGCTTTCTTGTTTTTATTATGATTTTGTTATGTTACCTAATTTTATTCGTTAGATAGTATCCCAAAAACTCATTAGCAATAGTATATCACCAATGAAGATATTCAAATATATGAGTTGTACAAATAATAAATAAGATTTTTATCCACATATCAATCTCATAAAGATTATATCAGCAATTTAGTCATTCAATAATGAGGAAACATAATTCTAGTAAAATGGATATTTCAAATTGTCGAATTAATCCTATATCGCAATTCCATAGATATTTCAGTTTGTACATAAACTATAGATTGAGTTATAGTGTAATGACTTATTGCTCTAATGAAATATAAATTAGTAATTTATATTGAGCCCATCCCAATTGATGGTATCATAGTATCTATCCTCTTAGTATATCATCACTAAGATAATAAATTATATCTACTTGAGATTTATTCACAATCTCATATTTTTTTAATAAATTATCAACTACCCTCAATAATCACTTCATATGTACACTCTTATTCTCTAGTATTAAGTATCATAAAGACTAAAAATTGACATGGTTTATAAGCATTTCTACTTTTGGCTTTATAAGCTTCATACTCACACCTTATCATAAAGTATTATAACTTGTCAACTACCTTTTAGTAATTTATGCTTCCCTCAAGTTTTTCTAGCCAAAATTATACAAGAGAAATTAACTCAAATGGGTTGTCACTACCTTATGAGTCACAATATATTTATACATATCCTGATAATTATTTGTCATTATCCTCCTTGGTTACTATTGTAACTTTATTATGCTACCAAATTTTATTGGTTATGTAGTGTCTCAAAAGCTCATCAATGAGAATACCCCATCAATAAGAATATCCTATCAACAAAGATCTATAAATATATAGGTCATACAAGAAGTAAAGATGACTTTCATCTAGAAATCGATTACATATAGATTGTATTGGTAACTCAGATATTCAATAGTGAGATAACTCATTTTTAGTAAAATAGATATTAAGATTGTGAAATAATTAGATTCATGGGTTTGTTCATTTATCTATGTGATAGATGTTTATATTAGATCAACTTAGATCATGTTTAGACATAGAATGAATGATGAGATATTTTGCAATGAGTTATTGCCCTAATGGCATACAAAGTGATTATCACCATTGTGTCCATCCCATTGGTAGTTCCCTCGGAACTATCATCTCAATACGTCACTACTGAGATAAAAAAAATCATCTCTTTTTGATAGTTATTCATACTCCCATACCTTTCAAGTAACTTTATCAACTACTCATGATAGTTGTTTCATATCCACACTCTTAATCTCTGACATCATGTGTCATAAAGGCTAAAGATTGATATAATTTATAAAGTTTTGTACGGACATACTTTATTTTAAATAAAATATCTAAAATATAATACGTGTTTCAAAAATATGCCCAAACTAGTGCGTCTGGAAACAACATGGTAATGGCCATCGTTGTGAATGATATCCATTGTCACGCTGTTGATTTTTTAAAATCATAGTCTGGTGTTATGAATGCTGGTTATTGAAAACATTGTAGGGATCCCATTACGCCCCACACCCCTTGCCCTTCGCCCCCTCGCCCCTTGCTCATTCGTGGAGCTCCATCAAGCTCGTTGGAGCTCAATGTAGAGCCCGACAGAGCTCCTTGAGCTCGACGTGGAGCTCAAGGAGCTCCGTCGAGCTCCACGATAGAGCTCCAATGAGCTCATTCATGGATCTTCGTCAAGCTCCAATGAGATCGAAGTGGAGCTCGCTGGATCTTGACGTGGCACTCAATGGAGCTCCTTGAAGGAGCTCACTGGAGATCCATGAAGGAGCTTCCTGGAGCTCCTCAAGCTCCACGTCGAACTCTAGCGAGCTCCACTTCGAGCTTCCTAGAGCTCGACAAAGCTCCACAAAGGAGCTCCTCGAGCTCCAGTGACATCAAAGTGGAGCTCACCAGGGCCCGAGGGGCTCCTTTGTGGAGCTCGCTGGAGCTCCAGAGAGCTCATTCATAAAGCTTGAGGAGCTCCTTCATGGAGCTCGAGGAGCTCCACGTCGAGATCCAGCGAGCTCCACTTTGAGCTCACTGGAGCTCGACGAAGCTCTAAGAAGGAGCTCACTAGAGCTCCATCGTGAAGCTTCTCAAGCTCCATGTTGAGCTCCAACAAGCTTGAAGTGGAGTTCACTGGAGCTCGAGGAGCTCTAGCGAGCTCCTTCATGGAGCTCCAACATGCTCGACGTAGCTATAGTGAGCTCCAACACGCTCGATGGAGCTCCACAATGGAGCTCTAGTGATCTCCAAGAAAGAGTGAGGGGCAAGGGGCGTGGGCTTGGGGTAGGGGCGAGGGGCGTGGGCGAGGGGTAGGGATGAGGGGCAAGGGGCGTGGGGCGAGGGGCGTGGGCGAGGGGTAGGGATGAGGGGCAAGGGGCGTGGGGCGAGGGGCAAGGAGCATGGGGCATAATGGGGGATCTCTATAATATTTTCAATAACCAACATTTACAATGCCAGACTATGATTTAAAAAATCAATACCGTGGAAATAGTCGCCATTCACAACGACAGCTATTGCCATGCTGTTACAAGATGTACTAGTTTGTGCATATTTTTGAAACACGTATTATATTTTAGATATTTTATTTAAAATAAGTATTTCCGTACAAAATTCTAATTTGTAAGTATTTATATTTTTAACTTCATAAGCATTATACTTGCATAATTAACATATATTTTTTTCAAGTTTCACTAGTGGGAACTATAGAGTAAAAGAAACTAACAAAAGCTTTCACTACCTTGTAAGTCACAACATACTCATGCATGTACTAAGAATTGTCTACCACCATCCTTCTTAGTGATAATTCAACTCTCTATACTATAGGTTAACCCCTTAGAAAAATATTTTATATATAATCCATCCTAATCTAGAATTAGTTATTTTAAAATATATATAATGGATTTACATATAAAAGTATTTGTACTTTCAACTTCATGAGCATCATTATTATAATGATTAACATTCCAAAATTTTAGGTTTCAATATATATATTTATCTTAATTCTCATGCTTATGTTTTTTTTTGATAAGTAATAAAAAATCATGCATCAAAAAAGATATGTACAACCTAAGTAAGCTTCAAACAACTACATTCTTTATAAAAAATAATTTAGGTCCTAGTTTTGATTTTTCTAATTAAAAATTCTGTATCTTGGGCTTTTCCTTAATATAATTTTTTGTTCCTCTCTCTCTCCAGATGGGTATATGGTTGCTGATAATGAAGTTTTCCGGAGGTTATTTTCTAGTATTTTAGTAGAAAACAATCTCTTGAAGACTTTAAAACCCAAAAGAATTGAACTTATGTCTTAGTTCTCATGCATTTGTGTGAGTAAGCCTCATGGTTTACCTATTACTATCTACCATGATAATATTGCATAAACATACCAATAATTAAATTCCTAGTTCAAGTTTTATTTAATTATCAATACATTAATATCCATAATACAATATAAATCAAATTAATTCATTAATAACAAAAGAAACTATTGTGACATCACATAAATCAATTTATACAAACCTTAGACCACATACTATTTTGATAAAAATTTATGCCTAGAGATGATGGATTTGAAAGCCATGCTCCCCCCCACCCCCAACTCGAGATTATATTAAGTCTCACATCCCTTACTTACTTGTGGAACAACTAGAGAGTATGAAATTCACATCTAGGAGTTAATAGTTGTCATGACTTTGGTTGTTATGCGGAGGGAGAGAGCAGAATTGAAAGATATCCGTCTGAATTTCTCTATCTTCAACTTTTATACTCATACGATACTGCATCACTCTAAGTAGGAATTTATGACTTTTAAAAGAAAGTCATATCTTTGGCTTTCATCTCTTAAACATGAGATCATGACTTTAGAAAATAGCAATGACTCACGAATGAATCTCAAACTTTATGTGACACAAAGATGTTGCACTGGCAACAACCACAATGTGGGCCTAATACCTATATAACACAAAGTTATAGTATTGTGAAGTGGTCATGAATTATTGTGCCTATCTTCTTTCTCTTCATAAGAGGACCACAATACTAAAAAATAGCCTTGACATAGTGAAGGACTTCTCATGTTATTACATGGTCATGCCACTTTAAAAAAGCCATGATAATGACATTGGTCTTTCTCAATTATTATATGGCTATAACATTGAGAAATATTCATCACATTGAGAATTTCTATTTTTGTGTATCCTTTGGCCACAACACTAGGAAATGACCACGATACAAAATTTTCTTTTTATATGTTTCAGTTCGATGGTATTATGAGTGGCTACGACATTGACATTCACTTATCTTATATATCATGTTGTTGTAGTATTGTCAGAATGTCATGGCACTGACAATTAGCTCAAGCATAAAACTCATGATTTTTCCTTCCTCTAAGGACAAGAATTATAACCTTAGGGAATGATTGTACTCAATTAATATCGTTTATAACTTTAATGTCTAACAAATTATAACACTAAGTAATAGCCATAGATTTAGCATGAGTAATTTTGATTTTGTAATTTTCTACAGCTCAAAAGTCAATTTTATAAAAATGCCACTATTCTAACTAAAGATTACTAAGCCATATCAAAGATAAAGTTGTATTGCAAGGACATAAACTCAACCTTTAGTACTAGTAGGGTACCTAGTTGTTGTGATATATAATTAATATCATACTTATTTTAATTTTATGATAAGTATGGCTATTACTCAATGATAATATCACAACCACAAAGAATGTATCACATAGAGGAATGATTATGCTAATGAGTTAGTAGGGTCGTGGTACACAAAGATTTCTACAACCAATTAGGTAGAGTTTCGGTCAAGAATATATGCCAATACTATGCAAGACTTCATATTCTATCTCCTCAACTAAACACCTCCAAAGCCATAATTACTTTTCCTCCATATTTATTTCTACCATTTGTTCTACTCTAGCCACATTTGACCCTTGGGCCCTTTCTTCATTACACGTCATGACTTTAGTAAACATTGTGACTCCTTCTGTGTTAATTTGACCCTATTATTCTTGAATCCCCAAAGTTTAAGCACTATGTATAGTCATGGCTTTTCCTTTTTGCTTTCCTTCCCATTTCCTTCTTATAACTCCAAAGTAGTTGTGTTGACTTAAGCAATTGCTTTATCTTGAAACATTGTAACACAAAATTCATAGTCTTGTATATAGTCATAACTTTGTCTTTAAGCGTCTAATAGACTAATTCATTATATATCCTCAAATTCATAATGTTGAGCATAGTTGTGGTTTCTAATACACCATACATGCTTATGGGTTGTGTTCATTTAGAAGATATAGAGTCAAAACTCTCATTTAGTAGATTAAGGTTAGTAGATCAACCTTTATTGAGAAGCTAAATATTTTAACAAAATAAATTATAATTCATTGTAGTTTACTTAACATTCTAACAGCTATAAGTTTGAGATGTTATGAGACATCCAACCAAAAGGTTCATCCACATGTAATAGTAGCATTCTGACCTAAAGGTAAAAGTCAACTTACTAGCCTTGAACACTTAGCTTCCCATAAAACCTTGTGCTAGACATCTTGAATGTACTCAAATAAAGGAAGAGCTACTAAAAATGATATAAGTTTCCTACACCTATTGGTCATTTCCAAGTTCTCTTCTCTTTTTCACCAAGAATTTGAAAAGTAAAAAGTTGATTGTTATTTCCTTGAACAAGCTCAAAATGAAAATGTTAGCAACTCACAACATAAATAGGCCAATGAAACCGACCATTAATGATTAGTTCAAACTCAATATCTTCTAAATTATTCAAAATATCAATGCAAATTATCAATTCAATTAGATATCTAGTCCAACTAGGTCAGAGTGATGTCGACTTGGTAGGGTATCCAAGATGTAGGTTAGAGACCATTTGGTAAGGAAAATAACCAAGACTTTGAAGTGCTTTGCTTGACCAAGTTGCCAACCAGGTAGAGAGTTTGCTTCTGGTTTGATCTTTCAAAGTGACATAAGCAGACTAGTCATCATGAGGAAAATCATTTGAAGATTCAACATGATAGTTCCCTTTGTCAGCCTTCATCACCATTAGTATAGAAAATATGATCCTCATGAGTCTTGATTACTCCATCTAGGATCATTCCTCACTCTTTAGCAGAGTTACATTCATTCTCTTCTTCTTATTAGATAGATGGGGTATTAGAAGTCTAAAGCTTTATCTAACACTTTCCATAACTTCTTCCAATGATGAATCTAGGTTGGGAATACTTTTCCAAATATTATATTTCACTAATATAACAACCACTACCAATGAATTCATAAAACCTCTCTCAGATCACATGAGGATTGTAGTCCTCAATCAAATAGAATTAAAGCAAGAGATCAACTATAGTAGCTACAAACAAATCTCATAATGAATTGTATATTGATGAGACATCATATCACCCCTAATGATGGTTCACTCTTGTGTTGCTTATTAGTGGAGGTTATGATCAACTATAAAGAAAACAAAAAAGTGAAGACTATATATCTTCTCTTGCTAGGTAGCAAGGGTGAAACATTTTGAGCATTAGCCACTTAGTCACTGTAGGCTAATGAAATTAGACATCATGATGGGTTGGAAGCTCTCTTCCAACATTTCTTTGATTTTTACTTGATTTGCTAACAACACTCACCTTTGAAAGTGATCTATGACCATTCTTTATATTAGTTAATAGGAATGACTCAGAAAATCCATTCATTCTTTCAGAGAAGTGGGATAAAAGATTCATATAAACAAATAGAGTAGATTGATTTAAGAATTAAACTAAGAATGTCAAATGGGTTATGATACCTCAATGCTGCAAGTATCCACTCAAAATTTTTTATATTACTACAGGTGAGTCTTGTGATGATGCCTTACTTTGTGATTTGTTGAAGAATGAAGACTCCCAGAAATAGCCAAGGCAATTGACAAGTAGACTTTGGGGCAACTCATAACTCGTCAAATCAACTAACAACAATGAAATAAGTAATACCCACATACTAGGAACCCAACCCAAGTGAATAGACATTTTTTTGTCATCTCATCTTCCCCAAGGACCAAGATCAAGAGTTGCCCCTTTGGGTTTCATCAATGAAAATCTTTTTCCCTCTTTTTGGGTTGGAATAATAGCGAAGTGAATAAGGATAGAGTTTAATCGACTATTTTCTTCCTGCACCACTTACCAATTATTATTTTGCTTCTCCACAAAGGATAATCAATAAAAAAGCATACAAAAGTGAAAGATTACATAATTATTATTACATAAGACCAAAGGAGTTTGCTCTAATAGAACCGGATAATCAAAGTAAAAGGAAGAAGAAAGCTTCAAAGCATTCTAGCTAAAACAAAGTGCATGCATGAGATGAGAAAAGAAAGAGGGGGTGAGAGAAAGAGAGAGACCACCAATACAGGTGGAGCAACTTCATCATCAATTTTGAAGGCAACATCATAAATCATGAGAATAAAGCTAACCATGTTTCTTGTTAAGAATGTGAAGCAATAATAATAAAAAATGTTAAGCATGCCCCTATTGGAATTCTTGGGTTAATCTTTTACACCAACTCAATAAAAAGTGTTGAACAAAGATGAGAGAAATCATATTATTTTGATAAATTACCTAAGCTAGACTTGCTTGGTTTGATGTAATAGCTAAACTTGAACCATCGCCATCATAGTGATATGAAGGTGAATTTAGTATCTAGTCAATCATGTGGGAATCCACTTTCAAATTGATTCAATGATCAACCTTTCTTTTTCTCAACTTAAATAAAAAATGGCGATCCATAAGAAATCTTTCATTTTGGCAACATATAATGAAGGATACATTAAAACATGAATGACACTAAAAAAGTTCATTTAAGAAGGATGAAAAGGCTCTTAGATATGATAATGTGATCCATTAAAGATTCAAATTGAAATAAAACTTGTGTCGACAAGTACATTGAAGAGCACCATAGGTTTTGACAATATGGCGTAAAAGGATAATTATGCATCAACTAACAAAATATGACATCAAACACTAGTCTTATTCATTTATATTAGTCAATGAATTTAAGTGAATAGAAGGCTAGTCATATATTGAATTAATGGAAACAAAATAATAAACTAAAATAAAGTAATAAACTAAGAAATAAAGTAGATATTTAGTGTCTTAATGCTATGAAATACATGTGTTTCTGAAAGCATGCAACTAATAACGAAGTCATACAATTTATATTTTGAATCTAATTTCATTCTCATCGATCCAAAACTATAAATGATATTGACATGCACAATACGAGACCAAGCAATATTCGGGCCATAACCCATGTAAATTCATTAAAAAATATATGGGGGAGAGCTTTGTTTTTGGCAAGGCACCTCGAGTCAAATCTATCCATGGCTCTCACATGTTGCTTATTCTTGACTCATCCTACTATGGTGAAGTTTATTTGTTAAAGTCTAAGCTAAGGATTTTGTCAATTTGACTAGGAGCCCATGGTTGTCTCACCTAGTAACATCCCTTCAAAATCCACATGTGTTTGATTATAACTCAGCTAGTAATTATAAGCCTAGGTTACCAAGCATTTGTGAGAGGGGTGCGGAGAGTAGCATCAAAGCTAGCAACCAATGATGAGTCATCAAATCCTTTATCAATTACTAATGTGTTTGAGATTTTTCACATATTAGTTAGAGATGAAATTGCAAACACAAGATTTCTTCACTAGTGAATGACCATTTGATTTGTAATCAAGTAAGATGTTACCCTTGAGATGTAGTAAATTGATATTGAGATTTCATGTTTAGGAACCATATAGAAGATATCAAAAAAGAATGTTTAAAATGGCAAAGCCTAAGGGGGTATTCTATTACATCACATTATCATTACTAGACCCTAACATGGAAGAAATTAAATTAAACTAGCAGAAAGTCATGATTGCTTTTTATGTAATTTAAGATGTCATGATCAATGATGGACAAGGATAAGCAACAAAAATAGATGGCTACATTTTTCAAAGATAATTAGCCTCTTGAGATCATATTATCATCGAGGTATTCTGTCAATAACCTAACACACAAAATAATACCTATATTTATATCAACCATAAATAAAAGGACATAAACTTATCTTGCTTTCATTGTAAAAATAGATTAAAATTCTAAGGACTTTTTTGTGCCAATCATTCAAATGGTGATCATGCATTATGAGCAAAAGCAAATTGAGGAATGAGGCAACCAAGCTAGACCACTAGCTTGCCTATTAGAAGCGGCCAATGAACAAAAATAAAGTCATTCGATTTGTATAAGTAAATATTAGATGGATGCTCCTTGAGTTTGCTTTCAATAAGATTGTTGTTCATGGTCTAATGATTTGTATGCTCTCTTGGGGGAAGACATGAATGGCACTGCTCCTTGTTATTTAGTAATGGTCACAATGCTTTTTGAGGATATTCTTGACTTTTTTTCCATTGTAGCTTAAATCTGTATAGGTGGGTCGGATTAACACAAAAGTATGCTCTTGCTTTGAGAGTGACCCAACCATGCCATGTTCCTTAACTCAACAACAGTGTCTCTACCTTTAAGAACTATGCTTCCTGCTTACTCTAATTTACAAGCCAGGAAGATTCATTTACTTAGTAGTGGATATGATGCACTTCCCAATCGGTGAAAAGAAACCATTAATATCTCCTTTTTTATATACTTTTATTATGCTTAGTTCACTTAACAAAGAAAGAAGTAGAGACATGCAAGTCTCATTGTTAGCATGAATATATGTTATCAAGAGTTAATTTATGAAGATGGAAAACTCAGCCTTAGTTGGAATCTATGCCACATCTAAGCTTGTAGACTCATATAAAAAGATATTGTGCTAGTATACCTACAATCCAAGTTCTTAAATAGTCTTGTTCAACTATTTGATTCACCTTAGGGTGAAGATTTCACTTTTAAGTTTGAACATTTATCATTGATTTGCTTGCTTTAATAGTATCACAAGTTTAACCTCTTTATTTTGGTAAACTGATTGATAAAGAAATAACTCTCTAGACATCGGAATCACTCTTTCCTTCGAATTAAACAAGACTATACTTCTCTTTTTTTTAACTATCACTTGTTTGTAGTATGTGAAAAAAGATTACAAATTCTAGTTACCTTTAGACTATATCCCAAGTTTGCTTAATTTCGACTTTCTATTTAGCATGTAGTGGATCCATAAGAGTAGTTTTCTAATAGTAAAGCACAAGAAAAGTGATCATAATGGCGTATGTATGTGCTTTATTTTCTATATATTTTTTTCGAAGAGTACTTTAGAATGCACTATACAATAGGTTCTTAGTGCCCTAGATCTCAATCTAAATAAAGTTTCAATCACATATATATTATCAAGCATTGAAACTATTTCAATTCACTTAGTTAGGACCTCCCTTTATATTATTTCTTTCCTTTCAAGTATGAGCAGTAAGATTGTATTCTAGGACATGCATTGAATCTTGGATAGTGACTAATGGAAACATCTGTGAAAAAGAGCACTAGCACCTTGCTAACATCAACTTTTTCCCGAGTAGAAGAGATTTGTTCATGGTGGATTCAAGATCCTAAAAATGTAGCTTTAGTTTTAGTTGTCTAATTCATTCTTTTTTTTCTTTTGATTGGTAAGTATCTCTCTTCATGTTAGTTAAAAGATCAAGAATGACCTCTTTGAAAGAAGATGAAAGACATAATAGGACATAAAAGAAAGGAGAATTGACCTAAGTAGGCACAACAAAATATACTAGAATGGGCATAATATGTGATTGGAAGCTCTATTTTGGGAGGTTTCATGATTCCCTAATTCAGACTTAAAAATTATCTTATATTAGGCCATAAACTAAGGTGATAGCTTGAAACCCTAGTAGAAATCAAACCCATCCAAAACTTAGAATCAACAAATAATGGGGCAGAAGTTGAGAAATAGGGTATGAGTCTTGAGGTAGATGTAACATCTTTTGAACCACCATAAGTTCATATTTTTTCAATACGACTAGAGGGTTCTTACTACACTACTACCACTATATGTCAAGTAAGAAGATGTTTTTTTGGGTTATGTCATACAAATAAATAGCTTCTCAATCATTAAAAAGAATAATTTATGAAGAGAAGATTATATTTCATCAAGGACATAAATCACAATGAGTGGGGTATATTCTAAAATTCCCCTTACAAAGCATGTCTATCAAGCGCTCATGGTACTCATAGCTTATAGGCTTCCATGCAAGCTAAATTTCTTCTAGGAGGCACATATACAATACCTTTGAACACAATATTCAACAATGGGTTTAAATATTGGGTATCCAAAGTCATTAGCTTATTGTACTCACAACTCTTCTATGGTTGCATCTTTGACTAAAACGTAAGCTTTTAGTTCAATTCCATCCTTGATCCTCTGATTGATTTCAAACTCATGTCATATATAAAAAATTTGGAACAATTTTATTACTACTCAAAGGCATTGACCTTCTTCAGACTAGCCTTTGAACATTAGCATAGAGTTCAATGGATAGAACATAGAACTATTTTCTTATTGATGGCTTCGCTTTCCAACATTGATTCAAGACTACATAGGAATTGAGGTGCTAAATGGGCATTTTTGAGGCTTGCATGATTTGATTTAGTTTGTATGTGCTATGTTGGGTTAGGCTAGTCTGACACACTTCAAAAAGAGGTAGCACACCAAAGCATATAGACCCACTAGGCAACACGAACATTCATAGTTAGGTTAGAATGATTTGAATACAAACACATGTTGACAGGAGCAGGACCCATGCCTAGGTGCGAGTCAACACTAGGGAATATGTTCAAGCCTGGGCACATGCTATGGAGGCATGGTAATCTATCATGATCCATGCATCATTTGTACCTAGATTTGTGCCACGTGGACACTAGTCTAGCGCATTGACATGACCCTAGTCCAAATCATAGACATGACCCTAGTCCAAAGCATAGACATGACCCATATACGTATATGTACCCTGGCTAGATTTTTTGATGTTGCACAAGTCCGTGCTCAGGCTCAAGTTTTTGTTGGGAACAAGTTATGCCCTAACATGGATTCATTCACGTGCTTCTCATGACATGCATGAGTGACAATATAATAGGGAATTTTGATCTTGCTAGGGGTCAATCGAGTTAGTTATCCATATTTTCTTGGGAGGTTCGACTAGTGGGCCACCATGATTGTTCACCAAGCTGGTTTTACAATGCACTTACCTACTATATAGCGACATAGCCACCAAGCTAGGGTTTATGGTTGAGAATGAGGCACCCAAAGACCAGATTCTAGGTCCAAATTCAATCACAATCATGTCAATCAATTCCCTCCCAAGTGTGGCAGGCGAACTAGTTCGGTCAACGCCTAAGTCACACCCAACCCTTTTGATATCACTAGCCAGGTTTTCTCATGACTATCATTACAATGCCAACTTGAATAGTCTCAATGCTTGGCTATGATTTTATTGAAGGAATGCAAAGTTAAACACACACGCACACACGTTGTGACTAGAAGGAAGAGAGCCGGGCCACTAGATAGAGAAGGGGCCTATGATTGATGGGTTGCATTTGTGAACCTAAAAAGAAAGATGATGTATTTCTACAAAAAAAAGCAAGATGTATTTTTATGAAAAACATTTGACGTATTTTTACAAAAACATTTTAGACATCCTTTAACAAATATAAAAATAAAAAATAAATTGCAATGTGTGTGTTTGCCAGCATCGGTGTGTGTATAAGTACACACACACACGCACAGACACACACACAGAAAACAGGTTAAACTTTTTGGTAATTTCACTTGTGTTGGTTAACATGATAAGACATTTACACAAATAGTGTGTGCAAGAAAAGATAGAAATATTTCTCTTTCTGAAAACGAATAGAAGATTTTGTGAGACAACTAACGTGCTAGCACATACATGTTTTCTTCATGCATCTTCCCCCTCCATGGAAAAGGAAGTGCAATACAGTTGTGTACAGATAGACATAAAAAGGATGTATTCCCCTCCTAAGGATAAATAAGGGGGAGGGACATAATTTTAAATAAAATTATACAAATCAAACTTTATCCCAACTACTTTGAGTCATCAATTATACAAATAATTCAAATTTTAAATAAAAAGTGTTGCTCACCCACATACACAGAATTGTAAAAGTACAGGTTTCTTAAACATATTACTCCCAGAAATTTATTTAACAAGTGACATAAGCAAACACAGTTCAAGGTCTGAAATCAACTTGTGTAGCATGCATATGTGCATATGTATATATATATGCTTTCCACATGCCAGACTCACTTCTTCCTGCCCCAAGGAAAGCAGCATTTCTGGAAGAATAAAATACAGAAATGAGAACCCACAATAAGGAATTCAACATGAAGCCCATAAAAAGAAATGGAGGAAATACTCTGGAGTGACTGCTAGGAGATTGTGTTTGTACGTTGCCAGGAGGCACCTCCATATAGTTGGTAGTGTAGCCTGATAAATTATTTTGCTTCTCCTCTCGCACTTTGCTGAAGATTAAAGTGAAACCAGCAGAAGGATCCATTTCTGAATCACCCCATGCTCCAAATTTAGGAACAGCAGCACTTCTACAATGCTGCCACAAGAGATATCACGTTCAAAAATGGCATTTTTTTTCCCTTATTCCTTATCGCTTGCTAGGTTGCATCTGATGGATCTCAGGTTAGAGACGCACCAGATACAGCACACACACACACACACACACACACACACACACAAACCTCTCCCAGCCTAGACTCAGCAATGAGCGGGAGGTAGAAGAAAGGAGAAGAAAAAAACCCCATTTGAATTCTCTACTTGTTTAATTTAGAGAATGATAATTTTAATCAAGAAAAAACAATTACTGTGCTGTCTGTTTCTTGTTTCAATCGTGACCTCCCAGGAGTTCCATAAGCACGGTCACGGTCATGAGCAGGCGAGGGTGTTCCATTGCCCCTTGCTATGGTTCTTGTCTGGTGGGAAGAGTTCTCAGACCTGGTACTTTTTTTTTGTGTGGATGGATCCTTGATTCTTCCACGATATAATTCATTATGTTTCTGTAGAGGCGACTGTGTTTCATCTGTCATGGCTTTGTTAGCAGGAGCTTGAGCAAAATCTGAGGGAAGAGAATCTAAACCAGGATTCAGTTGAGATCCTCTCTGATTTAAACCTCTCTGCTTGCTTGGGTCCTTGTGGGCCTTTTCAAAAAATTCTGTGATATCTGAACTTCCGTTGTTTTCCCAATGCCCAAACCTTGGAATATCTGAGTCTTGCTGCTGCAAAAAATACACCCATGAGAATTGAAGGATCATCATTTCATTGTCAAAATACTCTAATCACCATTTGCAGTTGCAAACCCCAATTTGCGCTGCCCTTTGAAAAGTTATTGCTTTGCATAATCAAAATTCATCATCACCACTATCATTTCCCTTCCAAGTGAGATTTAGAGATAAAAATTATGAGTATTATATTAAATTTAGAAATTAATGCTAACAAACTGAATCTCATTGTGATGCATTGATGTACTGAAAGTCATATCTTGATGCAGTGAAAAGTATCATCGGTCAAGGGTAATATCTCTCTAGTTCAAGACTCATTAGATATAACTTTTTCTAATTTTTGATAGTAAGACTGTTAAGAAATTAACCTCTCTCAAATCTCATACTATATTACATACGAAATTTAGTAATGAAAAAAAAAAAAAAAGTTCTTATGATAAATGGTAAACTTGTTAGGCATAGAAAATTTAGAATTGAGATATAATACACACACACACACACACACACACACACATATATATATATATATGAAAAGACTAAGTTGTATGAAAATATGAGATAGAAAATAAGATCACATAGAATATAATAAGTTCTAACAAAAAGTTATTAGAGCAAACATTTAAAATCTTGGAACATTTTTCATAAAGAGTCATACAAAAAAGCTAAGCCTTAACAAATATATTTCAAAAAATAAAAATATTGTACATTCTATCATAAAGATAATGCAAAGAACACAATTTAATAAAAATATAAAACAAACAGATCAATTGGATCAGATGACATACGACATGACATAAAAAAATAGAAATGAAATATTGAGATTTAATGATTAATAAGATTATAATCATTAAGAATACAATACTACCATACCAATTTATAGAATAAATGTGATTCAAAAATACAATTATAAAAAAATTAATAAATAAATAATGTAATAAAAATTTAAAAAGAATACTATAAATAATGGATCCTAGAATTTAACAAATTAAAAAAATCAATTTAGATTTGTTTCGAACCAAGCCTAGCACTAACGTTAACTTCTTTTTTAGAGATATTAATAAAAAATATAAAAAAATATTGTATATGATAAATATTCAATGTAATGTTATGTCAAAATAGCCTACTATCAATATCATTTTCTTCTTTATAATTTTTATATTATTAATTTCATGTGCTAAAAAAAGAGTTGACGTAATATTTTTAGTATAACAAAAAAAAAAATAATGGCTGGTCATTTTTATATATAAAATGCAAAACATTTTTAGTATAAAAAAAGGTTTAATATAACAGCTTGTTTCGCATTTTACCTTGTATATATATATATATTGTCTATAACTTTTATATATTAATTAAAATATAATCAAAGAAATAATATTATTTATACAAAAAATAAAAATTATTAGTATTTTTTATTAATATAAACATTCAAAATTTTAAAATAAAATAATAAAATTTCAACCAAATATATAAAATTCTAAGATATCAAATATATTATCTATAATTTTTGAAATTGAGAAAGAATAAACTTTTGGAATAATATGATTTGTAAGAAAAGGAAGAGATATAGGTGTCAACCATGCTGGAGGCCCAGACACCGCATGGTTCAGCCATGCCTGGTTGGCATGGCATGGTCCAAAATAATTCCTTGTTCCGGACCGTGCTGCCCCATGGTACAGTTCGTGTCATGATGGGCCAGGCACGACCCATGTGTCTGGCTTGGTGGCACGGACCAACGGCCCATGACAAGCTATGAGTCACAAGTCAGGTCCCATCAAGTGACTGCATGACGGAGTGGGTTATTAAAAAAAAAATCTGACAACATAAACCAAAGCTTACTTAAATGACAAATTACATTTGGTAAATCATGTAAGCCTGCTACCCATTGCATTTTCACGCAACGAGATGCAACAAGGACAATTTGGCATGGTCCAGCACATCCCTGCACTCAACTGTGCTACTGTGTCATGCTGGGCTGACCAACTGGTTCCTGTGCCATGCCTAGCAAAACACCGAAATCATACCGTGCCTAACACAACACAATGACAAAGTCGTACTTCACTCAAACAAGCCATGCCAGCACGGCACGGCACAATAAGGCCCATTCGACACCTCTAGGAAGAGATAAATTTGAAAATAATTGATGTATGGGATGATTTCAAGAATAATATGTTTTGTTGAGAGAGGCACCTGAGATGAGATTAAGCAAAGTAGGGTGCTTTGCCTATGCCTGGCAAACCCTAGGCATTAGGTATGTCTTTAATAACTATGAATGTGCATACAATGTATCTACATTGTGGTGCATGTGTCATGTAGTGATGGCATCATAGTGTATGTGTAGGTCGTGAGTCACATGTGTGTTTAGTGGAAGCGGCTCAATGAGCATTGAGGGCAGGCATACAATGCATGGATGTGTGTGCAAACCCTAAATTTGTAGTGCAAGCATATAGTGCAGGCTTGTGGAAACCTTAAACATGCAGTGCAGTCGTACAATGCAGGTGTACACTCCAAGCATACGATGAAGATGTGTGTGGAAACCCTAAATTCATCACTGCAAGCATATGATGAAGATGTACAACGCAAGCATACAATGATGGGTTCGCATTGTGCAATAATTGTGTATGATGCAGTCATGTGATGCAGTGAGTGATGTTTGTGCAGCAAATTGTGGTACCTCTATTACATACACTGTGCTGCTACTATGCGATCCATTTTTCCCACTTTGCTATCAAATGTTTTCATCACTCCTAATGGTCTATTTTTGTTGTACTATTATTATTATCATCGGACAATCTAATACTTATTTGAATGGGGTAGACAAACCTAATAAAAAATTCTCATATTGTTCACATAGGAGACAGGACGTACCAATCATTCAAAGGTAAAAGAAGAAAAACATACGAACAATACACATTAAAAGAAGAAGAATCATATCGTGAAGAATTATGTTAATTTCAAAAGAGAAACAAAGAAAACTATTGATTATTAATTGAGATAAACTATGGAAAACATACAGAATTATTATTAATAAGATAATAATAAATATTTAGTAATCTTCAAATATTACATCTCTAATTACTCGTCGGCTTACTCATGAATATTAAGTAATTAACTCAAGAATAAAATGTCACATCACATGTAATCATTTCCTATTTATTATATTTTTTATTTGATCTCTTAATATTATTATGACTAATTACAAAATATCTAAAGCCCTTAGCAATAATAATATTAACCTCGATTCTTTATTTATGTCACGTTTACATTATTTTTTAGTATCTAAATAATTTATTTTTTAAGTTTTACTATATTATTAAATAAATTAAAATAATGTTATTGTTTTTCTACTAATATAATTTTGTAGGATCAAAAAAATTTGAGGATAATCTTGGTTTTTCACCAAGAAAGTTTGTATATGTTTTCCTTACTATTATGAAATCAACAATAGTGTATGAGTGTTATTAATTCTTCATTTATTCATTATCAACTTTATCATTTAACTTTGTTTAGCATGAGACTTTTGTATCTCAATATATCTAGAAAACATATCAGAGATTTCTATCATACAGATTAGAATTATGTGAGTAGAAGCTCATTCAATATGTTCCATTCAAACATCTAAGAATCCAATAGAATTGAGACTCAATATTATATAAGATATTTTAATACTTTTATTTATCACAACACTGATTTTACATGGCTATCTTTTTTAAAATAAACCTTAAATTTTTTTAAAATTTTTCATAAAAATAATAAAAACTAATTAAATAAAAATAACAAAATCATAAATAATGATAATGATTTAGAACATCTAATAACTTTAGTACTTTATGTACTGATCAATTAATTATTTAAAGAAATTTTTGATCCTAGAACACACTCTTAAAATGAGATTACAAAAATAAAAAACAAATATTTAATTAATATGACTAAGATACTCATATATAAATATCTTTTTAAATCTTATATCCTAGAGAGAAATATCTAACTTATTTTGTATTATTTTTGAAAATACATGTTTTATTTAAAATTTTCAATTAAGATGAGATAAGATAACAAACAACATGATAAAATATATGTACTTATCTCATAAGACAAATAGAATATATGTATTAAAGTCATAAAATAAAAAATATTCAACTTATCGTATCAACAATTTATCTTTCTTAGTCATTCCAATATCAAAAAATGATATATATATATATATATATATATAAGGCATAGAATATTAGTTAATAATGAAATTAATTTTTTTAAATATGAATCATACTTTGAAGAATATAGATCATATTAGAGATATCAAATGAGGCATGCCATGCTGATATGAGTTGATTTTTTTTGTGGTCCATTCAAGCTGCAATGTCGTGCATACATGATTTCATTAACGGTCAACCCAAAACAGCTGATTGGCCTACTATCTAATATATCCATGCCTAGTCATGTGGGGTTGGTTCTGAGAAGTGCCAAGTATTGGATGGTGGTTATGAGCAGCCACATGGATTCAATTAAAAATTTTGAAATATTAAATTATTTTTGTTAGAATAATTCAATATCAAAATAATAAAAACTACATTACACTATAGATTTAAATGAATTCAATGAAAAATTAAAAAACATGTATTTTATATTTAACACAAGATATCATATGAGATAAAAAAATAATATAATTACAATATGAAATTTTGAATGACAAATATTTAAAAAAAAACTCAAAAACATAAATATCAAAAAATTACTCATGAACATAAAATCATAAATATAACAAATAAGTAGAAAAAAAATAAAAAAAAATATGTATCATATTTCAAATGAGTCATCTAATAATTATTATTAGTCAATGTCTATAGTAATAGTAGATCATGATCATATGTGATTCTGAAACTAACAATAATTATAGCCTTATAATCTTCAATGTCTCATAAATTATCATTCATCAACTCTTTGCATTAATTTAAATGTCTAACATTAATTTTTTGTAGTTTGTTTTGCATGCAAATATTTCTATGATATCTTATTGTAGGCTGAATCTTCTATCTAAAATAATTATTAAATCCATAAAAAAAGTAAACTATAATATTAAGCTAGACATCAAAGAGGTCAATAAATTATTTGTCATCTTAAATAGTACAAAATATATAAATTCGTATGATTTTTACTAACTCAAAATATCAAAATTTTTATTATCATATAATATAATAAAATAATAATTAATATGTATGTACCAAGACAATTTATTCTTATCCGGCAAACCACCTCATTATTTCCTCATAACTAACTGAATGATAAAATGATCATCTCCGATATGATGTTTAAATCCATGTTGAAAACTTTCCTACAACTATTATCATACCTAATATTAGAATATATAAATATGTTATTTAATTTTTCAGAAATCCAACCATCATGTTCTCATTCTTCTATTTGATTTATGCACGTAAATATGTATGTTAAAAAATTTTTACTTCTTTAACCTATGTGTCAAACATGTCGGGTGACCCAGGCACAACCAGTGGCCTGGTTAGGGAATGCTCAAGCCAGCATGACACGGTCTAGAATTATGCTTCAGGTCAAGCCTGGCCGCCCTTGAGATGGTTCATGTCATCCTAGGCCACCATGAGCAGTGCCTTATGTTGGACTAGGTACGACCCATGTATTTGGCCCGACGACACAGTAAACCAACCCAAGTAACTGCCCAATGGGATCCCCGTTAAGCAGTCACCCGGGCAATTTTATTTTTATTTTTTTAAATACGACAACCCCATCAAGGGGTAGTCCAATTTTTTTTAAAAAAAAATAGCCATCAAAGTTAATTTTTTTCCGTTCAGCAAGGTAGGCATGGTTGTGCACTTTGTTGTGCCCACAATGTCGTGCTATGTCGGTGGAACATGCACCATGTCCTGCCTGGCATGGCACGAGGCACGGCCGAGTCGAGAAAAAAATGGGTCTTGCCGGCACGGTATTGCCTATTTGACACCTCTACTTTTACGTTAACCTTGAGATCAATACAAGCAGCCAGACTAAAAAATTCAAATAAAAAACTAGTATTATAAATATTTAATTTATATTTTAACAATCATAATACTAAATATAAGATAACCTCTATACTTGCAAAATATATTACTAATATTACATAAGCACATAAATGCATTGTAAATGATAGTACATATTGACAAACATAAGTTCATCATATCAAAAAACAATCTTCAAAATTTTAAGAAAAAAAAATCTTGTATTACAATCTTAATCATCAATAATAATATCTTATATCAAAATTATTGATATAGTCTGATATTACGTGTTGATAGTCAACACATGACTTTAACATCAAGTAGATAATTCTAATGATATCTTATATCTAAATGAAATTTTTTTCTTTTTTATACCCACTGACAAACATAAAATATTAAACTCTTATTATATGTTTAGTGTCATATACTCGTATAAGGCATAACTATCATGAGAATTAAAAATCTCATATGATCCTAAATTTTTTTTATTAAAATTTACTTAGAATCATTATAGCAACCGATGAGGCATACGAATGATGAATTATTATAATTAGTTTATATATCAAACATCACATATACTACTTCACGTAATTATATGATAAGAAAATTAAAAGTATGTCTAATAATAAAACTGACAACCTTAGGATCTTTCACAAATCTAATCAAACTTAATAATATTTTTCCTCACAAGTCATTATGATAAATAAAAAAGAATAATGAAGTTAAAATTAATTCAATTCTAAAGAATCCACCAACCATTTGGGTTTTTCTAAAATTTAATGTATCATATTTTAATTATGTTTAAGTGAGTTCATACTACTAAAATTCATATATTTTTAAATTTTTTAGGTAAATAAGTATAAGTTATTAGAGAGAATCTAATTTCAAACTTTAATATTTTTAGTCAAATTGTTATTATTATCTATATATAGGTCAGAATTATTATTATTAAAATTACTAATTATCATTTTTTTATTATTCAAACTTTTAAAAATTTATAATTTAAAATATTCATAAATTTTAACACAAACTAATAAATAAAAATTAAATGTGTATTTTAACTTTATATGTATAGTTGTGCACCTCTTTTTTTAAACTAAAATTTTATTATCTTGCAAACATGCAATTAAAGAGCCAAACTACAATTACGTCAGACATCAAAGTTAGAACTTAACTTGAGATTTAAGAATAATCAACAAGTCATAAGTAGAACAAAGCTAGTACAATCCCAAGATAAATAGAATTGAGAGAAAAGGAATATGAGAAAAGAAGAAAGAAGATGAAATAAAAATAAAAAAATATTAAAAATTTTCAATTCTAAATTTATAGAAATATTTTTTCATTAAAAAATTATAAATTTTTTTTATTTTTTAAATTATATATATTTTGTGCAAAATTTCAACAAACATTGAATTTCTTCTAAATAACCATTAAAAGCAAATCTGATAGCTATAAAAATTGAATATTTTTTTTATCCACAACGACAATGAAAAGGCAACACATGTCGCCATTGTCAAAATAAGAATTCTTTCCAATTATGTTTAGCATAATGGGTAAAATAGGAAAGGGTCTTTTAAAGAAACTTAAGTATGTGTGGACTGTGCCTGGCTTTGTATGAGATAGTTAGACCCAACCCGACATGACACAAGTCATGCCAAGAACTGATACTATTAAGATCAATGCATGATTCTAGACCATGTTGAACCTGGCACAACTATTTCAAGTCATGCCTAGTGCAGTGCCTAAGCCACATAACTCACTTGATATCTCTAAGATCATATAGAAATTTAGATGAGACTTCTAAATCTCTCATCCTTGCTTGCTATTCTTCAATTTTCTATGGGCCTCCAAGAAGAAAAGATTAGCATCTCTTAGCTATTTCTAAACTTATTGAATTATAATATGATGAATATATTTTTGAATCATTATACATAATAATAAGTACAAGATATGTTATTTTGACTTTGATGGAAAAATATAGATTTCCATTGAAAATGAACTCTCGCCTAGTCCAGATGAAGTAGTAGCATTCAAGTTCATTTCAGTCCAAATTCCAAATGAGTTTAGAGTTAAGAAACTTGATCTCTTAGGCTTTCATATTTATTTTTGAAAAGAAGAACATGCTCATTTTCGTTAGAACAAAGAGGAGTCCCCAAACAAGTTAAAAGATTCTACAGCTTGATTTTGATTTTTTTTAATTATTTGTCTTTTTTCATCTTCTATTTTTTTTTATTATTTCTCTTGATAATATTAGGATAATTAAATCTCTTTCTGAGACATCTCATCCAGAGCGATATCATGTCAAGATAAAAGAGAAATATTATCTATTCTAACAAAACTTGAGAAATAGTATTTCATTCTTCATGAAGTTCCATTAGCTGCATGAGTGTTTGCCAAGAAGAATGATCCTCATAGTAAGGTAGATCACATATGTTAACCCCCTAAATGTGAGACTTATTAAAAGAGAATTTACTTAGACTTAAATTGTTTATCAAGATATTTTGTTCTCCAACATTCAAAATAATATCAATTTAAAATATTCATTTCACTTATAGTATTTTATACACGAATGATGTATTTGTTAGATATGATTAATATATTTTATCTTTGATAATCTTGAAGAAAAAATATATATATACAAAGCAACTACCTAATTTTTAAGCACATATACATATAGAGTATTAAGATCCAATTTCCATCACCGAGAGTCTAGTTTAGAAGATTTTTAATCATATTTATCCCATTTAATTTATACAGATATGTTATAGATTATTTCTTAATTTACTAAAATAGTTCAGATAAAAAATATATTTTATTGATTGTATATGTAAACAATATTATTATTACAAGAGATGATGAACCATAAATTACTCAACTCAAAAAATACTATCATGAATGAGCTAATAATGCTTAAATATTTTATTAAAATTGAAATGATGTATAATAGTAGATACATTATGTTACCACAAAAAAAAATATATCTTAGATAACTTTTAGAAATTAATATTTTAAATTATACTCTAGTAAATACTCCTGTTAATTTATATGCTGATTTTTAATCATATATGAGCAATCAAATTGATTTTATTACATGCGAGATAATTATTTAAAAAAATAATTATATAGTTATTCTCAGAATTCAAACAATATATAATTTATGCAAGAAAGATAATTAATTGCTTATAATATTCTTCATATCATAAGCAAATAGGTATTTTGACTCTAGTTAGACACCAAGTTGCACATATATAAGATCTACTATAGATTACTTTTTTTTTATTGTTGATAATTGTCTCATAAAAAAATAAAAGAAAATAATAATCTCAAGATCCAATACATAAATAAAATACAGAGTGATCACAATTACATGTGAAATTTAGATCAAATATTTAATTAAAAAAATTAAATTTCCAGTTACTTCTTCTACTACTCTCTAATGTGATATTTATGTTGTGATTGATATATCCTCTAATTAAGTATTTTATAATTAACTGAAACTTATTAAATAAATTATTTATTTTTTTAAAAAAAAAAGTTGAGATGCGATAATTGTCAACTTATATTCTTACATCAAATCAGCTGATCACCATATTTATGAAATATTAAAAAAATATTAAATAATTTTTTTTTCATAATCTTTGTATTCTAAATATTTGTGCACCGACATAAAGACGAGATGTTACAATGTCTTTCATGTTTTTTATTTTACTTTTTGTTTGTCATGGAATCAACTAACTTGTGAAATACACCAAATACCTGTTATTATTATTTATGGTGCTAGAAACCCTTGAACACATTCAATGAAAGTTAATTTTAAATTAAACATATGTTAATTAAATATATGATTAAATAGACTAACAAATTTTATGAGACTCTTATTAAATTATTTTTTGTTTAACAAAAGTTGAATATACAATGTGTGTGTGTGTGTGTGTATTATTGGGAATATAAAATAATATATTATATAACATAGTATATTAGCTAAAAATACATGAGTATGACAAAATTTATGAGATATAATAATGACTAATGAGTACAATACATATGTTTTTTTCTAAAAAGCAAACGAATAACCAAGATCAAAAAAAACTGATCACTAGGTCATTTGGTTAGTCGATAAACTCATCATTACTCTAAACAAATTGCGTATATTTCATTTTTCTAGTATAGATTCTAAGTCATGCATCATCAAGTCTCTAATTCATTATGGGCCAAAATTGAAGTATATTTCTATTATTAAGAAATCTCACTCTACAAAAATAACATAATCATAATATAAACCAACAAATTCAGATATAATTAACAAATAATTCTCTCTCCTACTAGATGTTGAATTAGAACAATAAAAAAAAATAAAAATAACAAGTTCAGATGTATCTTCAAAACCCTATCATCTCTATGCTCACTAAAAAAATAAATAATACTCAAAAAAATATTATTAGCAATCACTAAAACTCTACATACCTCTAATTAAAAATATGTATAATTTTTTTGGGTGTTAAATTAACCAAAAAATACATATCAAAACCCTAAATATCATCTTATCTCATGCTAAGAAGATATCATAAACAAAATAACTAGACTCTAAATAACCAAAAAATATCAATCTTTGATCAAAAATAGCTCATACAAAATTTGAAAAATAATAAAAATATGTAAAATATAGTATTTAATTGATAAGATAATTTATGTTTAATACCACATATCTCCATAAATACTTCAAAATACTCCAATTAAAGTAGAATATCATAGCAATCTCAGTTAAATTTTTATTCTTTTCTACAACTTCATTCTACAAAAGTAACCCAGCCAAGGAAATCTAATACATGATTTCAATATATTATTAATAATCACATAAATTAATAATAATTTTATTTTTTATTTTATGTAATTACTCAAAAATAAAAAAAATACATGATCTAAAACTAAAAATAATTATATAAATTATTAATAATCATTAATAAAAATAATAAACTATATAAACCCATTTTGAGTCTATTTTAATAATTTCTCATATGTTTTCATGTATCATATCAAATAGGTTTTTATTCACACTAATCTAACAAGAATGATAAAAAAGTATCATATATTTTCCTAATTGATATGTTTAATATTCTATGATAGAGATATTCTTAAGACTATGATATAAGATTTTTAAATTAACCAATAATTAATGAACAAATCAAAAATATGCAAGTAATATACTAATCATACTCAAATATATAGTAAGATATCTTATTATAAAAGAGAATATATAATTTATTATGTTTAATCATAATAAATTTTTTTCTCATAAATTTTAAATTTTACAAATAAAAATTAGAAGAAAAAAAATATAATCACGATTAAATTGCCTAAAAAATTCAAAAAATAAGACTAATTGAACAATCAAAGATAAGTAAAACATGAAAAGAAAAAAAAATTAAGTTAAATATTATCACATATAATAATAATTGAGTATTATTCATTGGGTAATTCAATATTTAATAAACAAAAAAAAATGATTAAAAGAGAATGAGTATATGTAATGTAAGGTATGAACTCACCTGTCAACAATCAAAAAGTCCATAGATCAGGAAGGATTTGATATTGCCCTTCTAGGTAAGAATCCTAAATATCATCTTTCAAAATAGATTATGATGAAAGAACTATATGAGGAGCCTATAAAGATTTGATTGTTGGCATATCTTCCTCAACTGTCTAATGTGCTCTCGAACATTTATCCAAAAAAACTCAATAATTTTCTTTAATTTAGATTATCCTCATGTAGTGTGTGCACTAAACAAAAGCTCTTCCACCTCTGCCACTACTACAATTAGCTATGTTGCACGGATACGCCTAAGAACTACTGTGTCCACGTGTCGGACACGTGGACACGGCAACACGGGTTGGACACGCGTCGGATACGTGTCCGATACGCCACGTGGCGTATCGGACACAAATCCGTATGCGATACGCTACATGGCATATCGGATACGCGTCGGAGACGTATCCGACACGTTGTATGAAAACGGTCTTCGTTAACAACAGACGCGTCGTTTACCTACAGACGCGTCATTTACCAACCGACATGTTTTTACGATTCTAACGCGTCGGAAATATACTATATATTAACGATTACTCTTACATCTCCAACAAATTGAGGAGCATACCGCCAACAGTGAATTACCGACAAGCCGATTGCAGGAAATAGTTTTCAATTGTCATTGCGTCAAACGGGGAGGGGAAAAGCACACCGCCGAGGCGCCGACAGTACCTAAGGTAACCTAATTCTATAAAGGGAATGGAGGGTTTTGGGAATCTGTATCGGGAGGGAGGAGAGTTCGAAAATCAAAACTGTAAAGAGAGGGTGGGGAGGTTCGGGAGGGGGGAGGGTGTTAGAGGGTTTAAATTTTTTTCATTATTTTAAAATACATAATTTTAAATTATTTTAAAATACCTAATATTTATAATTAATAATTTTTATTTTAAATTTTATTTTTTTTATCATGACGTATCCTAGCCGTATCCGTATCCTAGTTTTTTTAAATTTGTCGTGTCCTCGTATCCTGACGTATCATATTCCCGTGTCCGTATCCGTGTCCGTGCAACATAGACAATTAGTATCTCCTCAACTATCCGTATATACAAAAAGAGGTATCTTTCTATTGTTTCTCATTATACCTCATATAAATTGAACTGCATTATAATATACCTATGATCTGGTGAGAAGCACCTTATCACCTAAGATATGACAGTTAAAAGTTAAAAATTCATTTGATAATGAGTACAGAAATATCATGTCAAGAAATCGCTTCATTTATCTCACTCATTATATAAAACATCTACCTCTAGGTTCTAGTTGAAAAAACATCCAAGAACTAGATAGTCATACAAGGGAGCAATATATAATGAGTAGTAAGTTACATAGACACTCTAATACCCACTAATCTTGGTAGAAGAAATTATAAAATTATATCATATATAGTGTTATCTAAGATTGGTATAGTGATAGTATTAACTCCTATAGGCTATAAGTTCTTACATGTCATATAAGATGAAAAAAACTAAAGATGAGCTCCAAATTAATTAAATATAATGAAGCAATCAAAAGACGAAAATTAGTCAATAATAACTTTTCCTTCATCTCACTACTAACTAGGTAGTTCATTTGAAAGGAAATTCAACATTCTCTAACTAAACAACCATGTCCAGACTCAAGCCATCCACTCTAAACAATTCCAATTTTCGAGCTTCAATAAAATTATAACTAAAATGTCAACTTCTTCCATAAATAAATGTAATAAATTACAAAGCAAGCCAATAAAAAATAAATACCTAGGTACACCCTTGTACCAGTGACGTACACCAAAAAGAAGTTGCACAAAAACACAAGATTACATCTGAAGAACACAGTACATGCATAGTAATTCTAGGATTTGCACTGTATAAACATTTAGCACCCCAACACATTGCACAAATCTCATCATACAATGTGCACACACTTTCATCACCCATGATACATTTTGTCTGCACTGTATATATCAATGCAGTGGGAATCAATGTACATCACACATAGTGGATATGTGATAGATGACAGTAGAATTGCACAATTTTTATGGGCCTTCTTCTTTGGGCAAAAGGGTCACATGCATGAGCACAATTGCATGTGTATACGCATGCACTTTAACATTGAAATGCACAAAACATTAATACTAGGGTTTGCACTCAATGGGTTTTAGTTATAATACCATGAAAACATCAATACTAAAAAAACATTCAAAATCAATAGATTTTTCAAAAAATAAGTACAAGAAAATATTCTTATATAATAAGCAAAATTGATTAAGACAACTCATATATAAATACTCTCATCTGTAATAAAATAAATAAATATAGTAAAAAACAATACAAGAAAAATAAGTTGAAACTACATAATAGGCTATACTGACACATTTATTAATGTGCTTCTTTCATTGACCACAGTTGGGTTGATCTAATCTAGTTGACTTAATTATACAATACAATATTACCACTTATTTTTTTGATAATATTGTTTCTAGTTTAGGAAATTTCTGTACTAATTATCAGACGAGTTTTCAAGTTGAAATTGTCTCGAGGATAGGTGTTGTAGTGGAATAATTGTCTCATATAAATGATATTGTTGATAGTTTGAGACAAATGAAATAGAAAGATTAGTAATCAGTTAAACAATTATTCATCATTTAGAATCCTTATCTTAAGTGAGTCAATTTTTATGAATTTGATACTTTTAATATTTATAAATATTTTATTATCTTTATTGATTATTATTTTAGATTTATATTACCTTATTTATACAGAAAATACAAAAAATATTTTCTACTTTTTGGAAATTTAAAAATTTTTTAGATAATTCAACACTCATTTTCTTGAGCATGAAATGTCACATAAAATTACATGTATCAATACTATGCGATAGTATTTTGAGAAATAACAAATTTTTTCTTGAAAGTTATAAGACATATATTTAGAACTTAATCTTTTTAAAATTGCAGAGACACAATTTTAATCATATGCTACTTGATCAATTAGATATTTTACTTGATTCTCTTTGGCAAAAGGCTATGTTTGATTGTATAACTAAAACAGAATCTTTAATTTATTATTAGTAATATAAATATTAATCACTTATAACAACTATGATAATTAGTAACGCTCAAATTATAGAGATATTAATCACATGCTACAAACATTCAGATTTGGAGTGATGCTCTCAAAGGTGTTCTAGTATAATGAGTCTATACTATCTTAGCAACTTTTAATATTATGTGATACCTGATCACATTTTCAAGATGTTTCAACTTCTGATTCTCTACTTCTTTTTGAACAATAGTACAAGATATCAAGCACAATTCTAATGACAATTTGCAAATTTCTAATAAGGAAAGTCCTTCACGAATTGATTCCTCTCAAGTTCAATTAAATTTACCAAGCTTAGATAATCATAAGAATGAGAAACTAGTGACCATCATCTCAAGGTTTACACAAAGACATGATGTCTACATCATATCACGAATCAGTCTTGCGTGGACTATGAAGTTAGATAGTTGTGATTTGTGAAGATGATTTCACAAATCTTGATTTTCTAATTATTTTCAAGAAAAAATAATAAAATTATTCTCAAAATCTGATTTCATAAATTTTTTATTATTCTAAACGTTCTTCCTCTTATACTAATTTTTATTTTCTCTTGATATTATCAGGAAATCCAAGTCCTCTTCTTAGTCAATGCAAACTTAATGATTGACAATGTTTAAATATATAAACATAATTTTCTCTAGTAAAATATGAAAATTATTATCTCATCTTACTTGAAGTTTGCTTGATGAATAATAATTTTATATAAACATACGAAGTTGAAAATTATAATAGCTAAGTATAAAAAATCACAATGATTCCATCAATATTTTATGATACTTAATTTATCATATATAATTTATTTATCAAATTTACATGTGAAACACATATTTTTTAGAGATAATAAAAAAGACATAAATGCAACAACCACACAAATTTTATATAAAGATAGCAACAAGTTATATTTATAAATTATAAAAAATCTTTTATTAGCAACAATAAATTTTGATGCTTAGTTAAATAATTTTTTTTTATGCCAATGACTTATTTTACATTGCATAGAAATATTTCATAGTTATTTTTTTATCGAAAAATTTCTCATGAAAGAATTATTCATTTACACATTTTATGCTCGTAATAATAATAATAATATTATTATTATTATTATTATTATAAAAGATGAATTAAATATGACTCAAATTATTTGTCATAATTTTTAAGAATAAAAATGGATATACAAGTAATTTTTTTGGGAATTGATAATGCATCCAGCTAGTGCTGACATATCAGGTTGTGCAAAGTAAGGCTTGTTCATAGCTAGCAGACCTGACTCACCCCATTACATCTAGGGCTACAACATGACTACACCTCTAGTTACAATACTAAGAATTATCCTAACAATTATTGAAGGGAAACTAGTATAAAAATATTCAAGACAGCCTAATCTTATTTGTTAAAATTCATAAAGAATTTTGAAAGTAATTAAATATATTAACTACATAAACTATACCTAATCTAATAACAATCAAATAATTAATATTTTTATAATTCTCTTATACGTAGAAAAATCGACTATGAAAATTATATCAGATAAGAAATCAATATCGAATTGAAAAAGAGTATTTATTAAAATAGAATCTAACAGATCAAACTCTATAGTATAAACCACATATCTCATGTATGACAACATAAACTCTCTTTTGAAGTAAAGAACTATTATCCTAAGAAAATATTTGTGTTTGTCCAGATCTAGTTTGTCAGTTTGACATCAAAGAATTTTTCAACGACAATTGGGCATTTTTCTAGAACTACAATTATAAATGCTCATTGACTTATGTGATTTCTAATTCATCATCTCCAATAATAAGAATATAATTTATATAAACATATTATGAATAATTTAAGAAATAATTAATTATACGAATTAAATACATTATGTTTATTCATGTAATAATTAAATAATTAATTTTTTTTATAATTCTCATATATATAATAGAATCAATTAGATTAGCTATATTTGATAAGAATTAAAAATTTAACTTAATTAGAATATATGCTAGAGCAAAACTTAAAAGATAAATATTTATGAGAGTATCAACAATATATCTCATATTTAACAACATAATCTTTTTTCTTGAGTAAGCAACCTTGATTCTAACAAAATATCTAAGTTTCTCAAAATTATTAATTTAGAACTATGACTAAATATATTCATTAAATTCTTGATTTCAACATATTATCTCTGATTATTAGAATATCATTTATATACACAATAAAGAAAATTGACTTATTATATTAGATTCAAAAAATTTTAAAAATTATAACATACATATCTAATCCAAAAAAGGAGATTTTTAATAAAAACATCACAAATCAAACTTAAAGTAAAACAATATTTTGCACACCAACAAACTATGTTTGATTATACTACTTGAAACTATGGTTATAGCTCCAAAAGCACATCTCCCTCAAGGACATTGTAAAAAAAATTATTCACATCTAATTATATATTATCCATTTGTACACTACTAGTGAAATCAAAATTTGTATGATCATTTTTGCCACAAGAAAAAAAGAATCTAAATAATTCTCACCAAGCATCTGAGTGAACCCTTTCACAGTATAATCAAATATCCAATTTATTTTAATCAAGTATTTATTCTTCTTTTCTATAACTTTATTTTGTGAGAGATACAAAAATATGAAATCTAATATATAATCTCATAATTAATACAATAAATATTAAAATTATCATACTTCAAATATATACTATAATATATTGTACTTCTTAATAACTTTTATATTTTTATTAAATTAATTTTTTATTTCCATATAAAATAACTAAATAATAAAAAAATCTATGATCTAAAATAAAAAATAACCAAGTACAATATGTATAATTATCAACATTTGTGACAATATATATCTCTCTCGAATCAGATATCTATTAGATCCTCATATATCTAAATATATTAAATATTCAAACATCAGATCTATTTATATTACACAAAGAATCCCGCATGTATGCATACAAATATCATACCATTGCTTTCTCAATTAGCACCTAGAGGTATCAACCGGGCCGGCCCGGCACAAGGCACGGCACGGTTCGGCTGTGCCTGGGCCGGCCCTGCACATTTTTAAACCGTGCCCGGGTTAGGCACGAGGCGTGCCGTGGCACGGCACGCCGGCACGGGTTCTTCCCGTGCCGGTTTCACCCGGGCACACGTGGGCGTGACCCGGCCCCTCTCAAAAAAAAGACCGCGGGTCGGGTCTGATTGGACCCGACCCGCGGTTCCGACTCCCGACCCAATCCCAACGGGAAAAAAAAATTCAAATGTTATTGATTTTCAGCCGTTGGATTCGCCTCCAATGGCTAGGGGGCAGAATCCAATGGTCCTTGTGATTCTGCCCCCTAAATATATAACTAAAAATTCAATAAAATATAAAAAAAATATCTTTTTTTATAAAAAATTAATATCTTTAATCTATAAATTCTACCCCCCTCCCTATAACATTTATGTTTTTCAAAAATATATATCCTCTCAAAACTTTCTCTCTCTCACAAAAACCGTGCATCTCTCTCTCGGGCCTCGGGATTTTGCTTTCGACTTGGATTTTCGTGAAACTCGACTTGAGTTTTGAACATCAAAGCTTGTTGCGGTGCACCTTGCACGTGACTGACCTCATTGCTTTTACCGGGTAATTTATTTTACGTTTTTTTTATTTTCTCTCTCTAAAGTTTCTCTCTAGAAAAACTTAAGAAAAAATAAAAAACATAAAAAATGACAAATACACCTGACACGTATTTAAATTTGGAAAATAAAAATATTACACAAAGGTCTGAGACTGCTGAAACTTTGGTTTCTCCAGTCGTCTCAACCCAAAGTTCTAAAAAACAAAAAACTAGGAGGACTTCTGTAGTTTGGACTCATTTTAAAATCATAACACAAAAAAATATTAGGGGTGAGGAACAAGACATGACATAGTGCAAATATTGTATGGGATTATTAATATGCAAGAGTTCATTTTGGGACTGGACACCTTAAGAGGCATGCCGAATTATGCACCAAAAAACATGAACCCTTAGATCCTAGGCAAACCCAACTTGGCACTGCATTTTTTGAGACTGGATCAAGTTCAGTCTCAAAATTTACTCCCTTCGTATACTCCAGCGAGTTGGGTAGGGACGGCATGACCAGGCTCATCACATTGATGGGTCTTCCGATCAGATTTTCAGAAGATCCAAGGATAGTGCGCATCATGCAGACTTATTTTCAGCATTCCTATCATATGATTCCTAGGTCCACATCTAGGAATAACATACTAAAGATATATAAGTTAAAAAAATAAAAAATTATTAAAGAATTTATGACATATAGTGGAATGGTGTCCGTGACATCCGTTATATGGACAAGTCATGATGATTCTTCTTATGCATGTCTCACAAGTCACTATGTAGATTCTAACTGGACAATCAATAAAAAAATTTTAGGATTCACTGAGATTCTTCAACCTCATGATGACCCGGCCATTTTTGAGTGTATGATGAAAATCTTTAGGGAATATAAAATTCAAAATAAAATTTTTAATGTCACATTCGATAACGATTCTAATAATGGAGTAGCAATCAATATATTTATTAGGAATATTAGAGACGCACCATTAGGATAGATCTTTCATGTCAGATGCATGTGTCACATGATTAACCTGATTGTTCAAGCGGGTATGAAGGTGTGTTCCCCCGCGTTGGATAATATACATAATGCACTAAAGTATATTCGCACTCCTCGCAGACAACAAAAGTTTGGTACTCTCTGTTTGTCTGCGAATCTTAAGAAGAAAAAATTTCAATCGGATGTGAGACATAGTTGGAATTACACGTACCTGATGTTAGAATCATGTGTTGGATACAAACACGTGATATCCGACTACGTCAATAGTAAGAGTGACGAACTTACTATTGACGACGCTGACTGGGCTTCAGAAATTTTATTTATGAAATTTCTGAAGATATTTTATGACACGACGAACATGTGTTCGTCGGTTTATACGCCCACCACTTGCATTGTACTCCGGTGCATATGCAATATTAGTAGCATGTTTAGGAAGTATCAAGCTGACCCGACACTTAACCATATGGTTGCAGAGATGGAGACCAAGTACTTGAAGTACTGGTCTACCGTTCCATCTCTTTATTGCCTCGCTGCATGCATGGACCCTAGGGCTAAGGTGGAAGGGGTAGAAAATACCATGACTTTCATTTCCTCGTGCATGAACCTGGAAGAGCCACCTGAAGGATTCTTTCACGAGAAGTTGACTGACATATTCACATACTACAATACTAGGTATGATGGTGATGGTAATGAGACTTTGATTACGGACATTGATACCTTGTTCGGAGATGACGATTATTCCATTCAACTAACGAGGGGGAAACATAGGGGTGGATCATCAAATAGGAGCGAGCTGTCTCGGTACTTAGATACCGATTACTGCTCAATCCTATCACATTCTGATACTAAGAATCTTGATTTATTACAGTGATAGAAATCATATGAGTCCACCTATCCCGTGCTATCTAGGATGACACGGGATCTACTGACTCCTTCGGTGTCGAGCATAGCATCAGAGTTTATTTTTTCTGTTACAGTAAACGTGATTTCGGATAGGAGATCGAGATTACGTCCAGATATGGTTGAGGCCTTGGCATGTTTGAAGGATTGGGAGGAATCGAGGTTTAGCATCCATGATCATGCAGGAGCTGAGACTGGGACAGACACTGCAGTCGCATCCATATCCACTACGATGGCGGAGGAGTTGATTACCGATGATGATGATCCATATGATACTGATCTTGATGTTGCGGCTGATGATTCTCATGATATGCCGATTGAGGATTGATGATGATCTGCTGTTTTTTGTTTTCAATGTTTTTTTATTGATTGTATTTGTACGCTTTGTTTGTACGTTGTGTTGAAACTTATACTTATTTTATTCGGACCATCGGTTTCAAATGGATAATTGGTAATTTTTCATTTGTGTTGTTTAATTTTTTTTTAATTTTTATTTTTACTAACATAATATATTTATTTATTTTTTTTACGATTTAAATTTTATTTTAAAAATTAATAACTTTAATATATAATTAATAAATATAATAAAAGTTAAACTAATTTGAATTTGATTAAAAAAAAATTTCTAAACTTTGTTTTTTTATTTAATTTTTTTTTTTAAATTTTTAAAAATATTTATATTTAATAATGTACTGTACACTTAAGCTGTTAAGCATTACAATTTACAATATATAAAATTTTTTAAAAAAAAAAATTTCTGCCAATCGAGTCTCGGGACTGCCCTGCCCCGGCCTGAATGGACAGGCCGGGTCCGAGCGGGCCCAACACGGCACAGCGTGCCAGGCCCGGCTGTTTTTAAACCGTGCCGGGCCGGGCACGGCACGGCAACACATTCGTGCCCTAAAAAAACGTGCCGGGCCGGGCCGGCCCGTTTGACACCTCTATTAGCACCAATAGTATGTCAATATCACACACAAATATTGATGGAAATAGTAGATTGATTTCACGCAAATATTAACACTAACAATGAGTTTGTATCATAGACAATATCAATAATTTACATGATCCTACACTTTCATTTTTTTTTTCTTTTTTTCTTGCATCCCTATTATAAGAACTTACTACGCATAGTACATGCTTATTGAGCATGTATGTTCATGCAAAGATCAAATCTATTCGCACAAAGTGAGCATCTAGTGTTTGGCGTGCCTATGGTTTGCATGCTTAAGGCTTCTACTACCTAATTCTACTATCCAATTGTTCCAGTTTAATATGCACCTTGTGTGCCTATTGTGCAAAGTGAGTAGCTGTTGTGCATGCCTAACATGCTCTTATTAGGCATGCATAATGTAAAATGAGAATAAAATAGGGCTTGGGGCATATTTTGAAGAGTAAATAAGGTTACATCCTTGATTACAAAAAAAAAAAAATTGAATGTCTTAGTAATACAGAAACTATTAGTTTCACACATAGGTTTGCTCAATGAAAATGTATCTATCAATATTTCTAAGAAAGAGTAATGCTACATTTCAAGCTTACAATATTACACATTCCTTTGAATGTAGATGTGTTACAACTCTTTCAACTATTACAGCTACCCCAAACTCATGGGTTGTAATTTCGGGAACTAACACTTGTATTATTAAAGAATATTTTGTTTCATTATTTTTTGTCTAAATAACTTAAATATTATTGTATTCAATGATACTATTATATTCATCTAAGTGTAGGCTACAATTGTCAAGTGTATCATTTTTTAATATTGTTGTCTAATATTTTTGTTTCATAATTTTTTGACTAAAAATTTTGATATTGTTGTATTCAATGATATTATTATACCAATGTCAAGTCTACCATTATTAAGCCCGAATGGGCCACCATGTCATGCCGCTCATGGCATGCTTTTTAGCAAGGCTCATGTTGTGCCAATACGGCCCTAAAAAAAATAACTTGACATGACCCATTTGCCTGCCTGATGCCCTATCATGCCGGGTTATGCCAAGGTGGGTCAAGCCGTGCCAAATCTGATATACTATAGCATGGCTCAAACCCATGCTAGCCTATGTCAGGTTCATAATAGCATGGGTTCATTCTAGTTTAGCTTATGTGATGTCCAAGCTAACTTAGGTCAGATCCATGCTAAGCAAGGTTGGGCACAAGCAATGTCATGGGCTAGCCAGCTGTGCCAAGTAGTGCTGTGAGATACTTTTCATGGGCCACTTAGCCTATTGGACACCTATTAAAATATAATAACATTTTTTTTCTAATAATATTTTTATGTAAGATTAACTATCTTTGAAGACAATGGAACTTGGCAATTGAGTGTGATTGATAATATATATTTTTATCTACCCTCAAAAGTCTAGCAAGATATCTGATTACTATTACTTTTTTAATCATCCATTATCAAATTAGTCATCCCTCCTAATCATGGAAACTCATGAAACTAAACATAAAAAATATATTTTCAATTGAATATAAGATATCAATTATAAAATTATTCTATAAATTTTTTATCATGCACATAAAAAAGATACTAGTAGGGACTCAATTATCTATGCTTTTCATATATTTGTGGACCATGAAAGACTACTAATTATGATAATCTTAAATATTTCGAAATTTTCATTTAATTTTCTAAATGTGCTTGCATTTTAGTAAAGGTAAAATTCAAATTCTATATATTTTTTTAATAATATGACACCATAAAAAAGATTCTTTAATTAAAATATTAATAAATAATACTTTAGAATACGGTAAGTAAATTTCAAATTTTCATTAAACATCATGAGATGATTTATCAAAAATCAAAAATTGAGATTTCATCTCAATATTGTAATAAATAAAATTAGAAATATAACAAAAACATTTTTACATCATAAAAATATATCTAAATACAGTAGGAATAAAACACTAATGACCACCAACTGTTAGTTGTCCAATAGAGACTATTTCATTTACCACATATAATATTTGAATTGAATGTAGTTGTTTTATTTAAGATATCTCTATTAGACGAGTTAGACAATAACACATCACTAAATGTGTCTTTCTAGATTATTTAGATAATATTATTTTAAAAATAAATCATTCTTCAAAAAGTAGTATAAATAATTATTATACATAAAAAATATTAATAAAATATTAGCATGTTCAACTATAATTGCACCCAAGCTTCTAATTGAACATGCTCATGTTACTACCACTACTAAAAAGAATTTTAAGGTGTCTAAAAATATATCACTAAGATCTAACATTGTAGTGACACTAAGATCTAACATTGTAGAGACACATGATAGTGATAGTGAGGTGGAACTCCCAATTAAGAATGTTTCACAAAGTATCAATTATGAGTCTTCTCCTTAAAACATTCAAGTTAGGAGACCTAATGATTCCAACTTGAAATATTATACTAATGATCTAAAAAACACGGACACGGACACGGGGATACGACACGGCAGAATACATGGATACGGTAAATTCTAAAAAACTAGAATACGGATACGGCTAGGATACGGCATGATAAAAAAATAAAAATTATTAATTATAAATATTAGGTATTATATAAAATTTATTAAATTGAATTAAATTAACATATTTTATTATATAAAATAAATATATATTATTTATTTTATAAAATAAAAATAATTTATTTTATTTTATTTTATAAGATATTATTTATAATTATTTTATTTTATAAAATAATATTTTATAATTATATTATATAAAAATATATATTTTTTATTTTATTTTATCAAAATATTTTATTTTATGCCCTTGCCTCTCCCCTCAATCACACCTGCCCGCCCCTGCCTCTCCCCTCAAACCCGCCCGCCCGCCCCTGCCTCTCCCCTCAAACCCGCTCGCCCGCCCCTGCCTCTCCCCTCAAACACGCCCGCCCATGCCTCTCCCCTCAAACACGCTCGCCCCTGCCTCTCCCCTCAAATCGCGCCCGTCCCTGCCAGTCTCCAACGTCGCCCATGCTGCAACTTTGGCCACCCGACGTCATCGGACATAGGGCACTATAGACGTGGATACGGCTGCCAACGCAACCATCCGATACGCCAAGTGGCGTATCGGACACGTATCTGTGTCGTGTCCGTGTCGTGTCTACGTGTCCAGATATCGGACACGTGGACACGGCTGTAGGGAGCCATGTCCGTGCTTCCTTGCTAATGATTGCTTTAGAACATTGATAAAATTATTATCATTATTAGTTGATTAAATGCAAAATGCTAGCTTGGATAGTCTAATTACTTTATAAATAGAACCAAGGAAGTATTATTATCAACAATCATTCTCACAAATACTCTCATGCACATTTTAACAAAATGTATTCAAATTTTTATCATATCTTAATATTTACCAAATCTCAGATACAACTTCCAAGACATTTAGTAATCCGAGTTGGTGACATATATTTGATAAACTAAGTACAATTATTCATAACCAAACTTAAGAATTTATATCAATGCTTTAATGAAATTATGCAATAAGATGAAACTAAGTGTATTAATAAAGACCAATCTCAATGAAAAAAAAAATTCCTCGAGGAAGAATTATGACAAAAAAATTCACTTAGACCTATGAGATTGACTATTAGGCTATTATTTATCTTGTGGACAAGATAAATTCAATCAAGTTATTGTTTTCCTTAGCTACTTTTTATCTTGATGTGAAGATATTTATGACAAACTTTAGAATTTTCTTTTTTAATATGTGAAAGGAAGATTTGTATGTTACAAAAGATACTATATGACTTGAAATAATTTTTTATAATATAATTCAATAAATTTTCTACATCTACTTTTAAAGTTAAAAAAATATGTATCGAACTATATTTATTTGTATCGTCGTAATTTAGATAGTCATCTTATAGTTTTACAAGTACATATTAATATTCTCAATCGGTGATGATTAGTTAGGCATCTCTTAGTTAAAGAAATTCCTATATACCAAGTTCCAAACAAAATATTTCGGTCATATCAAGTATATTTTTAGCATAGAGATCACATATTCAAGAGATACAATGATTATTTCCCCAAGAAAAAATGTTTGATATATTCTTTCTAAATTTGACTTATGAAGATATGCTCTAATTGATCTCTAATGTGAGTTTGGATCTATCCGTTGAAATTAATATTGTTATGGACTCCTCCAAGTAAAGAACAATCAAGAAAGAAATTACTACCTAATAATCATTAGATAAAATAATTATGTTATTTGCATAATTAATTATTTTATAAATTTACTAAACAAATTCATATGGACCTAATCTTCTAGATTTTTAGGTTTGTAAAAAAAAAAGATTGAAACAAAGACATTTTCAGAGATATTGAATTTGAGATTTATTTTTAGATTGAAACTATTTTATTTCTATTTGAGCTCCAAAAACTAAATATTATGAAAAGAATATATAATATAAGTTTCAATGCTTTTCTTGGAGACAATCTAGTTTACTGGAACAATAAAAGGTGGATTGTGATTCCTAAATCAAGAGCAAAGATAAAAAATATTTTCAGGACAAGAACAACCTATGAGCTTCTACCAATCAAACACTACAAAAAAAATTAGGTTTAAAAGAGTTGAGAGCATTAATTCTTTTCGAAACAATTAGATTGTACATCATATTATTTCTAATATGATTTTCCATTAAAATTAAATTGTTACCATTTATGTGAATACTAGTAAAATTGAATTCATAATTTCATATTCATGAAGTTATTTTAAACAATCTAAATTTCTTTCTTTACAATTAAATTTAGTATTAAAAACATATATTTACCAACTAAAATAGTATGTTATGGATTATTATACTTGAGCTTATATTATTATGTTGAGAATACTATATGGTTGCACATAGAATTATATATATGATTTCATTTTTCTAATTTTTTTCTATAAATATAATTCTTATAGCTATATTATATTACAATATTATTACATAATGGGCAGGGTGATTCAAATTGCAAGAACTACGTGGTACTCTAGTTAAAAAAATTAGATCGATGAATGAACCAAAAACTATAGAATCAAGAATTAGATCATTATCAAATAATTATCAAACCAATAACATCATAAAAATATTTTAAGTATTATACATTAAAAATAATTTAAAAAATTAGACACACATATAGATAAAAATATCAATAAATACAATCATATATAATACTTGAATTTGATTGATATATCAAAAATATCAATAGAAATATAAAATTTATTCAAATTTCATAAAAATACTTAAAATTTTTCAAAAAATTATAAAATAATATATATATATATATATATTAAATTATTTTGTAATTATAATTGAAATAGAATTTATTAAATTTAATAAATTAATAATATAAAGTAAACAATAATTTATATATATATAATCTATTTTAATATTTATATTTTTTATATTTTATTTTTTTATTAATGATATTAAAAATTATTTGAAATATTATAATAATAATTCATACATTTTAATTAAATAAGATATAAAATAATCTAATTAGTATTATTAAATTTATTAAAGTGTGATTTTAATACGAATATAATTTAAAGAATTAATATGCAAATAAAATAAAAAATGACAAATAGCCCAAGTGATAATTAAAACATTTTGCAACCATCATGTCAAGAGTACGAATCATATCGACCATCACTGAATTTATTTTTAAGTAGGCATAAAATTTGATTTATTTTCCTAAAACCATTTGATTCTGCTAGTCTACAAGTCTGATTGCTGATCCTAATGATTCAATCCCGATTCAATGAGATACCAACCTAGAGGTGTCAAACGGGCCGGCCCGGCATGACCTGTTTTTTTCCAGCACGATCGTGCTACCGTGCCGTGCCCGGCACGGCCCGTAGGCACGGCGTGCCGTGCAGTGCCGGGCCAGCTCGGACCCGGCCTGGCCATACAGGCCAGGCGCCAGCCACCAGGGCATACCGGCATAGCCGCATAGGCTGACTGGCTGAGCCGTTGAGGGTGAGACTTGAGAGAAAGGCAGGGGCGCAGGGCCGGGCAGGCGGGCGCAGGGCCGGGCAGGCGGGCGCAGGGCCGGGCAGGCGGGCGCTGGACCGGGAAGGGACGGGTCACGGAAGGGGAGGCCAGGCAGAAATCTTATTCTCTGAATTCTAAAATCAGAATATTGTATTTTTTTTAATTTATATATTGTAAATTATATTTCTTAATTTTAAGTTAAGTGTAGTGTCATAGTGACTGTAGTCTACTCTCTACACTGTGTAGTGTAGAGTATTAATTATTAAATATAATTTTTTTTAAAAATGTTAAAAATTAAAATTAAAAAAAAAAACAAATTTTAGAAAATTATTTTTTTTATCAAATTCAACTAAGTATAGCTCTATTTATATTTATAATTTATTAATTATAAATTAAAGTTATTAATTTTTAAAATAAAATTTAAATCGTAAAAAAATTAAATCAATACATTATGTTAGAAAAAATTAAAATTAAAAAAAAAATTAAACTACAGAAATGAAAAATTACCAATCATGCATTTGAAACCGATGATCCGAAAAAAATAAGTATAAGTTTCAACACAAGCACAACGTACAGACAAAGCATATAAACACAACACAAGCACAAGTATAAGTACAGCCGGACGGGTCACACACTCACGCTCACGCCACGCCACCACGCGTGAACCAGCACGGGACGAACCCGTGCCAGGCCAGGCACGACATGGGCTGTTCCTAACCCGGGCACGGCACGGGCACGGTTTAAAAACGTGTCGGGCCGGCCCAGGCACGGCCGAACCGTGCCGTGCCTCGTGCCGGGCTGGGCCGGCCCGGCACGTTTAACACCTCTATACCAACCTAATTGGTAGAATCAAACTTGTCCAATGACAGGCTGATGGAAGACCAATCCAACCAACCAATCAAATTTTCTCATTCATGATAAACATATTAAACTAGGAGTTGACCTTTTAGTTAAACACATTATATGAATCAATATAGTATGTTATTTCTTAAATTCTCATAAATAGATGCAAAAAAATTATTATTCACATAAAATGATAAAAGAAATATTTATTAATCTAGTATAAAAATAGAGCAAGAAATTTGATTACTAAGACTTTATTCGATTTTGTGGATCAAACACATGCTTAAAAATGTTAATTTTTTATTTTAGGTACTATTATTATTTAATATGATACCAAATAAAAAAATAGCCTTCAATTTGGCCTTCCAAGAACATACAAATCAATTAAAGATCAACAATTACTTTTTAAAAAAAAGATACAAGATAAGTTAATTATCATTATTCATATTCCTACCATAACTCAAGCCAAAATTATCTTCATAAAAACATTTAAAGAATCATAATTTTTTTCTTTCAATCAAACTTAATAATATACATGACATATATGTACAACCTTGTAAGAGGAATAATGTTTAAATTATAGCATGATATATTGCATAGCATGATATATTTGTTGTTGGTTCATTTTCTAAATTAATCAATCTCATAAATGAGATTGATTAATTGTAAACATTCTCCCCAAAAGCCAAAATTAGAAGCAAGAATATGTTTGTCTACCAATACTTCCCACAAGTGAATGATACATTAATTGAATGTGAGATAATTTTTTATTCACAATAAGACTAAGAATAAAACCTACCATTGAACAATCATCAAGTTTTATAAAATCATGAAGGATTAAGGATACACTTCATAAGTGTTTCTAATACTTAAATTCATCGATGTTATTCATATGATATACTTACTTTGTTCATAAAGCATATAAAAAAAATTATAAATACAAGTGATAGTCAAATAGTTAGCTATCAATTGAAATAGTTACATCAAATTAAACTTCAAACAATATTTGGAGAACATGACCTTTTTCTTGATATTAAAATAAAGTATTTATATGAAAAAAAATGTCTCAAAAAGTACATGTACTTGTTATAGCATCAAAGTTTAAATTATTGGGCATGCATCAATAAATTCTCTACTTGATCTACGCATCAATTTTTATGAACACAAGTATAACCATAAATTTTACTAAATAAAGAATTAAAGAAAAATTAAATTATCTATGAAGTATAAGACTTGATATTAGTTATGTTATTAGCATATTTAAATAGAAGTCATGTCTTGATGCGGTGTTAGGTATCTTAGGCCAAGAACAAAAGGCATCAAGTTCAAAACTTCTGGCGCGCATCTCTACTTTCCAAATTTAATTCTACCAGCTCATGCATTGTGGAAGCTTTATACACAAAGTATTATCTCTTCAACAGCATTCATGGTATTTTCCCCATATTTTCACATATTGGCGCATTTAAAAATTATTCTTCCTACTCTCATGTATATAAAAGAAGTAGCTCAGCTTCTAATTTCCTTCAAGAAAAGTTGATGCACTAGGGTAATTGGGTGTGCATATTCTAATTACACATTGATTATTGTCAAGTGGCGATCTATCACATAGTTTTGATTTTTTTTTATGAAATTATAATTTCTTTTGAAAAAATAAGAAACAAATTATAGTAATCACATAGAATATAGATATATAATACATAATTTTGATATTAATTATCTATGAATTTTGATAGATCAGATACTGACTCAAAAATGTTAAAGTACATTTTCACAAATCTATTATGTTGCGTGATTGCTAAGTGGCATGACAATTTATTTCTCATTAAAATCTCATGAGCACAAAATTCACAACATAATAAAATATGATTTCATTAATGAGAAAACAAAAAATAGTTTAATTTATATGACTTATATTTTTATTAGAGAGCAGCTTATAGATATATTCATTAAGACACTCAAGAAAGCACATACCCTTACTTTCTTCTTAATGCTTGTGATGAGACACATAAATGAGATAACTTAAAGAAGAGGCATGACAAAAATAGTTTTAGTTTAATATTTTACTTTGCATTTTGTTAAATCTCAATTATTAATATACATGCTTAATGTGCACTATTATAAGGTAGTTTTTCCTCTTGTTATGAGGATAATGTGTTTGCCCAAAAATAAATCCAAAGTGACCAATAGCAGCACGGTAGTCCAATTAACAAGATGTAGAATTCATGCCTCCTTGGAGGGTGTGCATTCAATCCCCATGAGTTATCAACCGCTAGGACAGGAAACCATGAATCCTGGGATATGGATGAATTGCACTGGACCCAAGAATACTACCTAGTCAAAAAAAATAATTCCATAGTATACTACCTTATATTGAGCAATTTCATTTTTACATTCTATATAAGTGTAACAATCAAAAAGAAAAGATAATTTTAAAAATCACATTAATGATAAAAAAGATGGCATGCATAATTTAGGCAAACAAAGAGAAAATTATATATGACTAACAAAAAATATTCAAATTAATGAATTAATAAATGATATATAAAAAAAATAAACTATTAAAAAAAGATAAATAATAATTATTCAAAGTTTTAAAAGACAAAAGTATAAAGTAAAATGTTGTGTTCGTGAGACGAGGCATAAGCCGCGAGACGATAAAGCATAAATTTTTTGAGCATCCCAATATATAATTAATTAATATTTTAAAATATATAAAATAAAATAAATAAAAAATTTAAAAATTAAAATTTTAAAAAGTATTTTTAAAATGCCCCTTGCCTATAAAATTAATTAATAAATATATTATAAATTATAATATATTTTAAAGACCCCTCCTTCGCTGGAGCTCCCCTCGCCCTCACCCTTCACCCTTGCCCCTTTCCCCTCACGTGGAGCTCCGTCGAGTTTACATTTTTTTAACATCTTGAGATATTTTACGAATGTCTCGCCTTGAGACATGTGTCAAGGCGTTACAAAATGTCTTTTAAAACATTATAATTATTTGAGACACGAGAAGCATTTTAACACAAAAATCTTTGTATGGCATGAAACACAATGCACAATTATGATACATGTTTTTTTGTGAAGCACACTATCCAATATATATATATATATATATATATATATATATATATATATTTTTAAATTTTTATTATGTTTGTGGGGAGAATTCTAGAATAATATGTTTATAGAGAAGATTCAAGAATAATATATTTGTGAGTAAATTACAGGAATAATATGTTTGTGGAAAAGATTCAGGGAATAATATGTTTTTGGGAAGGATTTAGGAATAATATGTTTATGATGTGACTAAGGTACGGTGAGACAAGGCGAGACACTTTTACATGGGCCTAGTGAAATCTAGGCTATAGGCACACCTTTAATAACTATGTGATAATCATAATTAAATATATATATATATATATATGTGTGTGAATTAATATTAAGAGATATTTGTCATATGATTTAAAAACAAGCCAATAGGATTCATGCATGGCACATGTCCTAGTATGGGCACAACATGGGCATAAGATCGAGAATGGGCACAACATGGGTTAGTGATAGGCTTGGACCATATCTAAGTCTGGCATGAGGTTCACATCTACCATGGACCCATGTTCATGATCGAGCACATATAAATGCCCAAGTCCAGATTTGATCTTGAGTCATGACGACATCTAACCCTTTGTTCGAGTCGTGCATGGGCAAGAATCCACTAAACACTCGTAGGTGGCTTCCAACACAATTTGACTGGCACATAGGTCACCCAATTAGAGTCAATATGACACATCCCATTTTATGCATCTAGATTAGCTGAATAATATGATCTAAAAATACACATGATAAAAAAAATAAAAAAGATCATATGTTTGATATTATAATGTATAATTAGAATTACATCTAACCATTAATAATTTAAAATATTTTTACTAAATAAAAATATCATAATTGTCTTAGTCAAATATTTATTTTTTATTTCTAAAAACTTATTCTACAAGGATATGCAAACATGATAAACCTAGTATATGGTCACATTATGGATATAAATAATATTAAAAATATTAGATATATATTATAATACATTATCATTTTTAATGATTTTAAATTTTTTATAAATTTTTATTTGTATGAAATAACTAAAAAAAAAATATGATCTAAAATATATATCTAATATTATAATATACATCTAATATATATTATAATATATATATTATAATAAAAAAATATATATTAAAAAAAATATATATTAATAAAAATATATATTAATAATTTTTTATTTCTATAATATATATTAAAATATATATCTAAAATAAAAAATAGTCAAACAAAATATATATAATTATTAATAAATTTATTAAAATATTATAATCAATTTTGAGTCTCATCTTTACTATGTCCCCATATATCTAATATATTTTTAAGAATCTTCCTCTATAAAATATATATTTTGAATACTAAGATGTAAAATTCAAAGTTTGACCAAAAATAAATACCAAGACTAGAATGAGCAAGTAATTAATCAACAACAATCAAATATTTAATAGAATATCTAATCATAAAGTAAAAACTTATAATTTATCCAACTCAATTCAAAATAAATATTTTCTTAAAATCATATAATCATAAAAAATATTTAAAAAAAAATAATATCATAATTTAATTGTCTAAAAAGACAATTCACAAGAAAAAAAAACATATGACAGTGATAAAATATCAATTGGAATGTTGTTATAACCAATAACTTTAAATTATTTGTTATTGCCTATTATAACATTTAGTGAATAAAAAAAAGATAAAAACAAATAGTGATTATGTGTAAGATAAATCTGGTAACTACATTGATAACTCATTAGTCTAAAAAAAAAAAGAAGAGTCACAAAAATTATAATTTTAAGGAACATAAAAAAGATTTATTAATATCTTACTAACAAAAAATTTTACATATTTTTTTTATAAAAATCATGAAAAAAAACTATGAGATAACGCTTAGATAACTATGATTGGTCAGCATATTTCTCACCAACCAGCAATTCTCATCTCTCGAAATAACACTCAACAACTCTTCTTGGTATGATCACTCATCATACATGTGCACTATACTATGAATTTCTTATCTCTTCCTCTAACAGGCACTCCCTCTACTAACAAAATATATTATATAAGATATCTTTCCAAAAGATATTTTTCTATTTGGCATATACGAAATTGTTCAATATGTTTGCAGGGAGGATTCAAAAATAATATGCTAATGGGGAGGATTCAAGAATATTATGATTGTGAGGAGAATTTAGGAATAATATATTTGTGTGGGTGACTAAGGCAAGGCGAAGTGCGACACTTTGCTTGGGCCTAGTGAAATTTGAGTTTTAGGCATGCCTTTAATACCTATGTGATAATCATAATAAAACAAATATATGTGAATTAACATTATAAAATATTTGTAATAGAATTTACAAACATGTCAGTAGGATTTATGCATGACACAAGTCGTAGTATGGGCACAACTAGCGGTGTCAAATGGGTCGGGAGACCCGGACCCAACTCGAGGTCAGGCCCAAATCAGATTTGCCTAGCCTGGAACAATAAAGTTTGAAACAATGCCACGGGCTGGACCGGGCCAACTCTTAGCACAATTCATGTCAGGCCATGCCGGCACGATCCGTGCCTCTTGTCGAGCCAGGCACGATCAGTGTGCCTAGCCCGACGGCACGATAAACTAACCTGAGGATCCAGTAAGATTTTTTTTAAATCTAGCTTGAAAAACTGGCTAATAACCAGCCCGACCCAGCAAGTTTAGGCACGACCTAGCACCTAAGATGCACGGACACGAACACGGAGATATGACAAGGCAGGATAAGAGAATATGACAAATTCTAAAAAACTAAGATACGGATACAACTAGGATACGGCCTGATAAAAAAAATAAAATAAAAAATAAAAATTATTTTCTTTATAAATATTAGGTATTTTATAAAATAAAATAAATTAAATTAAATTAAATTATTTTATTTTATAAAATAAAAATATTGTATTTTATTTAATTTTATAAAATAATATTTTATAATTATATTATATAAAAATATATATTTTTTATTTTATTTTATAAAATATTTTATTTTATTTTATGCCAGCCCTGCATCCCCACACATAGGGCCCGCCCCTGCCTCCCCCCTCAAATCGTATCCGCCCCTGCCTTCCCCTCAAATCGCGCACGCCCCTGCCTCCCCCTCAAATCACGCCCACGCCCACCCCCTGCCAGTGGCCAACGTCGCCCATTTGGCGACGTTGGCCACTGGACGTCGTCGGATATCGGGCACTCTCGACATGGATACGACAGCCGACACAACCATCTGATATGCTACGGGGCGTATCGGATACAGATTGATCAATGATACGCCACGTGGCGTATCGAACACGTATCCATGCCGTGTCCGTACCGTGTCCACATGTCCAGGTGTCGAACACGTGGACACGACTATAGGGAGCCGTATCCGTGCTTCCTTGCTTGGCACAACTTGGGTATGAGTCAAGCCGATGGGTCGTGCCAAGCACGATGGCCAAAATGGGCCAGGCCGGCCCGACCCGTTTGACACCTCTAGGCACAACATGGGCACAAAACCAAGCATGGGCACAACATGGGTTAGTGCTAGGCATGGGGTTCACATCTACCATAGACCCATGCTCATGATCAAGCACATATCAATGCTCAAGTCCACATCTAATTTTGAATCATGACGGCGTCTAACCCTTGGCTTGAGTCGTGCATGGGCACAAATCCCGAAAACACTTGTAGTTGTAGGTGGCCTGCAACATAGTTTGACTGACACATAGGTCACCCAATTAGGGCAAGTATGATACAGCCAATTTGATACATCTAGATAAGTTGAATAAATATGATCTAAAAATACACGATAAAAAAAATAAAAGAGAACATATATTTTATGATATAATTAATAATTAGAATTACACATTACCATTAATAATTTAAAATATTATTACTAAATAAAAATATCATAATTGTCTTAGTTAAATATTTATTCTTTATTTCTGAAAACTTATTCTATAAGTATGCACAAACACGATAAATCTAGTATAAAATCACTTTTATTGATTTTATATTTTTAATAAATTATTTATTTGTATGAAATAACTAAAAAATAAAAAAGAAATATGATCTAAAAAAATAGTCAAATAATATATATAATTATTAATAAATTTATTAAAATATTATAATCAATCTCAAGTCTCATCTTTATTATGTCTCCATATATCTAATATATTTTTATGAATCTTTTTCTATAAAATATTTATTTTGAATACTAAGATGCAAAATTCCAAGTTTGACCAAAAATGGATGACTTTGACTAAAATGAACAAATAATTAATCAATAACAATCAAATACATAATAGGATATCTAATCATAAAGTAAATACTTATAATTCATCCTATTCAATTCAAAATAAAATATTTCTTAAAATCATATGATCATATAAAATATTAGAAAAATAATAATATCATAATTTAATTATCTAAAAATACAATTCACAAGAAAAAAAAATAATTATACCACCAAGAAATAAAAAAAACAAATGACAGAGATAAAATATCAATAAGAATGTTGTTATAACCAAAGTTTTTAAAATTATTTTTAACACACAACTTGACGCGCGCCTCAACGTGATACATTCGTAAAACATCTCGAGGTATTAAAAAAAAGCATAGAGCTTAACGAAGTTCCACGAGCTCCAAAGAGGAACTTTGGAAAGCTTCATCGAGCTTTTGATGGAGCAGGAGCGAGAGCGAGAGGAGAGGGAGCGAGAGGCGAAGCAAAGACAAGAGAACGGAAAAAAACTTTTAAATATATTATAAAATACATACCATATGAATTATTAATGAATAGTATAAAAAATAAATGATAAATGATAAAATTTCATCCTCTTAAATTTCATTAATAAATAATATAACATACTATTTATTAATGGAAAAATTAATTTAAGTTTTTAATTTAATAATGAGAAAATTATATTAAATTTATTAAAATTTAAGATATTATAAAATATTTATTAAAGTATTTCATACAATTTTATTTTATTTTTAATATATTATAAAATATTTATTAATTATATTTATAGTCAAATTACATATTAAAAATATTTTTTTAAACTTTAATTTTTCATGTTTTAATTTATACTATTTTATTTTATATATTTTAAAATATTGATTAATTATATATTTTGATGGTCAAAAAATTTATGTTTCGCCTCACGAACACAAAAATATCTCGCTTTATGCTTTTGCTTTTAAAAATTTTGATTATAACCAATAATTTTAAATAATTTATTATTACCTAATATAATATTTAGTGAATAAAAAAATAGATAATAAACAAATAGTGATTACCTATGAGATAATTGATAATTCCTACATTGATAACTCATTAGTCTAAAAAAAACGAGTCATAAGAATTATAATTTTAAGGAACATGAAGGATTTATTATTATCTTACTAACAAGAAATTTTATATATTTTTTTGATAAGAATCATGAAAAAAGAACTATGAGAACCCTTAGATAACTATGACAGTCAGCATATTTCTCACCAACCAGTAGTGCTCTTTGCATCCTCTCGGGAAACTATTCCCAACAACTCTCCTTGGTCTAATGATGATCACTCCTCATACAACAAGTGCACTATACTAAGAATTTCTTAGCTCTTTATCTAATACACTAGCACTCCCTCTACTACCAATATATGTTATACGAGATATCTATCCAAAAGATTTTTTTTACCTAGCAGGCTGGCATATACGAAATTGTTTAATAAAACATTTCTAATCAAGTAGGAAATATACAATCACCAAGAATCTAACTACATAATACAAAAAAATTACTAGATGATAAATACACAAACAACATGCTGAAAAATTATTTTATATGTCTCACTCTCTTAATCATATCTACCTCTATTATGAATACCCTTCAAAGTCATGCATATTCTAGGTAAATATGTCAACTGGGTCTTGCCGTGACAGCATGAGATATTTGAGCGAGGCATGGCCATGCCACCTTGCAATGCTAGACACGAGACGGTATGATTGGCATGTTGTGCCAAGCACACTATGGGAACCAACTGATTAGCCTAGCACAGCACAATGGCATGGCCAAGTGCAAGGCTATGCTGGACCATCCCCATCAAAACTCATTGCATGAAAATGCAATAGGTTGTCAGCTTACATGACCAATCAATTGCAATCGATCACGCAAACAAAATTCAACTTGACCAAATTTTTTATAAAAATAACTCACCCTATCAGGCATTCACTCAACGGGGCTTGACTCACAACTTATAATCGGTCCCAAGTCCCTGGACTAGTTGACCGTGCCATCGAGCCAGGCACACAGGTCATGCATAGCCCAGCAAGGCACAAACCATGCCATGGGGCGACATGGTCCGAGTCTAGGCATGATTCCGAACCGTGTCGTGTCAAGCCAGACATGGTTGAAGTGTGTCATGCCAAAAGTCATGCCTTAGCCACCCGACCTGATTGACACTTCTAATTCTAGGCAAAAAATGTAGACTTAACTAGGATGTAGACTAGAAAAATAATCGATGATAATGAAAATGCATTCAAGCCCCACAATGACAAAGAAAACTTCACTGAAATGCTGGCTTAAAAAAATATTGTTAACTCCCATAATATAGAATTAAGCAAAAATTAACTGTAGTCTCGATCTCATAAGTTATAAAACATCATATAACTATGTAGTATTAAATAAATATATTGATATTGTTAACTCCTATAATATCTTGTATATTGAGCAACATAAAAATACAGAAAACAAATTTGTCTTGATAGATTATCAAATAATAATCAATAGTCAAGAGTCAATTTGTAATCATGTCGCTTTTATATTATCACTAGAAGGCTTCTTAATTATGTGGTCAAACTTTCTCTATCTAAAAAACTACATGCAAACTTTAGTTGTACAATATGTATATTTCATTGTTCTAGTCTCAAAGTAATACCTAAAATTTTGATTTACTCCACCAATCAAAATATAACATTATGTGGATCACACAAAACTATACAATAATCAAGGTACACTACCCTTTCACATTGTACCCTTCACTATGCACATTTTATCACACATTGTCACTAAATAGTTCAATGCTTTTGCACACACCAGGCACAATGCATACCTCCACATTATCAATGCACACTCAACACGTAAAGCATGCTTCCACATTTCCATTTCACAGAATACATCGACGCCAACAATGAGTTAGCCTGGATGACTCCATTGTTACGTCAATGGTAAGTTGACATTGCACTTATCGTAGATGTGAAACTTGTATTTATGCCTCCAACACAAACACGTTCATCAGTGTTGTTACAGGCATATGTCACACCCCTTTTCTTTCTTATATAAGGTTCAATCACCCAGTACTCTAATTTCATGTGAATAGTAAATCATGTGATATAAAACAAATAATAACATTCCAACTAACAAAAAAACAATGGAAAGAACAATCATATATATACAAACAAAAAAAAACAATAGGGGCAATCAAATATTGGGCGCTCCAATCACTATGTAAAAACTACTACAACAAAAACAATTATAATTAAAGAGGAATATGCATAATTCTCACTAGTAAGGGAATAACTAATGTTTCTTATCCTTCAAGTAGTGCAACGCTCTTCATTCATCAACTTACTCATGACTAGTGAGTAGTGATTAATCGACATAAAAGAAAATAATCATCTCACAAGTAACAAATCCCTATTTACCATATTTATTGCTTGTTCTCTTAATGCTGTTTTATCTAAAAGTACAATATTCAATGTTTTTTACTACAACAATATTAATCTTGATATTATATTTTTGTCCTAACTTTTATTTATTTTTAAGTATCTAAATAATCTACTTTCCATGAATTTTCTTGTTAAACAACATAATCATAATATTTATTTATAGGATTGAAATACTGAGTAAATAATTTTTTTTTATTTTGAACAAGAAAAAATTAGATGTATTTTTTCTTAATATTAGGAAACCTATTAGGAGCTTGATTGTTATTAATTATCTGTTTATACATTCTCCACTTAGTTATTTATCCTTAGCAATGATAAAAATTTTTGATATATCCACGGATATATATCTTAAATATCCCTAAATTCTAAGTATCGATATATCCATTAAGACATATCTATCCTTTAATGATGGGTACTAATGTGCAAATACACACCGATATATCTTTGATATATCCATATAATCTAAATATTGATATATCTATTGAAACTGATATTTTAATCATCGATCTTTAGACATGTTGAAAATTTTGCATCTTATTATAAAAAATTATCAAATTTAGATTATAATTATGTCTCATAACATCAAACTCTACTACCAGAATAATAAGAATGAGAACTCATTTGATCTGATTCATTTAGATATATGGGGGGCATAGCAAAATTGAGACTTGAGATAGTTTATGATACCTGTCGTTTTTATAAATCATTATCCTCATTTTATTTGATTTTTTTATACATATCTCATATTTTATTTATTTTTGAACTATTTCAAAAAATAAATTAAAAATTAATATTATAAAAAAATAAAAACCTTAAGAATAATATTTTAAAGTAAATATTTAATTGTTTAGGTAATTATTGAACTAATCATATAATCATTTTTCGAATTTTGTGTTAATACACCCTTACAAAATATTATTATAGAAAAAATAATATTTAATTATAACGGCAATAATATTTTTTATGATAAAAATATTTCACGATACTTTGGTGAAATATAATTTTAATTGTCAGCTAAATGATTAATTGAATGTCATACTCAATTTTTTCATATTATGTGTTTTTAAGGTCATACATACAAAATAATCTTGCATGTAGCTTATCTTCTAATATTTTTGAGATCACTTACTTTGTGAATTATCTCTTTTTGATTGGACAATCATTTGTGTAGAGAATAGATCTATTATTAATTATTATATTTTTCTTAGAAATAATTTTGTTTCATAAAAAAATGATAATCTCTAATTCTAATATATATGTAAAGTACAAGGTAATAATTACAACTAACAATAATATTCTTTTAATAATGAATCTATATGAAAAGATCAAACTTTTTGACATTTCTTCAATTTTATCTACCATAATATTCAAGTAACAAAGAAAGCTTTCAATCTAAAATAAATTATATATTGGAATCTAAGCTCATTAAGATATATTATTTCTTTCTACTATAATATACAAGGTAATAAGCACATAAAGATATATTATTTCTTTCAAAAAAATAATCCTAATAAAATCATAGTTATAGCTTGTATTCCTACATCCAGTAAACATATTTATGAATATCTTAAAAAAATCTATGCTCACTTCGTTTTCTTCTATGTTTGATCTTCTAGATATTTGCCCAATAATATGAAGGGGAGAATGTTGTGGCTTTTATTTTTTTCTCTTATTATTTTGTTTATGTTTATGAATGGAGCACCCAACATGTATAATTCCCAAACCTCATTTTGTTTATATATATTGGATTAGGAATTACTTGAAGTGGAGAATGGAACATGTTAGACTGGCACAGTCCAATTTGGAAGTCAAGGTATGCCAACCCAGCATACCTATTGCATAGGGAAGCCAAGCACAACCCACTGGCCCACTAGGCATCTCTAGTGATTAGGTTCATGCCATAATAGCATGGATTAGTGCAAAGCTAACATTGGTTCATGCCTAGTTAGCCTGGATTCATGCTTGGCTAGCCTGGAATCATATCTAGCTAGCCTGAAATCATGCCTGCCTAGCCCTGGCTCAATAAAAAAATCACGATCGAGTCAGGTTGAAAACAAGCATAGCCAACATGTCAGCCTAGAGTTTACCCCTCAAGCCAAGCATAGCTTGCAAAAAGGTTCATGCTTAGGATATCCAACCCTTCTACCCACATATAGTGATTACATTTCAAATACATATAAACTCTATTATTAATTTTATTTTGTTTTAGTTTTTTTATTTTTCAAAAAAGAGAGTATATTTCATTAAAATTTAAGAGATACAAAAAAAAAAAAAAAAGGCTAGCCAAATTGATAAAATTCATTTAACATATATATTCTAACTGAGACTTTTCTATTTGTATTAGAATACAAATACAACAAATTTTGTATTAGGCTTTTCTCCTCCAATTTATCTTTACTTCACATTCTTTTGAATTTCCCTGATAAAGAATAAAACACTTCCTACATTTGAGGCATTCTTCCATTAAGGCCTTTATAAGCCTTTCATTTTCCACTTTACCTATTTAGGAAGAACTTTTCCAATATTCATTTTGGATGACAACATTTGAAAATGAGTCAACTAACTTGTATTTTTTCATCTCAAAAGATACAAGCAATAAAAATAATAGTTCAAAACAAAGTAATTAAATTAATTCATGATTTTCAGTTTATTCTATTCTTTGATTTTTGTATTGTATTAGAGTATTAATTATAGTTTGCATTAAGATTTTACCTAAAAATAAGTTTTTCTCCCAAAAACATTTATTCTCTAAATCCTATCATTTTATTTCTTCTATGTTGCACACATTACCAATGAAGAACAAAATATTTGATGCACAATGACTTATCTTTTGTGCAAGGATTACATTGATTAATAAATGTTAATGATATACCACTTATTTGTTAAAGTTTAGGATAAATCACATTTAAACCCTGGACATTTTGGATTTTGTTAATTAAATTCAAAACAAAAAATATTTTTTTAATATAAATTTTAATTTAAAAAGCAATCCAAGCCTAGAATAACCCAAACTACACTCCTAGCCTAGAGGTTACTAAGTTGGCATTTGATTACTGTACGACAACTCGTCACCTGAGACGAGAAACATATTTTGTATAAATTAAACTTCCAAATCATATGTATAAAGTCGTGAGATATGATTTTTTCACTTTTTTCCCTAAAAAAGTCCTAAATTTAGAATTTACTCTATGTTATTCAAATTTAATCTTTAGTAAATTTTTTTTCACTTTTTTTCCTTTTATATTACTAACGACATCTACACAAACATTATTCCCTCTATATTGTTGCCAAATTACTGAAAATTCTAGGCCATAGATAATCATTAATGGTGTAATTATGTGAAAAATAAATAGTATTGGTGTAGACATCATTAGCAATAAAGAAGAAACAATATTGACATAGACATCATTAGCAAAAAACAAGAAACAAGGTAGAAAAATACACTTAAAGCTGAATTCAAATAATAGAAAATAAATCCCAAATCTAAGATATTTTTATATATAAAAAATGTAAAAAACAATGTCATGCATAGTTGTACACTTGACTTGGAAATTCACTTTATTCAAAATATATTTCTTTTTTGAGGTGGTGAGTTGATGTAAAATAATCAAATGTAAATTCATCAACCTCTAGGTTAGAAGTGTGATTAAGATTATATGAGACTAAAATTACAATTTAAATTAAACTTAATATATTAAAAAATGTTATTTGTCTAAGATTTAATTGGCAAAGTCCAAAAAGTCCATAATTTTAAAAGTAAATTTCCCTTAGCCTGCCCATCTTTTCTTTTTGTGTCTCTTAAGTTACATTTATGGATGGGAGCATCAACATATAGACTTCCCTAATTGAATAGTGCTTGCTCGAGAACTTACAAGTATGCATTGAGTTAATGTGTTTTCTATTGGAGATTATATATATTTTGACTTAATTTTTCATATGATATCAAATCCTAGACATGGGCAGACGAATCAAGCCCAAAAGCGTGCTTGAGAGAGAAAGAGAAATGTGGGGCATGCATGGTAAGAACATGGTCCATGTGTCCTATACGTGAAATAGTGCACGTGTGTGCATAAAGTGACTTAAGCACAAGCAAAGGTAGATGAACATTGCACTTAACTGTGTGTGGGAGATGTGGATATTTGTACCCACTAAATTGACTTCAACCGGTCAACGGCATACAGTGGGTGCAGCGTGTGTGGAAATGAGTGCAAATGTATGTGTGTGGCTGGTGCAGCAAGGCTGTACCGTGGGTGCACCACGTGTGAAAGTAGGCACACCATGAGTGCAGTGTGTGTCAACCAAATAGTGCAGTATGTGCCACATATGTGCAATGTGCACAATGACGTAGTATGCCTATTTGGTTGGTTCGGTGTTGTGCCACATATTTATTTATATATAGAGAAGAACAAAATTCCAATAATTATCTTATGAAGACCCAAAAAAAAATTTATTCACCATTGACTATAAAAGTTCAAATAAGATCCTTTAGTCAAGGAATTATGGACCACTTGACAAGTGAATCACCTAGCATTAAGATGAATGAGAAGCAACTATATATTGACTCGCATCTTTTGATTAATATATAATAATCTATTGTGTTAGAGTTAAGACATATTTTCTCATCTTTTATTTCATACAAGATTTTATGAAAGTTAGCAACATCACTATATTTATCTCAAACAATACAAATATACGACATGGTTCACAACTTATATGTTTGACACTAGAAAAGTCTAGTGAGCCAGAGCAAGTTAATACTCATTATACTCATTTCACTCAACTTGCTACATGATTCTTTAATGGTATGCAAACATACGTTAATATGTGAGAGAGAAAATAAAAAGATCAAATTTTTGGTATAATATTTTTGTACTCATTATCAGATATTTTCTTAAGAATTTGGAGCAAAGTCCCCAACGAGTGTGAGCTTCCCACTAGGTCAAAATTATTCATTTTTTTACGGGAGAACTGGTAATAATAAAAAATAAGATAAGAGCTTTAATTCAATAAATATATTTCAGGAGAATAAGTCACATCGGAAAAAGTTATCAAAATTTATTTTAAAAGAAGATATCAAAAGCACTATAGATAATTAAGGATTATAAACCAACTATGAAGGTCATTCAAGTATTCTAACAAAGATAGTATCTCTTACTGAAGAAAAATATACAAAATTTTCATTAATAAAGTAATAACTGATACTTTCCAATCTTCAGGCACTACTAATTTCGTAACTCATTTTTTTCACTTTGTACTATTGATTTATCAACTCGTAAGCCAACAATCACATTATAAATAATTATTCTCTTCATTTTTTTATTGAATATTATTATTAATTATGATAATATTTAACTTGGTACATTATTTCTTTTATGTGTTATGTTTATTCATGATTGTTCAATTAATCTTTTCTTTGTTAATTATCTTTCAAGATAATTCAATTCTTACTTTATTTTCTTTTTCAATAATATACATTAGCATGAGCAAAAGATTTAAAAAAAAATCTTTGTTATTGAGCAATGTGACTTATATGTTCACACTAAGACAATTAACTAAATATTTGAGTGTTATTGATTTGATGCTTGTTCATTCTAGACTTAGTTACTCATTAATAGTGAAACTCAAAATATTATATCTTAGTATTAGTGATGTCTCTACACTACAATGTGAGGCCTGACAACTAAAAAAACATAACAAAACTTCCTATTATGTTCACCAACCTTATGTGAGATCTGAAAGAAATTTAACTATTTTGTTACATTTATTGATGATACTCGATTTACTTAGTTCTTTGTTTGTTTTTAATCATGGTTATTTTGTTATATTTAAAAGTGACAATGCATTATAATACATGTCATATGATTTTAGCACTTAGCGTATTGATCATGGGATCATATACCAAACTTCAAGTAATTCCAAATCACACATAATTGAATTACAAAAATAAATAATAGACATTTAATTTAGACAGCATAGATACCCCTCTTTAATAAAAGTATTACAAAGTAGCTAGAGAAGATGTAGTATAAACTATTATCTATCTCATTAATCAAATAATTTTTATGTCATTTCCCAACATATATCATTTTAGATCATGCATCTTAAAAAAAATTGTTTAGTTTATCTATCAAGATCTTTAAAAATACTTTCTTTATTCAAGATATATCCTCATGTCAAGATAAGATGACACCTAAGAAATTAAAAAATATCTTCTTTAATTTCCCATCACATACCCTTTTAAATCATGCATCCTAGAAAAAAATTATTTAATTTACCTATCAAGATTTTTAAGTACATTTTCTTTATTCAAGATATCTTCTCATATCAAGATAAGCTGCACCTAAAAATTTTAGAATATCTTCTTTGGTTATTTCAATAAAAAAATACATATGTTATTTACCAAGTCTGATAAAGTATTTATGAGTATTGATCTTATTATTTTTACAATGACTCATTTCATAGCGAGACAATGAAGAGTAAATGTCAATAAGATACAACTAGATATATTATTTTTTCTTGCTCTATAGTCCCATTTGGGCCTTTAGTCAAAATAGAGAACCATCCAACAGTATTGACTTATTACTTGGTAATTCACAATATAACAATATTCTTATGAAATTATCATATGTACACCAAATACAGATCATATTAATTCTTAAAAGTGTGAACTTTTCTAAAAGATAAAATTTTTTCAAGTTCATATGATCTAGTATTTCATGGGTGAATCAAAGACTTGAAAACTTAACTACCAAAGACATACTAGAAATTATACTTAGCATCATACCCCATTGGTGTTTCTCATAATGATAGCCTCACACACCATATGACCTCAATCAAATTATTATGATACATGTCATTGAAAATCAAACTTAAAACAAGCGATTACTCAATAATTATTATGATACTTTCTTAAATGATCAAAATGACATCATTATGATTATTCCTCTTACTTGTTTATCACCATGATGACCTTATTCACTATGATGATCTCATTTAGGTTATATGATGCACCATATCACTAAAGATTTAAACTTATATATACAAGATAATTATGATATTTTTTAAGTGACCAAGAAGACATCATTCTAATTATTCCTCACTTAATAAATCTTTAAAATGTATTTCTTAACAAAATCTTAAAAAAACTAGTATGAAATATCATCAAGGTTTATCATTTTAAAATGAATAACATTTGTTTGAAGACTATAAAAAACTTATACTAATGAATCAATCTCATAGAATTTAGTTCATTAATTTTTTTATTATCATCTTGTTTAGGGTACACAAGCACTTTTCTAATTATTATTATTTTTACATATATAACTCACATGAAAGACTTCTAGCATATATTAATTATATAATTGTTATTAGCAATAACAAACTAGGTATTTCTTAACTCATAATTTTTTCATAAAAAAAATTAGAAGGATCTTAAATGTATTATATATTCTTTGAGTTTGAGATTACTTATTTTAAAATAATATTATATTTCCATGATAAAAATATGTTTCGGATATTATCTTAGAATTTCAATTATTTAATTATACACCAAACAAAATCACTTTTCTTCATGGTATTTTAGATGTTAATCTGACTATTATCTTTATTGAAAAATCATAGTTTAACATTTTTAAGGTTCTCTCAGAAAATTATATAGATGTAATTTTTAACAAATATATATATATAAAAATAAGAATCTAAAATTTTATAAGTAAACATAAAAATTCTCACATAAATAAGTATTTTGTTTTAGGTTAAGCATTATTTGTTAAAGACAAAAGATCCCAATAAATTTTTACCTTTTTAAAAAATAATTTTTTTTCTTTTAAATTGCTGTGAGAGAAAATATAAAATCATACCTTTAATATCGCATTATTTTTTTTGATTAAACATTTGAGATAAAAAATTTACTTAAAATTTCTACTAGTTTATCACTTCAATTCCCACCATCTTTTTTGTGATGAGCAACTTGCATAATACAATAGTTATGATTCATTTTTTATGTGATCATAAAATATTTTAAAATTAATTATCATGTCAATGAGAATAAAATTCAAAAATATTCTAATATGATAACTTACAAACCTACTACCTAGCAAATGTGTTTATAAAAACCTTATGTAGATCACAATCAGGAATCAGCCATATCATTCATAGTATCTTATATGCAGAAGTGACAATTATCTTTATTGAAAAAAATAGTTAAGATTAGAATTTTAAAATATAAATAAATATTTTTAAGATTCTATCATAAATATATAAAAATAATATACAAAATACAATTTTTAACATAAATATATAAAAAAACATGAATCTAAGAATTCTTTATAAACATTAAAATTTTCAAATAAATGATATTTTGATTCGAGTTAAGCATCATTTGTTATAGAGTATGGAAAAGCGATCCTCGATAAATTTATACTTTTTTAAAGAAATTGTCTTTTTAAAAGTTATGAGAGAGAATATAAAATCATTACTTGAATATCTCAAAATTTTTTTTATCAAACACTCGAGATAAACAACTTACTTGAAATTTGTACATATTTACTATTTTAGCACCAACCACTTTTTTTGAGATAACCAACTTACATAACATATTACTTATGATTAATTTTCTTATGTTATCTTAAAAGATTTTTTAAGTTGATTATCATTCAATGAAAATAAAATTCAAAATTATTCTATTATGATGACTTACAAACCTACTAGAAAATAACTAGCAAGTGTGTTTATAAAAACTTTACATAGACCTCCAATCAACTCATTCATTCAAACTTGATATTAAAGATATTTATGTGCCAATTTGAGACACATGTTAAGATTAATACTTATTTAGATGAAAGGAGCAATATTTTTAAAGGCATTTTTTAACGACTTGATGTGCGCCTCAAGGCATTAAAAAAATGTGAACTCGATGAAGCCCCATGCAAATTCTATTGAGCTCGATAGAGTTCCTCGAACTCCATCATGGAGCTTGATGTAGTTTTACGGAGCACCATCAAGCTTTTCATGGAGCAATTTAAAAGAACATGAAAGAGGGAAGAGAGCAAGGGCAAGAGGGGTGAGGGCAAGGGAGAGGGGCGAGGGAGAGGGCTGAGGGTGAGGGGGCTCCACGTGAGCACCATTGAGCTTGACGAAACTCCTTGAGATCCATGATGGAGCTTGCTGGAGCTCTACAAAGCTTCACCAAGCTTTCTGTATAGCAGGGGAGAGGGGCAAGGGTGAGGGCAAGGAAATAGGGCGAGGGCGAGGGCAAGGAAATAGGGCGAGGGCAAGGGCGAGGGCGAGGGCGAGGGCAAGGAAATAGGGCGAGGGCGAGGGCGAGGAGAGAGGGCGAGGGTGAGGAGAGAGGGCGAGGGTGAGGACAAGGAGAGAGGGCGAGGGCAGGGAGAGAGGGAGAGGGAGAGGGGTAAGGGCGAGGGCGAGGGAGAGGGGTAAGGGCGAGGGCGAGAAATAGGGGCGAGGGCGAGGGTGAGGGCGAGGGATAGGGGCGAGGGATAGGGGCGAGGGCGAGGGTGAGGGATAGGGGCGAGGGAGAGGGGCGAGGAAGAGGGGCGAAAGCGAGGGGCGAGGGAGAGGGGCGAGGGAAAGGAGCGAGGGAGAGGGGTGAGGAAGAAGGGCGAGGAAGAGGGGCGAGAAAGAGGGGCATGGAAGAGGAGCGATGGAGAGAGGCGAGGGAGAGGGGTGAGGAGAGGGGCGAGGGAGAGGGACGAGGAAGAGGGATGAGAGAGAGGGGTGAGGAAGAGGGATGAGAGAGAGGGGCGAGGAAGAGGGATGAGAGAGAGGGGCGAGGAAGAGGGATGAGAGAGAGGGGCGAGGAAGAGGGACGAGAGAGAGGGACAAGAAAGAGGAGCGAGAGAGATGGGCGAGGGAGAGGGGCGAGGGAAAGGGGTGAGGAAGAGGAGCGAAGGAGAGGGGAGCTAAAGCGAAGGGGAGTCTTAATAATATATTATATATTATAAATATATTATAATATAATATATTATAAACTAAAATTTATTATAATTTATAAATTATTTATTAATTATACTTATAGTTAATGGCCGTCATAACAATACTTTTTAAAACTTTGATTTTTTTATTTATGTTATTTTAATTTATATATTTAAAAATATTAATTAATTATATATTGGGATGCTCAAAAAACTTATGTCATAACGCCTCTAGGCTTACACATCGCCTCACAAACACAAAAATGGCTCATCTCACGAATACAAAAATATCTCATCTCACGAATACAAAAATATCTCATCTCACGAACACAAAAATATCTCATCTCACGAACACAAAAATATCTCATCTCACGAACACAAAAATATCTCATCTCACGAACACAAAAATATCTCATCTCACGAACACAAAAATATCTCATCTCACGAACACAAAAATATCTCATCTCACGAACACAAAAATATCTCATCTCACGAACACAAAAATATCTCATCTCACGAACACAAAAATATCTCATCTCACGAACACAAAAATATCTCATCTCACGAACACAAAAATATCTCATCTCACAAACACAAAAATATATTATCTCACGAACATAAAAATACCTCGTCTCATGAATACAAAATTATCTCACTTTACGCTTTTACTTTTAAAAACTTTAGAAAGGAGCAGCTTCATCAATTAAGATGTTCCAATCTAATTGCAAGTTCGATACATATATGTTAAATCATTTTTTATTCTAATCAAATTAATTTCATTTATGTGTTTATTAAGCATATTTGCATTTTATATTTACCATAAAAAATTCAGGAATTCAATATTAGCTGTGAGTTGAAATATATGCCACACTACATAATACAAAGGTTTGAACATGGTCAGAGCACCTAAACTAGACGATCAGCAGTCGATTAGTTTCCCAGTGAATTTATACGTCATGAGTTAAGCTCCTGCCAATAAATTCAACATTAAACCGTTCTTACATAAAAACATTCAATCTGCCTATAACGATATGGCACGGATAAAACTAGCTTATAAGACAGCAAATATTTAAGATGAAAATGTTCTATGAAATAAAATGAAGAGAAACAAAGCTGACAGGCATCACAAACTTATATCCCCGACAGGAAGCGTTTAATGGCACGGAAATCCAATCCTCTCTTGTGGAAAGAGCTTGAGTTCCCTCAGTTCGCCCGTTAGTCGTCACCGTCACAAGGAAATGGCAAAAGTCTGCAGGCCAATGAAGGACATTGGACGATCGATATGGAGGACGGGGGTTCCCAACGTTTAATCTAGTTTCGATGACATATCGATGGAGAGACAAAAAAGTTCCACGCACGAAGTCAAACGTGGGTGTTGGATTTTGGAACAGCAGTTGGAAAATGAGGCGCCCGCCGCCAACACAAAACAAAAATTTTAGATATCAAATTATTATAAAATAAAAGTTGCGCTAATAATTTAAAATAAAATAAATTGGATTATAAAATAAAATAGTGCTAAGTACTCTAATGTCTTGAGATTTATATATTAACAAGTAAGAAGGAATCTTCATTTTTCTAGAATAATAAATTTTTGATATGTACAATATAAATTACTAATGTTACATTCTATCACTTAAAGTTTATCTTTCACAAAATTTACTTATATTTCTTCTTTGTCAATATAAAAATGATATCATATATATTTATTTCCCTTTATTTTTGTGAGTATATTGCCTATGTTGTCTTTCATATACATTTTTTATATATTCATGTTTTATTTGTGTAACTTTTCATACATATATTGATATTATAATCTAATATATTTTATTTTCAAGTGAAATACTGGATTCTTTACTAAGTGTAGAGTATTTTGACAATTACAAGATAATATATTTTTTTTATTTTTGGCAAAGCTCTTGCAATGATATTTATTACTAGATTGTTTTTTTGATAACCTTTGTACTTACAATATATATTGCCTTTGTTGTATAAATAAATATGATAGGTTAGTAGTTTTGAAATTCAACTAATAGCTCATCCAACAAAAATAAACATATAACTAGTAGTATACTTATTATTATCAATATCTTGTGCATAGTCTAAATCAACATAATCTATAATAATAATATTTGAACCTTCATAACATATTGTAGTATTTGAGGTATTCTTAATATATCTCAAAATCTTCTTTATAGCACAATAATATTCTTTATTATGATTCACATTGTATTGACTAAATACTCTCATTATTTGTGTAATATTTTGTATTCTATCAACCTTAAGTAATATTCAACTTTCGACAACTAATTCATATAGTACTCAATACATTTACATCATATCTACTTTATTACTAGAACTCATACTTATTGATAACTTGAATTTAATAAGAAGAATAGTGAAAATTAGTTTATAATCATGCATATTTAAGCATTTTAAGCATTTTTTTTATGTAATACATTTCTAAAAGTTAGATTTTCATATTACATTGTCTTGGTAAATTTACATCCTCATAGTCTTATTTATCAATTCTAGATATTTTATATCAAATTCTCTAATACATCATTCACTTATAATAGTAAAATAATGAAATCATCACCAAATATATTATGATATACACAAAGTTTTGAATTAAATATATTATATCTAATACTCATGATGAATGAATCAAACTTCTTATATCTATATTTTAGTACTTTTTAGGCCATGTAAAAATTTGTTTAATTTACAAACTAATAATTTTCTTTCTTTTTATTATTAACCATCTAATTATAACATATATACTTGTTTGGGTTTTTCTCTACATATTCTTTGACTACTAGACATTCATGATACCACTTCACTTTATCATTTTTGTTATGATTGATCTTGTAGACTCATCTATTTCTAATGGTCTTTCTTATTTGTGGTAGTAGAATAAGATCTCATATATTGTTTCATGAACTTCAATTTTTTTCATGTATTGCTATTATCCAAAAAAAAATCATTTTGGCTTTTTGTAATCTCATCAAAAATTGATAGCTCTTCATTTTATATTAGCAGACAAATAAATAATATTTATTTCTAAACATATTCTGAGTGCCAAGTTGGTTATTTCATCTCTTGATTTGATCATCACACCTCAAATATCTTAGACTTGTCTAATATTTGTTTGTTGTGATATGATACTTCAAGTCAGCACCATTTATCTCCTATGAAACTTATAGTCTTTATATTATCTTTTTCTTCTTCTTATAACATATCTTTTTAAAGGACATCTCTAGTAATGATAAGTTTGTTAGAAATTATATCACATAACTAATATTCCTTTACTCCTTCTGCATGTCCCAAGAATAAGTATTTTCTAGATTATAGATCTAATTTTGATATTTTATGGGTATTATACATAATGCACACAAGACTTACAAATAAATATAGGTGATAATAATCAGGTGACTTACTTGTCTACAATTCCATTGACATCTTCAAGTCAATTACAATTGATAGTGAATGACTAATCATAAAATAGGCAATTTTAATCACTTCTATCTAAGATGGCTTAACCATCCTTGTAGTTCTCAATATGATTTTTGTTTGTTCTAGTAAGGTTCTATTCATTCACATTACTACTATATTTTATTGTAGAATTGTCAAATATATTAAATATCAAATAAAATTAGTTATTTTAGCAATTATTCACAGTGTATTTGTAAAGAAATAAGCTTTATAATGAACAATTTCACCAAATTATGGTTTTGATAGATTATACCAAGTAGTAGTGAAATAGTGTAATTTTAATGTAAAATTGAGGCTTGGTGGATTATTGAGAATGAGACGAGCAAAAAGTTATGTAAAATCCTAATATTTCTTGTGTTATAATTTTGTTATATCTCATTGAAGTCAATGTCATTCCTAGTGCCACGACTTAAAGTTACATAGGTGAAATATGTAGCCATATTCATTCCCAGAACTAAAACCATTCCTAGTGTAATTGTCATCTAATATAAGAGAGGTGCCAAAACTACAACATATTTTCAAAGTTGTGACGTTGTGTTCTATAGATAATATGAGTAGTCATGGTCATTCCCAATACTACAGTATTCTAAAGCTAGTAAGAGATCAAAGTCATAAATCATTCCTAAAAGCCATTAATTTTGACTTAAATTTTATACCTAATTACTAGAGTATAAAAAAGAAAAATATGAATTTCAAAGAAAGAGATTTAGGGCATGAGATAAAAGATGAAAAGCTAGGGTTATAAGAGCAATATTTTACCCAACTCTAGAAAAGATCAACTAGATAAGGGGTGATAGAAGGCACAAGCATAAACATTAAAAGGGGGATGATCAAGTGTTGCTATCATATAAGCAAATATGAAGTGCATGATCAAGTGTTGCTGGTTTAGGGGTTTATTCCTATATACTCTTGAAGGCTATCATAAAAATTATTTTTAGTTTTTTAGATGTTTTGGCATATTGATGTGATTTAAAAAGTATATTTTTTAGTTTTCATATTTTAAATCACTAAAAAATAAATATTTTTGAGTTTGATATACTTTTTTAAATATGAATTTATTATTTTCAAAACTGAGCATTTTTACATTATTTTCTTTTTTTTTTTGGAAAATTTATAGTTTGGTACACTCATTAACAAATATTTGCAAAAAATAACTCAAATTTTCATATTTAGTAAAAAACATATCAAAACACAAGATATTTACATTTTAGTAAATTTTATTTTAAACCCAAAATTACTCCCGTGAATAAATAAGTCTGCATAAAAAAAACCAAGAGTTTTTGAAATATTTTTGAAACTAATACAATTTTGAAATAGATATAAATGTATAAGTATAAAAATATATAAATTTTTATAAACATATATAAACTTATATAAATATTTATAAATATATTTAAGCATATATATAAACATTTATAAACATATATACAAATATATAATTGTTTATAAATGTATATAAACTTATATGTACATATATAAATGTTTATAAACATTTATAAACTTATATAAATGTTATATATTCATGGCGGAGTTGATATATTTTCATAAATGTTTATATAAATGTTTAGTTTATATAAATATTTAAGGTGATTATTCTATGCCGACATAGAATAATCAACACCTCATGATTATTATAAATACTATTAATCTTAATCTCTAGATAACTAATAATCACATGAAATTATTATTGGTTATTTTGATTCATAAAGAATTAGATTAATATATAGATCAATAACCTTGGTGTGCTGGATAACTATACTAATTGTATGGTAAATATTAATTATTAATGAAATCCATAACCTATTAATTGGTTGATGATACTTATAAGTTTTGATTATGTCAATAATTTACTTTAATCAATGAATATATATAATCTTAATGTGAGAAGATTTATAAGTATTTAATAACATAATGCTCTAATTATTATTTTAAATAAATTAAGAAGTGTAGCTATAATTCTTTAGTGGAAAGAATTATAATTAATGTAGATGAGTTCATACATTTACATTGGGAGCTCGAAATTTATTTTTGTCTTTCAGTTGCTTTCGTATATGACACAAATATCATGATTGGCATCTTCCTTTTCTTTTTTTATTTTTTATAAAATCAGTCAATTTGTGATGAGAAAGGTATGTCAGTCAGATGATGGAAGAAAGAAAGCCATTCTATTTTCTCTTTGCAGAGTTGGACATTAAGAGGTAATATGATCGAAGGCTTGAAGGGTTAAGCAACCAACGACAAATCATTCCAAATAGATCTATATAAATGTGATAGTTTCCTTTTTGGTGCAATTTGCATGCGCTAATGCTAATAAGGGTGGAAGAGTTGCCAAATGAAATAAGTCTAGGGGTCAATAAATGTGAGACATGATTGGTCGACTAGCTTTTATTTCAAGGGAGATGAGCATAAATAAGTCGACCCACATGTGATTTCAAGTTGTGTACTAGTCTTGTATAAGAGTTTTATAAAAATAATATAATAAAAGTTGTACAAGTTTATCAGTTTGAATTATCAATATCTTAAATGAATTTAATTACTTATTCCAATGTAATAATTACATAACAAAAACAAGATTCTCAAGTTTTATTTTACTATTTTTAAAAAGTCATGGAACATTCCAAATTATTATATTCATTTAAACTTTATTAATTATAATATTATTACATAATTATATTTTTATTTACTAACACTAAGTGTCAAAATAAAATATAGAAATTATGATTTGTTTCAAAAATAATAAAATAATAAAATTGACATCATAAAGCACATAACACTTTATTTGCTAGAATATTATTTTTTCGTATTTATAAAATTATAAAATTTATTCAATAACAAGTTTATAATAAATACAAAATTATAAATTCATTAAAAATGTAAATATATAAAAAATTAAAAAATTAAAGAATAAATGAAAATTTTAAAATATAAAAAAAAGTTTAATTAGAGAAAAGATTGAAAAATATCAAATATAAAATTACAAGATATAAAATTATAAAAATAAAAAAAAATACATATGAATTAGAAAAATATAAAAATTTATTTATATATTCAAATTATTGAATTACAAATTTTTTAAATTCTAAATATATAATTATACTAATATAAAGATTTTAATTTTGTATTTTTAAAATTTTATTATTTTTTGTAATATCATGAGTGTGTTTTGAGGATTATAATGATGAATAATGAATAAACAAAATATAAAATTTACAAACATGAAAAATATTAAAATGTTAAATTGAAAATATTTTCAAAAATATATATAAATATATAAATTATATAAAAACATAGAAAATTATAACTTTAAATAATTAAAAAAATTTAGAAAATGATAAAATATAGAATTATCAAAAAATATAAATATTATAAAATTAATATGTGTGTGTGTGTGTGTGTGTGTGTGTGTTTGTGAGTGTGTGCGTGGGTGTATCTAACAAAATATATCAAAATATAAATTTAAAATATTTAAAATTTTTAAAAATTATAAAATTATTAAAAAAACAAAAACATAAAAAATTGATTTATAAAATTATATAATATTAAGTCTTACAAATTATATAAAATTAAAAAATCATATAATTATAAGAATTATAGAAAAAAATTATCAAGATATAAATATTATAAAAAATATGAAATATAAAATTATAGGACATATAAATTATTATATATGAAATAGAAAAAATAATTAAATTAAAAAAATTATATTGATTATAAAATCAAAAAAAAAACATAAATCTATGCTATTTTTAAGAATTATAGTATATTAAAATGTTAATTATTTAAAGATATAAAATAAAAATAAAACCAATAATTTTTACTATTATGAAGATATAAATTATAATATAAATGTTAAACATAAAGCATTCTTTCCAAATTAATTCCAATGATGTACTGACATATGAAATAATCACTATACGAAGAGAGTTTGATGTTGACACTTACCCACATACAAGGAAACCATGATAGGTAAGTTAGCCTCATGTCCAATTATTTGATTGTCCCAAGAGACCACTTAAACATTATGAGGGACTAAAAAAAATTAAGTGGACAAAATTGAAAATGAGTTAGCAACAATAGCTAGTGTTCACAATCAATTTACTCTCACACAAGTCAACCACTCATAGTTTAACTTACGAGATGGATTTGATTGATTAAACTTAGGAAATCACCATAATACAGTTCATCTTTGATCAACATAAAGCAACTACTTAACACAATACATGTGCTAGGTACACTACACTTCATTCCAAATATTCAATCACAGGATATACTTATTAAAATATTATATAGAAACCCCTCAATATCAAACTACAATTAATTGGAAAAGTAGAGATACAATAGCTAGAGTGGGCAATGAGATTATGTGTGCTCAACTATCAAACTACAATCAAATGAACACTATCCCCAAGAATATGGAATAAAAATCACTTATAAAATGATATTAGTAGGCTTATTCCAGCATTTTAAGCTATTTATGTAAAAATTTATTATGTTATTGATTATTTTATTAAAATTATATATGAGCTAATCAGCATATAGTAGACCAAGTAAAAATCACACTCATAGACAAGTAGCTAACAAAATAAAAAGTACATCTAGACTAAGTGACATACAATTGATTACATGAAACGTTATATTTGAAGGTGTCGGTAACTAAATAAAACTTACATTTGACCTAATAAGCATGTACTTATAATGATAAAATAATGCATTCTATCATACTAGTGTTTGATATTCAACATATTGACTTTTTTGGATAGTTTGACATATATTCATTGGTATGTTACCACATATTTATGCTTTATCGGAGAGTTTCACTAAATTTATATTCTAAGTGATTTTGATGATTGTTAATGAAATCATAATTATTTTGAGTAAAAATTAGTATACTTGATTGAGTGAATACTTGAAAAAGAGAGAAATAAAAGTGAAGGAGAGTCATAATATTTCTCATGTCATGACTATATTACACCTTAAAAGATTCCACTGAGTAGTTATGACATCATTTTTTAGTCATAACTCTTCAAAATATATCATGAAAATCTTTGTGTGTCATAACTTTATTATGAAGTTGATACAATCATTTCACTATACAACATAATCTGTGTGGTTATGATATTTTCTATGAGTCATGGTTACATAATCTCTAAAATATATAATGACCATGACTTTACTTTCATTTCATGATATCTAAGTACCCAACTAACATAATTAGTTGCAGCAAATTCTTGAGTCATGACGTATTTATTATAGAACATCCAAGTACATAACTAGCACAATTAGTACAATTAGTATAATTAGTTGCTGGTAAAAATACTAAGTAATTTTAGTCATGATATTATTTTTCTGATTATGACCTTTTTTAGTGCCATGATATTATATTATAGAGTCATGACATTAATCCTCATAATTACTTTGATACTCTATAGAAGATCAAATGAGACATGAAAGTCATGATCTCAACCCAGCATAATGACTACCAACTAAAAGTATCACACAAAATTTCCAAAGTATTTAAGCAATACTTAGAAGATTTTACAATAGAGGAGAAAGATAAATTTGATTTTGAGCTAAGAACAATGACAAACCCTAAGCAGTGTGATTCCAACCTCTAATTATAAAAAAATACAAGACAAACACCGATGAAATTTGATTATTTTTAGATTTAGATACTTAGATTTTTGCTTGGGATTTTAGGAATCTTCAATTCACATGAGATACCTCCCAAAACATCTCACACAAAATCTTCTTTAAATATTAGGCTAAATCGAGATCTATGATTGAGTTATATACTTGCATGTTTTGGATATATATTTTTACATGGTTGATGCTTATGTTAATGTTGTATTGTAGAATGTTGATGAATAAGAATGTATTTAAGAACTAAACTTTTTGGGCTTTTACTATATTATAAGTTTATGCATGTTGACTATGGTGGATGGCGACATATATGTAATGAGACACACTTATGTATTATGGTAAAAAGATAGTGACAACTCTTTAAACCTTAACACATGAGATAAATTTATTTATAAATACTTGAGATTGATATAAAGTTTAATCATTGTAAGTATGGTACTTATTAAGTCGAAAGTACGAACACACTTAAGAAAAATCCATTTTGTATATTCTAGAAGAAATGACCTTAATTGATACGAGGATCAAGTAGAATATCTAACCTAAGAGTTTTATAATATAGTATGTGAGTCATATGTCAACCTTGATAGATGATGATAGGAAAGTCACAAGACACATGCAAGAGAAGATGGTTCAAATGATAGTGACAACCTTATGAATTAATTTCTCTTATAAGATTTTCATAGATGTGATTTATATCAAGTTATATGTTAATTATTATGAATATGATACTTATTAAGCCAAAAGTACAAATATATTTATTACTATATCATCTCATATCTTTAAGGAATTAGATGTTGTATGTGTTATCATCAAAGATAATTAATGATTATCAATAAGTAATAATACGTGAATGAACCACAAATAGAATAACATGTAACTTTAGTGATGAAAAGATGAAATATACCTTATATGTTATAGGGTACATAAGTATTTTCATACTAATCTATCATTCATTCAATTATCAAATATAATATTAATCAAAATCCAAATAAATATCATGTCACACAATTAAGTGAGCATGCCATAACTTTTAAGTATCTATTTCAAAAACTCAAGTTTGTTAATTCATCTTGAGTAATAGTTAATTTACTATCGATTGCTCAAACTACTAACTCAATATCTGTGGAATCAATATCTACCACAAACTAGCCACCACATGAAAAGAGAATTTGCAACCACATGAAAGTCACACTATTCTTCACACTAACCACCACAAACTCTGATCCTATATAAAGCCCCCTAACCCTAAATTTTGCAATATTTCTAGTTTTTTTTTCCCTTTGATGAAAACTTATGTAACTCTAACTATTAAAGATATTGATTTTAAAGTGACAAAGCCAAAGGCAAGCAACAATGTTAATTCACCATAGAGACTTCTTTTAAAGTCATGACACCAAAGATGAATTTCCTTATGGAATTAAGAAAGAGATGGATGTGCTCTATGTTATTGATAAAAAGCTTTATATGAAAGCCTTTTAATACATTTATTCCACCTTTTTGATAAATGATTAATTATGCATGCACATAAAATAGAAGAATACAAACTTTATTATAAAGTTTTACTCTAATTTAGAAGGCATATAAGATAAGATTTTCTGTGTATGATAAATTTGGGCATAATTTGATAGGAAATTCATCAAAAAATATATTTGAATTACAAAGAGTCATAGATGGTATGAACTTCAAATTTCTAAAGATGCAATAGAATTGCAAAAAAAATCACCAAAATATTGATTAGTGCAAGAGGAGATTGAAGAGTTTCATCAAAAAGTATATTTGAATACTTACTATAGGGAGAACTCATAGTTGATATCAAAGTTTGATTATATTTCCTATACTCTATTTGCAGCCAACTATCCATTTCACTACCATCATCCAAGATAGGTTGATCTTGCTCTTCGCCTTAGTTAAAGGGTAAAAGATTCATATGGCAAAGGTTCTTGAAAAGTTCATTCTCAATTTTTAAGAGAGTAAATTTTCTAACCAAATAATTTAGCCTTCTTTGATTACTATACTATGCAGAGCCGAGAAAGTTCTCATGAATTGATAGAAAGATGAATTGTGCCCATGAATATTCCCTTGACTTTGGTAGGTGTGAAGAGATTACTCAAAAGAGACATAAAAAAAATGGATATTTTTGAAGGGGAAGGGTAGACTGAAGTTGGGTAATAAGTATCACCATTCCTTGAAATCAATTCATAAATGATGGAAAGATGTTGCGAGAAGCATGATGATGAATAACCAAATGTATCTGAGTATTATTTGACTAGGTAAATATAGGAAATTGTGCTGGAAGGTAGAGATAAAAGTTATGCATACTTCCTTAGCTACTAAATTGAATAGAACAAATACCAAGTGGGAAGAGTACCTGTAGAGAAAATAGGTGAAAGATAAAGCTACTGTGAAGAAGAGAGTTGCATTGTGGAAAATGCAACTCAATAAGAAAGTGATGTTATTTATGATCAACCAAAAAAATTTGAAGATCAAATTATGAAGATCTTGAAAGAGGTAATGAAATGACTGGAAAGATGCATGATGGAAAGTGCCAACTTATTTAGGAAGCTTACAAGTCCATCGCAAGCAGATGGTAGAAAAATATGATTGAAAGATATTAGATAATGGAGGAAAAATTACACTATAAAGAGAAATAATAGATCGGAGATTTATGATGGTATAATAAGAACAAGAAGAAAATATACTTTGTTCTTAGTTTTGTTTGCAGATTAAATTATTCTATTAAAAAGTGGCAAGATGTCTTGTGCGATTTGATTATGTAAATGATAGAATGGATGACAAGTATTAAATGGGATTTAGATAGACCTAACACATCCATGCCTCCAATTGAGCCATTCAAGGCTGAATTCTCATTTTAGGATTTTGATCCTTATGTTCAATCATACCACCTACTTTCTTCTCCATGTTGAAATTTTCTATATTTCTTTTCCATGATGATATTATATCATAATTTTTCTTATTGTATTAATGCTTGTTTGAAATGTATTTAAAAAATGGAGGGATATTTATTTATTGAAGACAAGCAATAATTTAGTGTGTGAGTTTGTTCATCACTTTATAAAATTACTTTTTTGAGTAGTTTGGCATATTTTTATTAGTATGTTTGCACGTATTTCTACTTTTAAATAGAAAGATGTTACAAAATTTATATTTTGAGAAATTTTGATGAATATTAGTAAAAATGTAAAATCATAGTTTTTGGAGTGAAGAATAGTAGATTTAGTTGAGCGAAGGCTTGGAGAAGGGTGAGAGAGAAACAATGGATAATCACAACCTTTCTTATGTAACGTCTATATTACACCTATGATTTTATTGAGTTATTATGGTTTTTTTTTGTTATAACTTTACAAAATTATTCATTATTATATTTATACACCATGACTATACAACCAAGTTGATATAATCTCTAAAACATATAAAAGCAATGACATTATTTTTATATTGTGATAGCCAAGTACCCCACTATTATAATTAGTTGCAGCAAATTCTAGAGCCACAACCAATTCGTTATAGAGCTAAAATATCAAGTATTTTGAGTCATGATATTATTTTCTGCCAAGAATTTTTATTTGAAAGAGTATTTACTATAGGCATGACCTTTTTCAGTGTTGCAACTTAGTGCTCAAGAGAAAAATCATCAAAGCCACAACTATATCTAGCACAATAACTTTATGTTATAGAGAGTAATTGTATCAAACATGAACATTCTCAGTACTACGATATTTTTCTATAAAGAAAAAATATCAATCATGACCATTCCTAATACCACAATATCATGCTGCATAGGAGAGTTAATTGAGTCATGACATTCATTGCCATCATGAATTTGATATTCTATAAAAGATCCAATGAGACAAGAAAGTCATGACCACAAGCTAATGTCATGACTTCCAATTGAATGTATCACATGATTTCAATACCCAATTAGGGGCAAATTCAAGGTGAACATAGATAATACTTGATTATTTTTGGTTTTGATGCTTAGATTTTTTTCTTGGGCTTGTATTAGAATTCCTTGATTTCATGAGACACCTCTCAAAATATTTCATATGAAATCTTTCCTAATAGTTGACAAAATTGAGATATGAAGTTGAGTTATATACTTATGTGTGATAAATACTCAATTTCACATAGTTGATATTTGTATTAATATTATGGCTTGAATATTGATGAATATGGATGAGATATCGAACTAAAATTTAGGATTTTCATTATATTATTTGGTTTATGCATGTCGATCATGAAAGTTGGTGATAGGTATGTCATGGGACATACTCACACGACATAGTAAGAAGAAGCAACATCCCTTCCAACCTTAATGTGTGAGATAAATTATAAGTGAAAATTTGAGATTGTAGTAAGTTTAATCATTACAAGTATGACACTAATGAAATCAAATGCATGAACATACTTTAAACTAATCCATTATGTATATTCTAGAAGAACCAACCTTGAGTAATGTGGGCATTAAGTAGAATATCTAACCTAAGAGTTTTGTCATTATGTGGAATTCATGTGTTGGTCATGAAATATGGTGATAAGTCATGAGGCACATGCAAAATAAGGTGATCCATATAGTAGTGACAATCAAGTGAGACAATTTCTCTTATATAATTTTCATAGGTATGATTCATGGGAAGATATGTTAATTGTTATGAGTATGGTACTTATAAAAATGAAAGCACAAATATATTTATTATTACACCATGTTATATCTTTAAAATATTAGAGGTCAGAGAATAGAAATGCATATTTGAAGCAATGATCAAGAGTAGTTGATGTATTTTCTAAAAGGAGTAGATATGCGAATAACTCATGAAAGGAACAAGATGTAACTTTGGTGGTGAAATACAAAGAGGATAACTATAAAAAGATTATTCTTGGTAGTGACATTCCAAGGATGATAGCGACCCTATATATCAAGAGAGAACATAACTATTTTCATAGCAATCTACCTTTCATTTAACAATTGCATATAATATTAAAGAAATATTATCTCACAAGTTTATTGATACAACTCAAGAAATAGTCTATTCATTATTGATTGCTCGAACTACCAACTAAATCCATGTGAGATTGATATCTAGATCTATATCTATTTTTCTAATTATGTAATCCATACTTTTGGGACTACAATTGATGAGATATAATTATCCAATGAGATTTTAGTATCATATCAATCAACAAAAAAATTTGACATATCACAAAAATTGAAACAACTAGCATAGAACTAACTAAATAAAAATAACATTTTGACTAACTACTAAGTAGCTAATTGAATAAAAATTGACAATACTAGCATGTAATAATTAAAATAAAATTTTTGTACTAATTACATACAATCAACAAGATAAACCATTGACTTCTCAATCACTAGTATCACAACGATTAAATAAGAGTTGTAATTGAGCTAACAACTATGTAATTTATTGAATAAAATTCAATATTTTAGTTCATTACATTCAAACAACCAAATAAGAATTATAATTAGGCTAATTAGTATGCTACCAAACAAATATCTATTTATTTGCATGTTGTCTAACAACTAATTGAGAAAGAGATTTTTTCATGATAAATTATAGTAAAGTCACATGTGAAAAAAACATGTTGGAGTTCCTAGCATATAAACAAGGTAGCTCATATGTCATAATTTTAATAGCCTAATTATGTCATAATACATCAAACATTCAAAGTAAATAGATAACCTAAACTTATTTATCAACTACAAAAGAACCATAATTTCAATAAGAGAAGGAACATTGTCTGCTATATTTGGAAGTAGCTCATTTTATTCTCTAGCTTAAGTATTTGCATTGACTATTCTTTTAATATGACTCACATCTACAAGTTTCTTCGATCCATTAGAAATTGATGTATATCTTGCAAAAAGATACACGAGATCAACAAAAAAACTTAGATAGTTTTGTTGACCCAATAAATCATGCCACATTAAAAAAATCTTACTTCCCCAAAGACTATTGTCCCTTGAAAAATACATACTTGTCCATTTCAGAACAATTTTTCGGCAAGAGATCTACCCCAATAGCCTATAAAGAAGCCAACTAAAATAATGCTTTCAAATAGCGACTCCTTAACTAGTTTTTTCTAGGCAAGAAAAAAGAATAAATATACCAACTTTGCATTATTCATATTAATACAAATAAAAAAGGTTGCTAAAGTTAGTGTTTAACATCTATAAAAAAATATATTGCTTTGATGTTAGCAATCTAATATTCATTCCAAAAGAAGGAATTATAGTTGTTTGTACCTAACTATAAATACTAGATAGTAAAAAGTCATATATATAATATTAAGTCATTTTCTTACTTGGTAAGAACTCTACCTATTTTTCTTTGTAAAACTAAGCATTAGAGGGTGTTATTAACTAACCTAATCAGCAACAATTTTTTATGGAAGATGATTCATATAATGGAGAAAAGTTATGTATAAATTTTGGGATCTTAAGTACATGATCAATTTGAGACTTACTAGTCAAAAATATCTTCAATCCAAATTATCTAGTTCCAATAACTAACATTTTCAATGAGAAGTTGAACAAAATGTCAATCATGGTTTCACCTACTACTTGATTAAAATAAACAATAATTTGGCACCTTTCTTCAAAAATGCTAGAAATGATAGATATCTGAATGAAGGAAGTTTGAGTTGAAAAGCTCACAACATGTTAATAGTTCAATACTTCAAATATTGACTAATTTGTATTATTTGGAGAGTAAATATAAGTGTATTTGCATCTATTTTAGTATTCACTAAAGAAATTTTATTAAATTCTTTTTTTGAAAGGATTTGATAAATATTAATGTAATCATAAAAAATTTTGGTGAAATTAGTGGACTCAATTGAGTAAAGATTTGTAAAGGAGAGAAGTGATGGAAAGTTGTTATAATTATGTTTTCATGACTTATATATACCTTCTACATACCATCTTGTATGCAAGTAGGGTGCTAGGGTATTGTTACAATAATCTAATATTCATTTTGTAACCAAGTATAATAATAACTAGATAATTTTGACAATATTATGCATAATAAAATGGATCAATCCTAGAATCTAAGAGTCGTACCAAAAACCTAATTTTATTTTTATGATTAGAGTAATAAATAAAGTATTGGTTGATCAAACTTCTTACACAACCCCTATGAGATTAATATCTAGATGAAAGTTTACTTTTCTACTTGTATAACTCATATAATTATGAAACTATATTGAATTAGAGACTCTCACTCAATCAGCTTATAAGATATTATTTAATCCTAAAAATAAAGCATCATAACAAAGTTCCAACTCTAGTGTGGTCATGACTCCAATAAAATATTATGGCCATGATTATTATGTTGCATGGTAAAATGATTATGTGAATTCATTGGTAGAGTAATTTCATACAAAAAATATCATGACTATTTTAGTAGATTTAAGACAATGAAATAATGTTGCTATTTTCTCATAGCTATTTTCTTAGTACTTTATCATTGAAATGACATATTATCCATACTCAAGTTTCATCATAAGTTTACTCTTTTTAGGCAATTCTTCAACTACCATTGATAGTGGTTTCATATATGTCTTCTTATTATCTGACCTCATATGTCATAAACATGTGAACTGATATAATATTAAAATTATTTGCACATTTAACTTCTTAAGTACCATACTCATGAAAATTAACATAAATCTTTCCTCAAATATCTTTTATAAGAATCATATGATAGAAAGTAACTTGCATAACTATTATTAACTTGTGAGTCACCTCCACTCACATGTGTCTCACGGCATACATCTCACCATCTACCGCAATAACACATGACTCATACACTAAAGATTTAATCCTTAAAAAATATTATATAAAACTTTCACATTAATCGAGAGTTAGTTCATCAGATATACACAATGAATTGACTTATAAATATGTTTGTGCTTTCTACTTTATAAGTGTAAAATTTGCATAATTAAACATAAGCAACTTCAAGTTTTGATGTATATATTTATTTCATGCATCAATATTGGAAGGATTGTTACTTCCTTCCTATATTTATGTATGAGTGCACTTCATGACTTACCTATCATTATCTACCATGATAACACTCACAAACCTACCAAAAATAAAACTCTAATTTCTATTCTAAATAACCAGCACATTCATCAGTAACAAAACTACAACACAAATTAAACATAAAATCTATCAATTATATATCTATCACATAAAATGAAATATATAAATCTTAGATCTCAATTTAGCATAACATTAGTGAGAAATTCACATACGATAATTGAAAATATATCTCTTAAAATTTTGCATTTCCAATGACAACATTAAAGACTATCTAGGAATCTATACCTTAAAACCTACAATTCTCATTCGTGCACCTCAGATATGCTCCTAGGTGGGAGTCATAATTCATGCACGTATTTAGGGTCTATAATTATTCCTTATATCACCTCTTTGCTCGTTGATCTCTTCTAGGGTTGAGTGAATTTTTGCTTCCAAACCCTAGCTTTTTTGCCTATTTTCTCACACCCAAACTCTCTCATAATTTTGGCTCTAAGTTTTGTCTTGTACTCAAATGATTGGTGTATTTTCTAAGTAGAAAGTCACAACATTGGAGAAGGGACATGTCTTTAGCTTTTCCTTTTATAATACAAAGTCATAGAATTAGAGAATGACCATAAATTTGGTCTCTTTCTTGTATTATATTTTCATGACACTATGAGTATCAATGGCTCATGCATTTTCTCTCTCTAATATGAACTCAGGATAGTAGGAATGACCACATCTCATATTTCTACTCTTTGTAACACGAAGTCATAGTGCTAAAAATGACATCAGATCAAGCTTTTCTTCTTTGAAAAAACAAGTCATGACACTAGGATTAGTCATGACACTAGGAATAGCCATGGCTTGTATATTTCTTTAATGTAACCCAAAGTTGTAGCACTGAGAATGATCGTGGTTTTGCTCTTTTCTCTGGAGCAAAATGTTATGGCCCTAAAAATGGTCATGACTTGAATAAATATTCTCTAGAACTCATTATAGCCTAAAAATCATAGTGTTAGAGAAAAGTTATAACTTTTTCCTTAGTATTTGTGGCTTTATAATAAAAAAGTTATAGTATTTGAGGATGTCATAGCTTTTAGTATTAGTGGAGTATTTGGCTGATATGATATATGATAATGTCACAACTATAAAAATGTCACTAAGCTAGTGTGATTGGGACTCTAAGAAAGTTTCAGTGATAAAAAGAATATATTATACATAAAATAATTACATCAATGAGGTGACAAAGTTGTGATAAATGAAGATTTAATGACTATTTGTTTAGAACTTTAACCAAAAATGGATGCTAAAACTATTATATAAGCCCACAAAGATATAAAAAAGTTGTAACACAATGAATACTATGACTTTACATAACTTTTTTTACCCTCATCAGCTACTAAGTCTTTTTTCATGCAAATACATCATGTATAATCACCAAAATAAATAGTATTATTTGGTATTTGATATATCGAATAACTATCTCAAAACCACTTAATGACCATGATATTATTTTCATGTCATGAAAATTATGTATTCTATTAGTACAAGTAGTCATGACACATTCTAAAGCTATGACTTATTCAAAGTAGAGTCAAAATATCAAGTGATGTGAGTTGCAATATCATTTACCACTATGACTTTTTATTCTAGAAAGCAATTACTTTGGTCATAATATTTTTTAATATTTTTTAATATCATGCATTTGTGTTCTAGAAAGAAAATACAAAAGTTACTACCAGTTCCAGCACTACACCTTTATATTATAGAGAGTTTTTAACTCAGTCATAGTGACATTAGAGCCACAATAATTTTATCATAAAGATAAGACTAGGGTCATGATCAATCAAAATATTGTGATAGTGTTATAAAGAGATACACATATATCTTTTTATAACACTACAATACTTTGCTCACAAAGTTAAGATTAAAGTTATGGGCATTCCAAGTCTCATGAATTTTTGTTATAAAGAGATACATATATATCATGTAATTCCTAACACTGTGAGATTTGTGATCAAGAGGAGATCCAAAGATATATCATAGTCATGACTTTAATTTTATGCAATAACTTCTAGCTTAAAATATCACAATGATCCCTAAAATATAAAAGCTATATTTAGAAAAAATTGAAAAGAAATAAAGAAGGGAAATGCGACGTGCATGCTAAGAGCTTTAGGAAATGTAAATTCAGCCCCAACTAAGGGAAAATCCAAGATGAACAACAAGCAACTTTGATTAGAATTAGGGTTGTGTGTTTATATAATTGTTTGGGTAATTATTGGAAACCCTTAAATTCATGAGATACTTTTCAATATATCTTGGATGATTTCTTGCACAATTTCGGCTAAATTGAATTCTAGGGTTGACAATGTAATTATATTGTAATAAATTATTGATTTTATAAGTTTATATTTGTGTTTATATGGTATTTGGATGTTGTTAGATATAAATGCAATATAGAAATGAAAATTAGAATTTTCATGATTATGATAGTTTATGCTTGTTGGCTATGGTGGATAATGATAGGTAAGTCACAAAACACACTCACATAGATTGATAAAAAGGAAATGTCACTCCTTCTAATCTTAATATTTGAGAAAAACTAATAGCTAAAAACCCAAAAATTGAGCTATATTAATCATTATAAGTATGATGCTCATGAAGATAAAATTATGAATATATTAAAAACTAATATTTTGTGTAATATCTAGAAGAACTAACCTTAAATTAATGTGAATGTTAAATAAAATTTTTACCTAGCAATTTCATTATAGTGTGCGAGTTGTGTGCCAAATATAAAAGATGATGATTGATATGTCATGAGATACAGGAAAGTGAGAGAAACTCATATGATGGTGAACACCTTGTGAATCATTCATGCTTGTATGACCTTAATAGATGATATTCATGAGACAATATATGCTTGATTATCATGGGCGTGATGCTTGTGAAACCAAAAGCAGAAATACATTTAGAACCATATCATGTTGCATCCTTGAGATAATTAGAGGTTGGAGATTATAAATAGATATTCAAAGTAATTATCTAGGGTAGTTGATATATTGACTAAAAGGAGTAGATGTGCTAATGACCTTTGCATGAAATGATATGGTACATCAGTGTTAAAATATAAAACGGATAACTATGAGGGGATCATCCTTGATAGTGATAGTTCAATAATTGATGGTCATCTTATATGCCAAGAGGGCACATGGGAATTTCTACACTAATCAACCTTTCATCTAATAACCAATTATGATATTGATGATATATTGAGAAACATCATCATGCATAAATATGTTCGCCGATCCTAGAGTTTGAGTAAATTTTTAAAGACTAAGTACATCTATTCAACTTGTATAGTTGTTAGTTCATTATTGATTGATTGAACCATCAAAATAATTATCTTATGAGATATCTAGATTTGTTCACTTTATTACTTGTATGAATTATATACTTCAAAGCTATGCTCAACTAGAGATCCTTATTCAACAAATTTTTGAGATCATGTCAATTAACTTTGAGTTCTAATAAACTTGCAAAGTCATAATAAATTTTTGATGCTATTGTTGGGGATCGTGTTAATAGTTTCATAGTCAACTTGAGTTGACATAATTGTCATTGCAAAAAGATAATTCTTTTTCAAGTTGCATGGATATGATTTTTGCTTAGTATTTATATTATATTTGTATTGTAAGTGCACTTTTTTTTGTTTTTGTTATTTTATAGTCACCATACCAAAATCTAATGAGTAGAGCTCTAAACTAAGTTTAATCATTTAAACCCAAAAATTGATAAGCCATAGAGATGACTTTATTTCAAACAATTGGTGCTACTTTAGACCATACAAGAATATTAATACTAGATCTATTATATGAGAGTCCTAAACAAGCACCACAAAAAAAATATTCATACTAGTCAGACCAATTGTAATTTGAAGACTACATTTTGACATTACTGATGAAGATAATAATTAGCAATGACTTAGAGGAAGAACATACTTATTCATACTAGATAGACAACCCATCAATTGAAGGCTACATTTTGGAGTTGCTAATGGAGACAATGAAAAGTAATGATGTAGAGGAAGAATGCACTTATTTGTACTGAACAAATGAACAAATGAAAAGTAAGATCAAATTGTAGAGTTGTTAATAGAGACATGAGAAAGTAAAGATGTAGAAGAAGTGCAAAATAGACTTAGTAAGAATCAAAATAGGTAACCTTCCCTAGTAAAGAAGGATAAATTTATCATTGGTGTACCTAGAGATACAAAGGTGAAACCAAAAGAATACATGTTCATAACATGTAAACATTATCTTGAATTGGAATGGTGAGAAACTAAAGAAAGAACTAATGGAGAAAATGGATAACAAGATGTTACTCATTTTGTAAAAGTTGAGACTTTACAAGTAGTAGAAGAATAAGCCACTATGTTGATGAATACAAATAATGAGGATGTCACAGCCTATTTGACCAACAAGACTATAATGTTCAAATGTTCAAATGCCATTGCCAGAATATTAAGGTTGTGACTCGCATAATATAAGATAAATATAATAGCACAACAACTTTAATTAAAGTCACGACCATAGAAGGTGAATGCATCAAAACTTACACAACTTTAGATAGACTAATCTTAAAGGCTCTACTAAATCATCTTTGCTACGATTCCTTGGGAAAAGATAAGATAAAATTGATCATATTTTCATTAGAATTGATTAAAGAGATGGAAAATACCATGGTGAAGTTAATAAAGAGATATGTGGTGGATAGAGCTTGGTTGCTTGAAGATATCAAAAAAATTAGTCTATCAATATGTATGCACAAGATACTAATGGGACATGGTGCAAGTATAATAATTGAACATCAAAAGAGGTTAAATCTATAATGAAGGATGTAGTTATTTGATATGTCAAATACCAATTATTACTAGTTATTTTGGTGATTATTTTTGATGTGTTTGCATAAAAAAAGACTTTAAGCAGAATGATTTCACAAAACTATTGTTTTGATGGGTTATGATGAATAGAAGTGAAATATGATAGGTTTTGTGTGAAATGTAAGACTTGGTGGAATTGTTGAGTAATAGAAGAGCAAAAAGTCATGTAAAGTTATTGTATTTCTTGTGGTACACCTTAGCTACACCTTCAAAAGCATATAAAGTTATTTAGGCATTCTTGGCCAAAATTCTATATAATTAATTGTTATGATCTTCATAAGTCATGACTCTACCACCTCATTGATATAATCATTTTACTGAGTAGTTTACCTATTACTGCCTACTACATCACATACATGACTCCCAAATATAGATGTAACCCTAGGTTAGACATTCTAAAAAATACCTCCACATTATTTTATGGTCTGTCCTTCTAGAAGATATACAATGATGTCAGAATTATATTTTTGTTTTTGTTTTGTAACATACCCATTTCAATAAAACTCAAATTGACTTAAAGATTTTATGCAAAGGTCTATCACATAAGGAAGAGAGTTGTTGGGCTGTTACTTTGTGAAAACCTAGAAAAATTTGAATTCAAAAATTTTTAATTAAATTCTTAGAGAATGAATATAAAAGGGGGACTTAGAGATTTTACAAAATAAAGGAGAAAAAAGAAAATAGATTCAAGTCTTGAGGCTAAGAGCACACAAACCCTAATACAGTGTGATTTCTAACCTTTAATCATGGACAAATTCAAGCCATATATAAGTAGGAATTAATTGGAAAATAGATTTAAGACTTAGATCTTTCATGCTACTTATTATTAGGAACTCTCAATTTAATGAGATGAATTACCAAATATTTTACATGATTTCTTCCTCAATAGGCTAAATAGACATCTATGGTTAATTTATATATGTGTGCATGATGATTAAGTTTGTATAACACTGAATGATATTAATATTATATTTTGATATTGATGGCTATGTATATTATTTAGAATAAAGATTTAGGGCTCTACTCAAAAATATAGATTTATGTATAATGGCTATGGTGGATGGTAATAGGTATGTCATAAAACAAACTTAAGAGATTCAACTTAAAAAAATGACAACTTTTCTACTATATCCCATTAGATAAATTTATGCAAGGAATTCTTGAATTTATTTAAGTTGAATTGATGTGAGTATAAAATTCAAAAAGTTGGAAGTAGAAATGAATTTATTGTCATTCTATTATATATAATTTTGAAGAACTAACCTTCAAATTATGTGGGAATTATGTATAATGTCCAATCAAGGGGTTTCACCATAATGTAGAAGTCATGTGTTGGTTATGATGGATGATAATAAGTAAGTCATTAAATACACTCAAGTTGAACTATTTCATAAGGTGGTGAAAGTACTATAAATTATTCTTTCTTTTATGACTGCTATATGTAAAATAAGTAGGAAGATATATGTTAATTGATGTGAGTATGATACTTATGAAGTAAAAGGTACATATACAATTAAAAATATTTCTAATTACCCCAAGGACATGAAATAATGTGGTACTAAATACATTTGTATTTTTACCTTTGTAAGTACCATAGTCATCACAAACAAACATCTCATAAATCTTACATATGCTCATACAAGCATAGCATGTTTGCAAGAATATCACCACCATATTAGTCTCCACCACTTGCATGTGTCTCATGACATACAGGTGTATTAACATTTAAAGGTGACTTTGTTGGCCCGCTACTTGAATTATTTGAACATGTTCCACCATTTCTTTTCTTCATCCTGGTCATCCAGTTCATCACTTTCATCTTCAACTTTTCATTCTAATATATCTTGCTTGGTTTCTTCCTCTGTTATGTCCTAGTCTCACCTTTCTTCTTCTTCAATTACAACATCCTTGCTGATAATGTTTGAAACTGGATCATATAATCTTTATGCCTTAGACTCATCACTTACTCCTAAGAAGACATAGTTACTACTCTTATCATCCAACTTACTTTTCCTTTGATCTGGTACATGAACAAGTTTGACACATTTAAAAATTCAAAAATGCTCTACCACTTGTTTCTCACCACTCCATGCTTCTTGTAGAGTCTTGTTTTTAACTATATTATTATACAATAATTCTAAATATGTGCATACTATCTCACAACCTCGAGCTAGAAAGCTTTAAGAACTTTTTATTCCATGTGACTTATCAAGTCTCGTCCACTCGGGGTTGAATTTTCATTGCCTAGGGTTCTTGGTGTGCATGTCATGTTCCCCCCTTTTTTTCTTTTCTATACTTAGGAGATTTTTATGATACTTTAAGTTGGAAATCATGACATATAATTGAAGTTGTGACATTGGCATCTCTTTGGATATGTTATGGAGCACAAATATCATGATACTAGGAATGACCATGATAAATACTTTTGTATTTATAACACAAAGTTATGACATTAGGAATAACAATAACTTTAGTCTTGACTCTGTGTGAAAAGTGTCAAAGTATTGGGATTGCAATGATTGAGATTAAATTATCTATAACATAAATTTACAACATTGTAATTCAACTTGACCCTAGTCCTATCTTTGTGATCAAATTGTCATGGTCATGAGTTTGCATTGACTGAGGCAAAAACTCTTTATAACATATACTCATGGTATTGAAGTTAGCTTATAATTTTAGAATTTTTTTCTATGGATCACAAATTTTTGGCATTACAAAAAGTCACAACTAGTGTAACTATTTTTTAGAATAAAAAGTCATGGTGGAAAATGATATTGTGACTTATATTGCTTTATATTTTGGCTCTACTTTAAAAAAGTCATGGCTTTGGAATGTGCCATGACTACTTGTACCAGTGTAGTACTAAGCTACCATGATGTAAGAATAATATTCCATGCTTTCACTTCCTCTTGTCTTCTAGGATTCCCTTTTAGCATTGAATCATATTCCATGCTTTCTTTTACAAGGCTTCCTTCTTTGGATCTTTCTTTCTTGGATGCCAATATATTTTGGACCATCATGGCTTTTTTTTTGTGACACATCTTCAAGTTTTTCATCCTAGATCACTAAAGTCACAATGCTATGGGTTATTGTGGCTTCTTCATTTAGTTTTAGTATCTCCAAAGTCATGACACTATTAAAAGCCATGAATTTCATTATTATCTCTACTTCTTAATTTCCTTCCTTCGAATTCTTTAGAATCTTCATTTCAACCAAGTCTTCCTCTATAATTTCATCAATCACAAGATAAGAATTTACCTTTATTTTTACTACTAGTGTAATCTCGAAATTATCCATATCATTTTTTTTATACAAATGTAATGAGAATTTAGGTATTTTGCTTTCTTTTTTTTCCTTTCTGGAGTACTTTTCTTTGGAGTGTTTTGAAGTCATAACTTTAAAGAATGCTTCTACTTCATAATAGTCATACTCATCAATCTTTACTTAATCACTTTCATAATTGTAGATCTCTTTTTGTACATCATCTTCTTCATCTTTTTTAGGTTAACGATCTTCTACAAAATATTTCTATATAAAGTCCAAATTTTATTGCATTGATGTGTAAAGGAGGTTATCTATCATCTAAAAATCTTTCTCATCATCATCTAGATTCTATAAGACATTTCTAAAAGATAAATTTTACTTACTCTTTTCCTAAGCTAATAGTGAACTCTTCCTTCTTGACATCGATGAGAGTCAATGAAATAGCTAAAAATAGTCATCTCAAGATCAATGAAGCATGTTGAGCTCCTTCCATATCAAACACAACAAAGTCTGTAAAAAATAAATATATCTTTACTAATACTATTTCAACACTTGGTTGATCAACTAGCTATTTGAAGTGAGAAAGAGTTAGAGTGATCTCATTGAGATTCAATCTTCATGCTATTGACATTTGAAAAAGACATCAAGTTGATACTTTACCCCAAATTATTTATTTCCTTCTAGAATGTGTACTTCCTAATTATAATGATATCATAAAACTTTTTTTTTCGTTCAATTTATTTGGGTGTTTTTTGTTGAATAATCACATTATATTTGTCGATCATATTCATAATTCCACACATCTCTAACTTTTTCTTACTACTCTTGACATATATCTTTCATGAATTTTGAATAGTTCATCATTTAAAACAATGTTTTAGTAAATGAGACACTCACTTTCAACTTCTAGAAAATATTGAGTAACTTGAACTTCTCAAACTATTTGTCCAATTTATTTTTCCTAAAATATTGTGAAAAAAATTTTAAATAAAAATTACATTTAGTATCATTTTTTATACTCTATCATATTTATATTTTGATTACTTCAAGTATTTATTATAACTTTATTATGATGCTTAATTTTTATCATTAGATAATATCCCATAAAATTGTTGGATGAGGATCTCTCAACCAACACAATTCCACACTTATATGAGTCAAATAGTAGTAAAGTGAACTTTTGATCAAATATTAATTCCATAGATATTATGTAGGTAGTTTTATAAAACAATAGTTAGTAGACTATTGCTCTAGTTGAAAGGATAAAATTGAGTTTTTTGGTACAATTCATAGATTTTAGGGATGGTCTATTTCTTTATGCATAATAGTATGTCTAAGTTACTAGGCTATTATTGTGCTTGGTTACTTTACAAAGGCCAAATTATCGTAAAAATTATTTAGTGCTCTATTATCAAAAAGGTGGATATCACCTATTAGGTCTTTATCAATGGTATTTCTTTCATAGTTGTCTTTTTAGTACTTTACCACAAAAATAACAAATCATCTATGCTCTAGGGTCATTCATAAGTTCATATCTTTTAGGCAACTTGTAAATTATTCTTAATGGTTACTTTATATATATATATTCTTAATTTATGACCTCATATTTTATAAAGTCATGAACTAATATAGTATTAAATATAGTTGTACTTTTAAACTTATTAAGTTCCATATTTATGATAATTAATATCACTTTTCCCTCAGATTTCACTAGTATTAGTCATAAAATAGAAAGTAGCAAATATGGTTGTCACCACTCTTCTCATGTATGTCTCATGGCTTACTTATCACCATCCACTATGATGACACGCGACTCCCACACTAAAGGTGAAATCCTTAAGAAACCATTCTATAAAACTCTCATATTGATAGAGGGTCATTTTGTCTAAGAAATGCATAATGAATTGACTTATAAAAACATTCATTCTTTTGGCTTCTTTAGCACTATATTTGTAATGATTAAACTTAAGTTAATTTTTGGTTTTAACATACAGGTTTATCATGTGCATCATGATTTAAAAAGTTATCACTTCTTTCCTACCATTATTTGTGAGTATGTCTTATAGCTTAAATGTTATCATTCACCCCAATAATACACACAAACCTTCCAAAAGTAAGCCCATAATTTTAGTTCTAAATAAACACTATATCCATCAATAATCAAACCATAATACAAACTAAACATGAAGTTCATCAATTATATATCCATAACACATAATAAAATACACCAACCCTAGATCTCAATTTAGCCTAACATCGGAGGGGAATTCACTTAAAAAAAAATGAAATATATCTTAGTGAATTTTGGTATCCCAATGATAGCTCTCAAAAGAATATAAAATTCAAAACCCTAAACCCATAATTTTTGTGTTGTGTATCTTGCATCTACATTGAAGTGGGGGTCAGATTTTATGGCCCCCATTTAAATTTTAAGTTTGTGCTTTGCATCCCTTCTTGCTTGTGGATCTCCATTATTTTTAACTTCTCATATTTTTCTCATTTTCCCATCCTTTCTCTCTTTATCTAATATCTAATTTTTTTTTTTCATTTTAGGTCTAAATCCTACTTTTATATTCCAATTTCTGAGTATATTTTTAAGTGGGTAGACATGACATTGAGAGACTGCCATGAATTTAATTATGCATTTTTGTTACTAAAAGTTGTGGCAATATATACTAATGCTTTGGTCACTTTCTTTTATTAGATTTCCATGGTGCCAGGAATGATAATAGATCATACATTTTGCCTTTGTAACAAGTAAGTCACAATATTAGGAATAGCCATGGATTATGTATTTTATATCTCTAATATAAAGCCATGACATTAAGAATTATGATGGTTTGTACATTTTCTTTCTATAATCCAAAGTTTATAGAATAGAAAATAGTAATGGTTTTGGCCTTGTATCTAGAACAAAAAGTTATGAATGTTGAAAAATTTATGACTTGAGTAAATGCTCTTTATAAATCTCTATAGCTAAAAGTCTTGGCACTTGAGAATTGATGTAGTTTTTGCTTTAGTATTTGTTTCCATGGAAAGAAAAAGTCATACTGCTAGAGAATACTATAACTTTTAGTACTAGCAGGGAACTTAGTTACTATGTCATAAAATTAATGTCATAGTCATTAAAGTATTACCAAGCAAATCTAATAAAGTTTCATAGCCAAAAAGATTTTGTTACACAATGAAATTATTCTGTCAACAAGATGGTAGAAATGTCATGTATGAAGATTGTCATGATTAATTAAGTAGAGTTTTTGGCCAATAATGAAGACCAAAACTACTTTATATACTCTTGAAGGTATAATGTAGTCATAAAATAAGAAATATAATAACTTTACATGATTTTCACTCTATCCTACCAAAAATTCTTCTAAGCATTAGATTTCTTACAAAAACTATCTAATTTTATTAATATTCATCATAATCAATCAAAGCTATAATTTTATGAAATAATTCCATTTAAAGTTATTTTTCATGCAAATATATCAAGAATAATACCAAAATAACTAATAATATTTGGTATTTGGCACACCAAACAAACTCTCATACTAAAGTCATTACTTATCCTTGAGCAATTATTCCTTCTCATAAAAAACTTTCCATTTGTTCAACATAAATATTTACTATGACTAGGTTTGAGTATCATAGTATATCTAGATGATGGTGCTATTTCTTTTTGTGGATATGTAATCGAGTTGTGATAGGGTTTAAGTTCCATGACTAAATTTGTAGTTGCATAAAATATACATAATAATTTTTATGAAAAAATACATAATCTTATATTTCATCACATCATGTAGAATATAAAATTCTTCAATTACCTGTCAAGCAGTATTACTTTTTATATCCACATCTTGAGATTTTTCATTACATTAATGAGATATTACTTTATTTGATGATCTCAACTATCCAAGCTAGCTTTTCAACATAATCTTATACTTCCTGTTATCTTATAGAATTCTTTTTCAGTATTGAATCATATTCCATGTTTTCTTCTATGAAGCTTTATTCTTTGGATATTTCTTTCCTAGATATCATGACTTTTTGGATCATTTTTTGTTGTGCCATAGCTTGAGATTTTTCATCATAAATCACAAAAATCAAGGTGCTATGGGTTTTTGTGGCTTCTTCATTTAGTTTTTTTATCTTGAAAGTCATAGTATTGGTAAAAGCCATGACTTTCCTCAGTATTTCTACTTCTTTATCTTCTTTCTTCATATCCTTCATAATCTTATCTCAACCATATCTTTTTTTATTATTTAATTAGATACTAGTTAGGTTTCTACCTCTATTTTCACTACTAGTGTCTTAAAATTCTCCACATTATTTTCTTTGTACAAGTGTAATGAAAATTTAGGTGTTACTGCCTCTTTGGAGTACTATACTTTGGAGTCTTCTAAAGTCACAACTTTGAAGAATATCATGACTTTGTAATAGTCATCTTTATCAATATCTACTTCATCACTTTTATAACTTTAAATTATTTTCCAAACATCATCTTCCTCATCTTAATCAGACTAGTAGTCTTCTACAAAATTTTTCTATCTAAATTGTACCTTCTATGGCATTACTATATGAATTGTGGAAAAAGTTATTTTTCTTCCAATAATCTTTCTCATCATCATCTAGACTCCTCAGGCCTTTATAAATATTAGTTTTTACTTCCTTTTTATCTATGTGAAGAGTAAATTCACCTTTCTTGACTTTAATAAGGACATGTCTAGTAGCTAAAAATGATTATTCAAAGATTAATGGAGCATATTGATCTTTCTTAATATCCAACACAATAATGTAAATGTAAAGAATAAATACATCAACCTTAACCAATATTTATTTGCTAATATCATTTGGGTACTTGGTTGACTGATCAATCATTTGAAGTGAAAGAGGTTTGAGTGATCTCATTAAGATTCAATCTTCATATTATTGACAAAGTATTAAGTTGATACTTAATCCTAAATCATATAACATCTTTTGGAATGTATGCTCCCCATTTATACATGGTATCATAAAATTATCTGGATCCTTCAACTTCCTTAGAAGTTTTTTGTTGAATAATCATCCATTATTTCTTAATCATATTGATAGTATCATACATCTCTAATTTTCTCTTACTACTCATGTTATTCTTCATAAATTTTACATAGTTTAGAATTTGAGATAATATTTCAGCAAATGAAATATTAACTTGCAATTTTGAAAAAAATATTAAGAAATGTCTCAAAATTTATAATTTTTCATTTCTAAAACATTGTGGAAAAGAAAGATTTAGAGAAAAATTACCCTCGTCTTCATTCTCTATCATATTTGTGTTTCAAATACTTTGAGTAATCTGTATTTCTTTCCTATTTCTCTTTCTTCATTTATCATAGCTAGGGGTATGAGCTAGCATGCTACTCATTGGATGCCCCATCCTGGCTTTAGAAAATGTCATACCATTGGGAACTATGACTTTCGAAACTATCATGGTGAGAACTACAAATTTTGAAAAAGTTGTGGTGCTATTAGTTCTTGGTCGTTGCTACTTTTGAAACTTCTCAAGCTATGCCCCCTATAGCTCTTTTAGACATTGAAGTATAATCAATAAATACTTCTTTGAGTTTGTCTTAATACCACTTGGTAGCTCATTAACACTTGTCCATTCTACCAATCATGACAACTATCAGATTTGATTTTTAATACTTCTTATTACCACATTCATGTATTTTAATATTTTCTCTAGTCTCTTTATATGGTTCTCTTCAAGATCATATCTTTTATTCATTTCAATTAGTAATGCTATCAGATTTTCATTAATAACTAACTTTTCTTCTCCATTTGAATATTGATAATTCAAGCTTGATCCTCCTTAATTTTTATACCCTATCAAATTATTCCCAAAACTTTTTGGGATTAGTCCAATATTTTATGGCTCACCACCAGAGCTTCCAAAAAAAAATTTTGTGATTATTTATGATGGCAGTTTACAACTATATCAATATTGGGTCAACATATGTACCATGTGCTTTCCAACTCATTGTCTATTCGATATTCACATTACTGAATATTAGTGTGTTTTTTGGTACAATTAGATTATGTGTAAGTATAAGAATAGAACATAATTAGACTAATTTCATGATATTAGACTTTTGTTGAATTTTGATGAATTGTTGTGAATTGATAGGGTTTTGGAGATTTTTGCCTACTTGGTTATTTATGGATAATTGAGCTATTTTAGCATCCATTATTAGTTAAAACTTTATTTAATAAGCTATGAGAATTTTTGTATGCTACCACTCAAAATCTCATTATCACAATTATTCAATTGTGCAATATATTCTTTATGATTATGATATTATCACAAAATCACATTCATACTTATGTCATAATAATTAAATAGTTATGATAATAATTTTATATTACAGTAACCAAGTACCCCACAAATATAAAATATCATAATCACTTTCTAGCATAGTGACTATATATTAAATAAGATATTGTATTCTTAAGTTAGAGCCTAACCTATTTCACAAAGCCTCAACTTTTGAGCTACATAAAATTAAAAAGCCAAAACTACTCTAGCTAAGGTTGTAATAATTATCCAATGCTTAGACTCTTGGACACAAAATCTTAAAGATGATATTTACTCAAGTATGTCCATTCTCCAATGCCATGAATTTTGTCTGTAAAAGAAGGGAAAGCAATGACTTTGATATTCAGGCTAATCACTACTGTTGTTTCCTTTCTAAAATACCACAATCATGTTATATATAAGATAGATCAAAATTAAAGTCACAACCATTCTTGGTGCACAACCATTCCTAGCACCATGGCCATATCATGCATATTCTTAGACCATTCTTCGAGCATCAATCATTCCTAGCACCATGGTCATATTATGCACATGAGATGCCATATCCAATGCCATAACCATTCCTAGATCTATGACCATATGATGAATGAGAGAAATAAATGACAAAGCCATGAACATTTCTAGTGCTATGACCATATGATACACATAAAAGTCATTCTCAATATTATGATCATTTTTAGCATTATAGTTGTATGATGAATGAGAGAGACCAATATCAAAGCCATACTATTTCTTAGTGTTATGAATTTATGTTACAATGAAAATAGGCCCAAGTCACAAATACTTCCAAACACCATAAATTTTTGTTATAAAAAGATTAGAATATCTTCCAAAGTTATAACCCCTTTCCAGAGTCATGACCTCAAGCTCAAAAGTTAAAATTCAACATCTTAGTATCTTCCAAAATATCTGACTTTCAACTTAAAAAATATAGTAATATCAGAGTATAAAAAGGAAAGAGAAAAGATTCAAGGCATACTTGAAAATCTTTTTCTTTTCCATGCAACAAGATAAAGTCAAATGACCCTAGGGGTAATTTTTGCACTCTCTTTGAGAACCACAATCAAATAAGGAATGTAAGACATATGCTAAACCATTGAGTTGGGGGGCATGATTTTCAAACCCCTCTCTATGGTTGATTTGGAAAAATCAATCAGAATAAAATTAGATTAGGGTCTGTATCCAAAATTCTTTTGAGAGATATCATTGAAAATATGAGTTTTACAAGACTTCTCTTGTATATCATGAATATTTCTATAATGTAAGGTTAAATTAAGCTCTAAGATTTATATAATTCTTCTTAAGTGATTTATAAATGGTTTTTTTATTAATAAATGTATTTGATTTATGTCATAGAATAGAAATTGATAGTTCTTATGATTAAATAAAACATGAATTAGAGATTTGATTATTGATGGGTTTGTATGAGTTGTCATGATTCATGGTAGACAATGATAGGTATATTATGAAACTCATTCGTGCATATTATAGGAAAGAAGTGACATCTCTTCTGACTATGATGTTTGAGATAAATTTATAAATTTAAACTTGAAATTTGGATATGTTAATTATTGTCAGTATGGTGCTCATGAACCCAAAAACATGAATGCTTTTAAATATCAATCTATTATACTTGTCTTAGAAAAATTAATTTTATATTGAGGTGGATGTTTTATAATATATTTTTCTAAGATTTTCACATTTAGTGCAAGAGTCTCATTATTATTGTGGAGGATAGTGATAATTAATACATGAAACATGCACAAGTATATTATGACTCACGAGGTGGTGATAGGCTTTTGAGTTGTTTTCTCTCATATGGTTCTTATCAATAAAACTTAAAAAAACATACATTAAGTGAGAAAGTATGGTGAAGCTGAAAGTGAAAATACTAATAGACTATATTAATTTTTGGTCTTTAAGACATATATGACTAGAGAATAAAAATATACATATGAAGTAACTATTAAGGGTTGTCGATGAGTTGCCTAAAATATATGAGTTTGTGAATAATTCTCGAGCAAAAATGTTCTATTATCTTGGTATTAAAGTACCAATGAAATATCTATGAGGGGACAATCATTAAAATATGCTCATTAGTAATAACTACATTGTATACCATTAAGAAAAATGGTCATTACACAAAAACCTAATCTTTGTACTGTATATGTACTCAATTTTTGTTCTATGTATAAATCTAATATAATTTAAACTATTTTAATATACATCATATAAATCAAGTAGACAAATCCTAGAATCTAAGATTCATATCAAAATTCTTAATTATCTCTTTTAATCAAAATCTGTTGTCTCATTATTGATTCACCAAACTACAAATATAATTCATATGAGATTGATATCTAGATGAATGTCTTCTTTTTATTTATTTACCCATATATTTGTAAATATTTGTTGATCAAATTCACGCACCAAGGAGCTTTTGTGATAATATCTAACCAATAAAATTGGGTAACATAACAAAATCATAATAAATTTTTGGTGTAATTATAAGGAATTATTTAGTTTGGTTAGTTATTGTGAGCTAACATAATTATCCATGAGAAAAGATAGTTTTTTAGTAGTGTATATAGCATTAGTTTTGATAAAATTTCTCAGATCTTATAAGTATTCTTGTTATCTTGTTTAAAAATTGATATTTTTATTTTGAATTTTGCTTATTTGTTTTATTGTTTTTATCCACATTTTACGTGCAGAAGCTCTAGGATGGAGCTAAGCTTTACGAAGCTAGAAATTTAGAGAACTAAAAAAGTGATTTTTTTAAAAAAGCTAACAAAGAGCACATGAAGGAAACAACTAGTAATAGAGAGCCCCAATGAAATAATAGGCATGTTATTTAACAATTCATCCAACACCACACATTGAGAGATTATTCATAACACACGATGATAAATAATTATTCTAGTATTCAGATGTAACTAGTGGAAGCAAATTATTTTTAGTTTAAATCAAGTGTAATAGTAATAGTTTAGTATTAGCAATAGAGTGAAAAAATATATGAGGATCCCAACAAATATGTCTCAATGTTTATTGAGCTATGCTAATGCGACATAGTAAAGATGATTGGAGTTGGCTCCATTATAATAAAGTTATATCTATTCTCATTCTCATTAAAAAATAAGACATAAAATTTATTCTAGTACATTTCTTGTGGCTCCATTGAGAGTTAGGATGAACATATAAGGATATTTCTCACTAATTTTTTTCCAACATAATTTATTTCTATTTATGGAGTGAGATAAGTTAATTTTGATAGAATGAGCAAAAGACTTTATATGATGCTTAGAACTATTTTAAGGTGCCTCAACATAGAGTGAAAGAATCGAGTAAAGTTAATTCTCTGTATTGACAAGCCCTTAATTGTGGGTTGACTATTTGGCCACTAGATAAGCCCTTATTGGCATAAAAAGTGAAGTTAACCCTCTATATTGACAAGAATCAAATGAAGCTTAATCTTTAAAAAAGTCTATGGAGGTCCACATGATGATGATATAGGATTTTGAAGAGTAGATAATCTCTTATATATAGCAAAATAATATAAAGTTGACTTTTAATAAAAAGATTTTGTAGAAGACTATTATCCAGATGAAAAAAGAAATAATGTGAAAGAATAATTATTGAGTTGTGAATGTGATGAAGATGAAAAAGATAACAAGAAAGAAATACTTTGGAGTTATGAAATTGAGAAAACAGAGAAAATGACTGTTACGAGATGACATCAATCTTTCAAGCCATGCTATCAAATGAATCTAATAAAGAGAATTTCAAGGGTACATAGGGAATAAGTGAGGAAGATAAGGTTGAGATAGAAATTTTGGAGGATTTGACCACTGACAAAGTTGTAGTTATACATAATATCATGACTTTGATGTTACAGAATGAAATTGTCCATCAAAAACTCAATGACAAAGTCACAGCCATTTCCAATGATGCCACTTTGGTGTTACATAAATAAATTATCTATTAGTAGCTTATAGACAATGCCATGGTTGTCCATATTACTATAACTTTGGGGTCACTAAAAGAAATGAACCACGAAAAGAAAAAGATATAAGACAAAGTCGTAATTGTGTTTAGCAGGATGATTTTGGGGATATAAAAATAAAAGAGCCAAACTAGCACCAAAAAATAAGCCACGACATAAATCAAAGCAATAATATAAAAAAAAAGAAAAGTCCAAAGTAAAAAGTATAGTTAAACTAAGACAGATGTAAGGATAAAAAAGTAAGTAAAAAAGTAAGTAAAAAAATAAGTAAAAAAGTATACTAAAAAGCTAGTATGAATGACATAGATCATCAATAGAGGTAATGAGGTTTTGATACTTTATCTAGAGATATTAAACATAGTGATGCTTGGGAGGCAACCCAAAAAAATTATTTTTCATTTATGTGATATAAAAAATATTCTTTATCAATCACATACATGATTGTGCACACCAAACTTTTTTATGAGTATAATCATGAAATTCAAACTCTACTACAATTGTCAATATGTCTACTAGAAGTTATTCTACTATTTTGAGACACTATGATATTCAAACCTATTTATAAAAAATTTTCTTTGAGATGAAATAAAGTTTTATGTTTATTGAGGAAGAAATTATTTCTTGGGTTTGAGCAATAGCTTAAATGTGTGAGTTTGTTACTATTCAAATTATCAAATATTCTTGAGTATTTTAGTACTATTATATAATATGTAAGCATATGAATGAGATATAATTGAATCAATTTCATGACTTTGGAGTTTTGGTAGATTTTGATGAATGGTCATGAAAGATATATTTTTGGAGACTCTTAGTCTTAACTACTTAAAATTTATGGGTCATCGAGTAGTTTTGTTATCTATGCTTGGCTAAAAGTTTACTTAATTTCTCATGACAATTTTTGTATGCTCTCACTCAATTATCTCAATAACATAATCCTTGAATTGTGCAATATATTATTTATTGTTGTGATATTATCATAGAGTCAAAACCAAACTTATGTATTAATGATTAAATAATTATGACATTAAATTCATATTATAATAACCAAGTACCACATTAGTACTAAAATTCATGGATACTTTCTAGCGTCATAACTTTATATCTAATAGGTTTTGCAGTCTCAAGTTAGAATTATGGCCATTTCACAAAACCATAACTTTTGAGCTATAGAAAGGTACAAAGCCAAACTACTTAAGCCAAAACTATAATAATTATATAGCACCGCATCTTTTGGACACAAAATATTATAAAGAATATTTACTTGAGTATGGTCATTCTCCTCGGTCAATACTCTTGTTCTCAAGAGAAGACAAATAAATGAATTTTATGTTTGTGCTAATTGCAAGTGCCATAGCCTTTTTGTAGTGTCATGGCCATGTGATTAATGAGAAAGGTCAATTACAAAGTCATGACCATTCCCACCATCATAACCATATGATGCACAAGAAAGACCATTCTTTGTGGCGTGATCATTTCTAGTGTCATGGTTATATTATGTATATGAGAGGCTATTCTCAATACCATGATCATTCCCAATATCATGGCTGTATGATACATAATAGAAATCAATGCCAAAGACAACCAATCCTAGCACCATAGCCATATGATGCATAAGAGAAGCCATTATCAATTGTTATGACCATGTCTTGCACCATATCCATATAATGAATGAGAGAGATAAACACCAATATCATGACCATTCCCAATACTATAAATTTGTGTTATAAAGATGATATGCCCAAGTAGTGGAAACTTTTTAGTGCAACGACGTAGTATTACAAAAAAATTATGATAGATTTCAAAGTCATGACCACTCAAAATTGATGTATACATGGTTTTAATATTAATAAATATGTATTAGATTTATATCATGAAATAAACATTGATGGATGTGGTGATTAAATAGAACTTGAATTAGGGATTTGACTATTAGTGTGATTGTTCAGATTGTTATGGTGGATAGTGATAGGTAAACTATGAGCCTCACTTATGTATATAGTAAGAAAGAAAGTGACAACCCTATTTACCATAATGTGCGAGATAAATGTATACGTTAAAACTCAAAATTTGGATATGTTAATCATTGAGAGAATGATGCTCAGGAAGATAAAAGCATGAATGATTCTACATGTCAAACCATTGTAAGCGTTATAGAAGAAATGGTTCTTAATTGAAGTGGATGATATATATATATATATATATATATATATATATATATATTAAGAGTTTTGACTTTAGTATGAGAGTCACATCATCACTATGAAGGATAGTGATAGATAATCCATAAGAAATGCATGAGTGTATCATGACTCATCAAGTGGTGATAACTATTTGAGTTGATGTCACTCGTATAGTTTCTATTGGTAAAACTTGATGGAAGCATATATTAATTGTGCAGTTATAATACTTATGAAGCTAAAAGTATAAATACTTATAAAGCATGCCAAATTTTAGTTTTTATGACACCAAAGGCTGAGAATAAAAATATATATACGAAGTAACTATGAAGATAAATTAATTAATTTACTTAAAAGGTACTAGCTTGTAAATGACTCTCGAGTAGAGGTGATTTGTCTTCTCAGTGATAAAGTGTTGAAAGGATAGCTACGAGTGGATTATCAGTGTGATGAGCTCAATGGTGATTATCACCTTTTATGTCATTAGGGAAAATGGTGATTTCGCAATAACACAACCTTTGTTATATATCTAAATCTAATATAATTCGAACTACTTTTATAGGCATCATATAAATTAATTGGATAAATCATAGGATCTAAGATTCACATAGAAATCTTTTAATAATATATTTTATTAGAATTATGTTATCTCACTATTAGTTAATAGAACTACTAATATAATTCTTATTGATTGATACCTAGATGAAAGTCCTCTTTACTACTTTACTTGTATGACCCATATTCATATGAATCTTTTTTGATAAGATACCCTCACCAATGACCTTTTGAGAAACTATCTAACAAACAAAATTGAGTTGCATGATTTCTATCACACATAGGACATGGGAATGTGTAGTAGAATATCAATCAATATTAGAAAAATCATGGAAGTAATTATTAACTTGGTGCCATTGTATATCACCGAGGTTGAATCTTTATGAGATAATGTTTAGGTGTTCCAAGTACCCAACATTCTTAGGTATTTTTAGTTATTTATTACATTGCATAAATATATAATATAAAAAATTATGGATTGATTTCATGATTTTGTAATTTTGATGAGTTTTAATGAATAGTCATGAAACTAATAAATTTTTGGATGTATTTAGTTGAGTGGATAATGAGTATTTCATTGTATTAGCATCCATTCTTATCTATAAATTTATACAATTGGTCATGAAAATTTTTATATGCCATGACCCTACCATCTTGTTAGGATAATTCTTTCTTTATGCGATATATTCCTAATGGTTGTGATGCTATCATGAAGTTAAAAGCAAACCTATCTTATGAAATTTAAATGACCATGATATTAATTTTACTTCATAGTATCTAAGTACTCCACTAGTTCTCAAAGTCACAACTAAGTCCAAGCACATTGACTTTATCTTTAATATGATTTGGCAGTCTCAAGTTAGAGTCATGACCTTGTTAGAAAGTCATGACTTTTGAGCTACAAAAAGTTACATGACCAACATTACTTGAGTATGACTAATTCTCAAGGTTGTTACTCTTGTCCTCAAAGAAAGATAAAACCTTGACTTTTAAGCTCGAGCTAATTTCTAGTTCCATGACATTGCTATTTCCCAATGTCATAATCATAAATCATCAAGAAGATCCATTGGTGATGGCACAACTTTATCACATCACCATGATGATATATCAATGTGGAATTCTCTTCACCACATCATGGCCATTTCTTAGTGTCGTGGCCCTTTATTAAAGGCAAAAAGATAAATTCTCAAAGCAATGAGCACTTCACAATACCATGACTCCATTATACATAAACATTAGACACAAATTATGCTCATTATCAACATCTCAACTTTGTATTACAGAAAGATTGGGATGCAGTCCAAAATCATGGTGGCCTTCGAAAGTCATGACTTCAAGCTTAAGAGATCGAAAAATTCCTACTTCCTACTTGGAATTTCTTAAAAAAGTCACAACTTCCTACTTGGAATAATGTAGAATCGATCAAGTATGAATAAGATAGAAAAATTAAAGGAATTCTCTCATTCTTTTTAATCTCCCTCCATGATAGAAGTAAAGCCATAAAAACTATCAAATCCCAGGTATGAATTATGCACTACCAAGGGGTTCCACAAGCAAGCACAAAATGTGAAACTTAATGTAATTTCTAGAGTTGGTGGGCAAGACTCTCAAACCCTCAATCTCTTTGGTAGATTTGATAATTTTTACCAAAATAACATGGATCTAGGGTTTGTGTAATTTGAATATATGGGTTTGATATGATGCCATGATTTTAAAGAAACTTTTTTTCATAATGCCATGACTTTATTTTATAGAAGAAACTTAAAATTGTAGAGTCCTAACTTTTAATTAGTAGGTCATGACTATAAATACCTAACCCTTGATTATCCTCCTTAAAAATTCCTAAATTCTTAGTGACATCATGGCAAACCACCCTAAATTTTTTTCGTTTGTTGACTTGGAAATTGAAAGGTAGATAATCATCAAAGATGAGTTTCAATGTTGAATAATTGAACTACTGATATAATCTCTATAGGATCAATATCTAGACTAAAGTCCAATTTACTACATGTACGACCCATATACTTATGGATCTCTGTCGATGAGATTTTCTAGTTAACATATTTTTGGGATATCACGTGACTAATAAAATAAAGCAACATAACAAAGTCATAATAAATAACTTCAACTTGTCTCTCACTATAGATATGGTAGACCGATCTATCAAGTATGCTTTGCTATGTTAGATATAGAGGAAGACTAGTATGCCCTGTTGATCATGAGATGATTATGTTTGGTGACTGAATAGATTCTAGATGATGACCAAGAACATTACTGAAGAATTGATAGCCTATTATGTACCACTGAAAAATAAAATATAAATTTTAGATGGAAAGATTTTTTGGATGATTATTGGCACAAAGAAGATGGAGAGACTAATAAACTAGGGGCAATTTTGATTGAAGAAAATGTGAAAGTTAGACTTTTATGAAGGAAATTATTTTGAAGTGATATTTTTCAAAGTCATTATAATAGAAGAACCAAAGTTAAACTATATTGATGGGTGAAAGAAGAGTTTAAAATGATGAAAATTTTGTTTATAACTATGATATTATTATGGAGTCATAGTCATATTTATCTCGTAACTATTAAATAATTGTAATTAGAGGTGTCAAATAGGTTGTGTTGTGCCTAGCATGACACGAGAACTAGCTGGATGGTCTAGAATGGCATGGTTGGTCCACATAATGTAGGGTCATGCTAGACCATGCTAGACCATCCCTATTAGAAGCCCATGTAATGGGTGGCCAGCTTTCTTGTCCAACCAATTTCAATTGGATACATATGCAAGATCTGACTTATGTGGCTATATTTTTTTTAAATATCCAACCTCATTAGGTGGTCACCTGATGTGACTTAATCTATGACCTATAGTTGGTCTTGGGTCCTCAAGCTGATGGACTATTCCACTGAGCTAGCCACATTGATCGTGCATAGTCCAACATGATGCACATCTCATGCTGACCTAGCACAACATGATCCATGACATGGTGTAGCATAATCTAGGACTAAGCATGGTTCTAGACCATGTCGTGCTGGGTTAGGCACAACTGAACTATGTTGTGCCTTGGGCCATCCTTGGGCCACCTGACTCGGTTGACAGCTTTACTATGCTATTAATTTTATGTCATAATAACTAAGTACTCGACTAGTATTAAAAGTAATGACTACTTCTTAGTGTCATGATTTTATCTTTAATAAGGTTTTGTAGTCTCAAGTTAAAGTTATGACATTTTCACAAATTCACAACTTTTGAGGTGCAGAAAGTTATAAAGCCAAAACTACTCAAGCTAAAATCATAGAAATTATCTAGTACCAAAACTTTTGAACATAAAATATAATAAATGATATTTACTCGAGTATGATCATTCTTCAAGGCCATAACTCTTGTCCTCAAGAGAACAGAAAATCATGACTTACATTTTAATGCTAAATATCAGTGTTATAGCCTTTTTGTAGTGTCATAGCCATGTGGTATATAAGATATGTCAAGGTCAAAGTCATTACCATTCTAAGTGTCATGGCCATTTGATGCATACAAATGATTATTCTTTGTGCCATGGCCATTCTTAGTGCCATGGTTATATTATGCCAAGAAAGACCATTCTTCATGCCATGGCCATTCCTTGTGCAGTGCCCTTGTTAGGTACATGAAAGCCTAATTACAATGATATAGCCATTCCTAAGCCATATGATGTATGAAAAAAACCAATGCCAAAACTAATATCATTTTTTTAAACATGAGTTTTTGTTACACGGACAATAGCCCCAAGTTGTATATACTTCCTAGCACCATGACTTAGTCTTAAAAAAAGATAGGAATGCATTCCAAAGTCATGGCCAAATTTTAGAGTTGCAACCTTGAGCTCAAGCGATGAAGGCTTAACTCATGGAATCTTTCAAAATTAATGACCTTCTACTTAAACTAATATAGAAATATTAATGTATAAAAGAGGAAAAAAAAGAGATTCAAAATATTCTCAAGAAATCTTCTTCTCCTCCAAGCACCAAGATAAAGTCAAAGTACAACAAATGACCCTTGGGGTGACTTTTGTACTCCCTATGAGAGAATTTATATGAATCTCTCTCTAATGTCAAGCTAAATTCAAATCTAGGATTTATATAATTTTACTTATATGATATATACATAGTTTTGATATTAATATATATGATTTATTTTTGTTGTAGAATATAAATTGATGGAAGTGGTGATAAAATCAAACTTGAATTAGAGATTTGACTATTGATGGATTTATGTAGATTGTCATAGTAGATAATGATAGGTAAACTATGAGGCTCACTTATCCATATAATAAGAAGGAAGTGGCTACCCTTATGACCATGATGTGAGACAAATCTATATGTTAAAACTCAAAATTTGGATATGTCAATCATTACATATATGATGCTCACAAAGTCAAAAGTATGAATAGTTTGATATATCAATCCATTATACATGTCTTAGAAAAAATAATTCTTGATTGAGGTGGATGTTTTATATAATATTCTTATAAGAGTTTCTCCATTAGTGTATAAGTCACATTATTACCAAGGAGAATGATGACAAGTAAACCATAGGACATGAGTGAGTGTACCGTGACTCACAAGATGGTGACAACCCTTTAAGTTACTTTTATTCATATAATTATCACTAGCAAAACTTGTGGGAACCAAATTATTATGTGATGTAAATGATTTTTATATTAATACATATGTTTGTTTATGTAATAAAATGGAAATTAATGGATGTAGTAATTAAATAGAACTTACATTAGAGATTTGACTATTGGTAGATTTGGGTAGATTGTCATGATGGATAATGATATGCAAACTTTGAGGCTCACATATGGATATAGTAAGAAGGAAGTGGCAACCATTCTGACCATGATGTGTGAGATAAATTTATATGTTAAAACTCAAAATTTGGATATGTTAATCATTATAATTATAATACTCTTGAAGCTAAAAGTATAAATGATTTTTATATCAATCAATTATAAATATCTTAGAAGAACTAGTTCTTGATTGAGGTGTAGATATTTTATATAATGCTCTTATAAAAGTTTCATATTTAGTATGGAAGTCACATCATTATCATAAAAAGTGGCTAAGGTATATGGGTCATGAGTATATTATGACTTATCATGTATTATGCATGGGTGTATTATAGTAATATTCTTTATTACTATAATTGTGTTGTCTCACTTATGGTTTACCAAATTACTAATACAATCCTTATAAGTTCAATATCTAGATGAATGTCTAATTTATTACTTATATGACCCAAAAGCTTGTGGATCATTATTGAAGAGATATCCTCACTATGAGCTTTTGAGAGAGTATCTAACCAATAAAATTGGATAGTATAACAAAGTTATAATAAGTTTTTAGTGTCATTGCCAGGGATTATTTAGTTTTGTTAGACAATATTAGTTGACGTAATTATCTTTGAGAAAAAAATATATATTTTTAGTAGTTTAGATAACAATAATTGTGATAAATTTTCTAGATTTAGTAGCTAATCTTGTTATTATGTTTAAATAGTAGGTTGATATGTTTTGTATTTTACTTATCTATTTTTTTTTTTGTTTTTTAGCCACTTTTATGAGTAGAAGCTATGAGACTAAGCAAACACTAATGGACCTAGAAATTGAGAGAACCTAGATAATTATATCAAAATAAAGAGCTAACAAAAAACTAAAAGTAAACTAATAGTAATAGAGAGCCTCGAGGTGATAATGAAAAGCTGTCTAATAGCCCATCCACCACCACACATTGAATGATTATTAGTGACCCATGATGATGGATAATTATTTGGGTATCCTGATGTAGTTAGTAAAAGTAAACTATTTTGAGTTGAAGTCAAGTCAGATAGTAATGGTTCAACAATACCAATATTTTGGAAATGAATCAAAGATATCTATCCGCTAGTAAGATAGCACCTAAAGCAAGGATTCGGAAAGCAAAAATGAAGCCTAAACTCAGTCAAGATAGGGCGTGAGGCAGTCGAGTTTTTGAAAGATCCTAATGAACATGTAAAATTTTTAAAGCTATGTGAGATAGTAAAGGTGATTAGAGTTAGACCTAATGTAAAAGGTTATATCTATTCTCAATTTGATTAAAAGGCAAGATAGTGATTTGCTTCCACTACTTTTCAAGTGGCTCCATTGAGAGTTGGGATAAACTTGTGAGGGCATTTCTCACAATGTCAGTCTCACCTCAAATAACTTCTCAGTTATGGAGTAAGATAAACTAATTTTGATAGGATGGGTAAAAAATTTTATATGCTAGCTGGGACTATTTTAAAAAGTTAGTGAGGCAGTACTCTCAACACTTGTTTGAGTTATGTTTCCGAGACCAAACTTTTTATAATAAATTGAATTATTCGATGAGATGCATGATTGATGTGGCTAGTAGTGATTTTTGCACTCATTGAGAGATCCACAAGCAATATAAAGATGCAAGACATAAGCTAGACTTTAGAATTTGGGGGAATGGATATCAAACTCTCTCCCTTTAGGGTATATTTGAAAAAACTAATCAAAATAGTATGAGATTAGGAATTGTCCTAGATTCTCCTAAGGGATATCATTGAGAATCTAAGTTTCATGCAACTTTTTCTCTTGTATCATATGAAAAGCTCCCTAATTTCAGGCTAAATTGAGGTTTAGGATTTATGTAATATTTATTATTTGATGTATAATTACTTTTGACATTAATAAATATGCTTGATTTATATTTGTGAAATAAAAACTGATGGACATTGTAATAAAATTAAACTTAAATTAGGTATTTAAATATTAATTGATTTGTGTATGTTGTTATAATAGACGATGATATATAAATCACAAAGCTCACTCATACATATGCTAAGAAGAAAGTGATAACCTTTCTGATTATGATGTATATGGCAAACTTATCTATCAAAACTAGACATTTGGTTATGTAAATCATTATGGATATGGTGCTCACGAAGATAAAAGCATGAATTATTTTATATGTCAATGCATTGTATATGTCATGTAAGAATTGGTTTTCTATTGAGATATATATTTTATTAAATATTCTCTTGACGATTTCACCTTAAATGTGGAGTCGCATCATCATCCTAGAGGATTGTGATAGGTAATACACAGAAAATGTGTGAGTGTATTTTGACTTAAAAAGTGATGATAGCCTTTTGAGTTGGTTTCACATATATAGTTCTCACCAATGAAACTTAAGGAAAACTTATATTAATTATGTGAGTATAATACTTATAAAGTCGAAAGTATAAATACTTATAAATAATATCACTTATTGGTCTTTATGACACATGAGGTCAAAATATAAAAATGTACACTTGAAGTAATTGTCAAGAGAAATTGATGAGTTACCTAAAATATATGGGCTTTTGAATAAGTATTAAGCAAAAATATTTTTTTCTCAATAGTAAAGTATTGAAAGGATAACTACTAGGAGACTATTATTAGGATGAGTTCAATAGTTATAACTACCTTATATATTTTTATGGCAAAGGGTCATTGCATAACTACCCAAATTTGTTTTTGCAAACTAAACCCTATATAATTTAAATTATTTGACCATACATCACATAAATTAAGTGGACAATAATACAAAAATCCTAGATTATCTCTTTTACGAAAATTATGTTGTATCATTGTTGGTTGACAAAAAAACTAATACAATCCTTTTGAGATTGATATTTAGATGAATTTTTTTTACTACTTGTATGATCCATATACTTATGGATCTTTAATGATTAGATACCCTCACCAATAATCTTTTGGGATGCTATCTACTTAATAAAATAATGCAATATAACTAATCACAAAATTAGTATCATCAACTTGATAAATGATATTGAAGTTTATTATTTTTTACTATTATAAAATGAAGATTTCTCCTATTACTTCTTGTTTCTTCTCTTGGAATTCTAACTTTTTAAGAAAATTTTTATTTTTACTTCCATCAAGGTAAATCTATCCAAATCATACCTTCTAATTTGTTTTCTCCCAAAGATATGATTGTTCAAAGTTTGATAGTTATTTTTTGCTAATTCTTTAAATTAATTATATACTTCCTCGAGTAACTTATTTTTAAGTGACCCACCCCAGGCCACAACTATGGTGTACTTTGTCATCTAGTTCATCCAGTGGTAGAATGTGTTAGCTTAGAATTATAACTCAAACCCATGTTAAGGACATCCCTTCAACAACTTTATAAAATTGTCTCACCCATCATAAAAGATATGTAGCTGCTCTAGATAGAGTTGGCTTCTCACTCTACAACTATGAGGTGATTTGAGTTAAAAAAAACTTTGTCAGGAAAGCTTACATAAGTTCCTCTCAATTCTCAATTGAATATTGAAATAAGCATTGAAACTAATCATATGCTTTGACTCTCAAAGAAAATGAGACTTAGCATGATCTAATGGCATATAGGCTAACTTTATTCATTTTAGCCTTATCGCACAACTCAAAAATATTATGACATACTTATTAAGATTTTCTGATATCCTCTCACTGCAGTAATATTGTTGAACCATCACTATCAGACTCGGCTTCAACTCAAAATAATTGGTTTCAACTAGTTGCATCTGAATCCTAGAGTAGCTATCCATCATAATTGAATGTCAATAGTCTCCCAATGTGGTTGGGCTATTAGAAAGATTTCCCCATCCCACCTTATGCCTTTTTGTAATTCTCAGTTTTTTCTATATGCTCTTTATCAACTCTATCTTAAACTCTGTGTCACTCAATTTCCATGTCCAAAGGTGTTATCTCAATCCCAAAGTTTTTGATCATAGAAGTTGTGGCTAAATAAATAAAAAACAAACAACTATATCAATATATACAAAAAGGAAACATAAGAAAAAGTTATGCAATCAAAGAACAATAAATAAGATATTATTATTTAAACTACTAAAAATAGAACTATTATTTTTAATTATAATTACATCAATAAAAGTTGACTAACAAACTAAATAATCTCCAGCAGCACCACAAAGTACTTATTTTATGAAGTATATTATTTAGGATTGAGCAATATTGCAAAATTTTATTGGAACAGGATCTCTCCTCCAATACAATTCCTCAAGTATATAAATCATTAAAGTAGTAAAGTGAACATTTTTTCATATATCAATTCCACAAGTATTATCGAAAATATTTTGGTTAAGGTCAATATCTATATTTTTCTAGCAAATTTTATTGTATTAAATATGAAAGAAGATCATTATGTATCATTAATCTTGGGATGAAATTTATGGCCACCAAACAAGTTCATATTGATGTTTAAGGAGAGTTTTCTTTTCATGTTGGTGAGGAGCAAGTAAATTTAAATCATTATAAAGGCTTACAAAGTATAAATGATAATAAGATAGGATATTGGAGAATAGATAATCTCCTTGGGATGGCAATGTAACAAAAAGTTGACTTCAATAGAAAGATTTTGTATATGAATTATGGTCGGATTAAGATGAGGGAAAATACTTGGAAGAACTACTTGGACCTATAAAAGTGATGAAATTGAGGAAAATGTCTTGGAAGAGCCACTTTGGAGTTGTAACAGTTATGAAGATGAGGAACATGACTATTATGATGTCATGACATTTTTCAAAGCTATGATTTCATAGGAATCTAACATAGATAATTTCAAGGAAGCTAAAGTAACGAGTGAGGAAGATATAATTAAGATATAAATTTTGGAGGATTCGATTAATGACAAAGTTATGGCCATTCATAGTGATGTGACATTGGTTTACAAAATGAAATTTCTCATAAAAATCTCAATGACAATGCCATGTTCATGCACAAAATCATAACTTTAGTGTTGTACAATGAAATTACCCATTAGAAGCTAATTGACAAAGTAGTGACCATACATAATACTGTGAATTTAGTGTAACATGAAGAAATGGGCCAAGAGAAACTTAAAGACAAAGCTATAACCATGCTCGACACCATTCCTTTGGGGATATATCAAGAGAAGGGTGAACTGAAGAAAAAAGCCATGACAAACTTTTAAAGTTACAACATCCAAGGAGAGAACATAAAGAAGGAAGTGCCACTAATGTAAAATAAAAAGATGAAACAAGAAAAATGAAGTAAAAATGTTTGCTAAAAAGCTAGCATGAATGGTATAGATTAAAAATAGAGGTGCGGAAGTACCTATGTTCTAGCTATAAATATTAATCATAACACTACTTGAGAGACAACTCAAGTATTTCTTTTGCATATGTGATATAATAAATATTTTATACCCATCACATGAATCATTGTAAACCCTTAACTTACACATAGGTATATTCAAGGAACTCAAACCTCACCATGACTATCAATATTTTCATGAGAAGTTGGTCCACTATGTTGAGGTACTATAATGCTTATACTTAATCATAGAAAAAAAATATGTTGTTTGAGATGATGTAGTAAATTATCTTTTACTAAGTAGAAAGTCATTGATCTGCGATAAACACTAGTTTTAGTATGTGAGTTTATTTGGTTTATAAAATACCAAATATACTTATATATTTATGATGATACTAGATAATGTTTAACCAATGAAATGGGCCATAGTTAGTTTGGTTTTTTGACTTCGGAGTCTTGATAGATTTTAATGGATAATTATGAAATTGACATATTTTTTGAGGTAATTAGCAACTTAGTGATGTGCGAATGATTGAACAATTTTGTTGTTCATTCTTGGCTGAAACTCAACTTATTTAGTCATGATGATCCGTGTATGTCACAACTCTACCACCTTGTTAGCATAATCCTTTAATTATTCAATATATTCCTTTTAAATGAGATATTATCTTTGAGTCATAACCACATTTTTCTCATAATAATTAAATAACTGTAATATAATTTTATATCATATAAACCATATACCTCACTAATACTAAAGTAACCCATTTCTCAGTACCGCAACAATTAATATTACAGTTATATCATAGTAAAAATTTCTCATAATAATTAAATGACTGTAATATTAATTTTATTTTTATAAAGATTTTATATTTTCAAGTTAGAGTCATGATATTTTTCAAAGTCATATCTTTTATACAACAGAAAATTATAGAGCCAAAATTACACGGGCCAAAGTTACAACAATTATCTTTTAGAAAAATAATGTCATAAAGACAATTACTTTAGCATGACAACTTTCTAAGGCTCTTACTCTTGTCTTCATGAGAATGCAAAACCATGACTTGTATGTATGGACTAATTTCCAAAATCACAGTCATTGCCAGTGTTATGGCCATTTGATGCATAAGAAGGATAAAGTCAAAGTTGTGGTCATTCTTAGTACTATGGCTAAATTATGCAAAAAAATACCAAAGTCAAATCCATGATCATTCTTAGTACCAAATATTTATGTTACAGATATAAAATGTACAAGTTGTAGATACTTCTTAGCACCATGAATCTGTATTAAACAAAGCTTAGGAGGTATTCCTAAGTCATGTCCACTTCTCAGATTCATGATCTTGAGCACAAGAGACTAAGGACAAAATCACTATATCTTTCCAAAGCATTGACTTTCTACTAATATAAATACCATACATTTAGAGTATAAAAGAAAAGTATATGAATATTCAATATTATTATTTTTCTTCATGCACACGACAAAAATCAAGGGATACAAGACATAAGCTACACTTTTGATTTGGAAAGTGCGACTCTCAAACCCTCCATGTTTAGGTTTGATTCTAAAAATCAACCAAATTTGTATGGGATTAAGATTTTATCCTAGATTTTCATGAAGACTATTATTGAGAACTTAAGATTTATGAGGCTTCTTCTTTTATACCTCATTTGAATCTCTCCTTAATGCTAAACTAAATTAAGATTTATGATTTGTGTAGTCATGATTTATGTTAAGTATAAATGATTTAAGAGTAATTAATGTGTTCAAGTTATGTTGTGGAATGAAACTTGATGGAAATGATAATTAAATAGAATTTTAATTAGGGATTTATCTATTAATAGGATTGTGCATGTTGTCATAGTGATTGGTAATAAGTAAACCACGACCACAAGAGTCACTTATGCATATGATAGGAATGAAATAACAATCCTTCCAACCATGATGTATAAGACAAACTTAAATGTTCAAACCCAAAATTGAGGTATGTTATTCATTCCAAGTATTATGCTCACCAAGCCAAAAAGTATGAATGATTTTATATGCTAATTTAGTGTACAAGATTTAAAAGAATTAGTTCTCAATTGATATCGACATTTAAATAAATATTTTCCTAAGGTTTTCACATTTAGTATAAGAGTTAAATCATCAACGTGAAGAATAGTGATAGGTAATCCATAAGACGTGCATGAGTGATTATGACTCACAAGGTGGTGATAGCCCTTTGAGTTGCTTTCACTCTTATGGTTCATATTGGTGAGATTTGAGGGAAGTATATGTTAATTGTGTAATTATGGTACTTATAAAACTCAAAGTACAAATGCTTATAAACCATATTAGTTATTGTTCTTTATAATACATAAGGCTAGAGAATAAGAATGTACAAATGAAAAATGAAACAATCTGCAAGGATAGTTGACGAGTTGCCAAAAAGGTTCGGACTTATGAGTTACACTCACGTAGGAATGATTTATTATCTTAATGGTAAATTATTGAGTAGATAGCTATGAGCAGACCATCATTAGGATGGACTCAATCCTAATAAGCACATTGTATGCTATTAGAGAAAGTATACATTCTAATAACAATCCAACCCTTATTCTACATCAAAGTCAATATAAAACACATATAAATCAAGTCGACAAATATTAAGATCTAAAGGTCATACCAAAGTCATGAAATATCTTCCCTAATAGAATAATTTTTTTTCACTGCTAAGTGACCAAACTATCGATATAATTTTTATGAGATTGATATATGGACAAAAGTCCTTTTTATTACTTTTATGACTTATATATTTGTTAATCTTTATTGATGAGATATTCTAGCAAATATAATAAATTCAAGTTACTTCTCTATAACACAAAGTCATGATACTGTTGATGGGAAAGACTTTGGGTTTTTTTAATTAATTTGTCGTGGTACTGGGAATGGACATGGCTAGTATATTTTCTTTCTATAACATGAAGTCGTTGCATTGTGAAGGACCATAAATTTAGCATTTTATCTTGAGCAAAAGTCATGGTACTTGAAATGGTGATGACTCGAGTAAATGTTTTTTACAATACTTTATAGCTAAAATTTGTGATGTTGGTGAATTACCATAGTTTTTGTCATAATATTTGTAGCTCTCAAAAGAGAAAGTCATAGTACTTGAAAATATCATGGATTTTAGCACTAATAGGGTACTTGGCTACTATAACTTAAAATTAATATCACAATTGTAAAAATGTTATTGAGCTAGTATGGTTTGGACTCCAAGAAAATTTCATAGCCAAACAAAAATATGTTAAGATACACACACAAGGTGACGTGAATCACCAAGAAGTGATAACCCTTTAATTATTTTTCTTTTTTATGACTTCTATGAGTTGAATTTCTAAGGTGATGTATGTTTAATTATTGCAAGATCAGAAAATGTTGAAGCAAATGGATGTCAGAGCTCTTTTATTTATTCAGTAAGTAGTAAGCAACAATATCTTTATGATAATTTTGAGATAAAAAAAGGTTAAGGAAGCTTCATATATCTTATAGAAAAAAAATTCAAAGTGATAAAGTATATGTTTAGTAAAGCCACTATTCTTAAAAAAAAGTTGTAGAACATGAAATAAAAGAAACAGTCAATGAATGAAGTTTCCTAAAAGTTTATTTAGTTCATCAACCAAATGATTATGCAAGGTGAAAAGAATGCCGACAACAAAATTTTTGAGAAGATTATGATCATTATCCCCAACAAATTTAATTCAATTATTGTTGTGATTGAAGAATCCAAAAACCTATCACAACTCAAATTGTAAGAGCTCTTAAGCTAATTGAAGAGATGTGAACAACAACTTTTGAGATTTCTTAAGAACTCAATAGACCTTTTAGTCGAAAGTGCATCTCAATTCCAAGAGAGAGAAAACTTATAACACTTTCAAATGAAACAATTAAAGTTCTACCAAAAGAAGTAGAAATGAAAGGTTGAGAGGAATTGATAAAAAATATCCATTAATGGTAGAATTTCATCAAGTGACGAAAAATATTTCTTTTATGCCTCTAACATATGCAAGTGAAATAATCATGCTGTCAAGGATTCATGGTTCAAGTCCAAGCTTCAATGATATAACTATAAAAAGCTTGGAAACCTTTCAAAGAAATTGTATACTCAAAACACATCAACAAGCTAGTAGTAAGATTTGTGCTGAAGAAAAAGAAATTGAATAGTCTTTTCCATGCTTCCCCAAGCTTAATACAACACACTTAAAATATGTGGTTCATGGATAGTGGATGCATAAATTGTATAGCTACAGACAAAGACTTGTTTTTGGTCCTAAATATATCAATCAATTTATAAATGAAGATGTGAAATAGAGAACTAGTTAGTATTGATGAAAATAAAACAATACATGTACAAACATACTCTAGAGTCAAATGCATCAAAGAGGTTCTATTGGTTCCAGACTTAGATTTGAATCTAATGAGTGTGAGTCAAATAATATGGATACAAATACGACCTTACTTGAACAAAATTTGTTCTATAGGTTGTACTACATTATAGTATAAAAAAACTAAAATGGATACAAACTAGTGTTCAAAGGCAATGAATTTATCATCTATGATAGAACATCACCAAGATACAAACATACACCAAGATGCAAGATGTGAAATAGTTTGGATTATGGTATATAATAATGTATGACCATCTATAATTTAATGATAAAAAGTTTCTCTGCCTAAAAAAATAATGGATGCCCTATCCAGCAATATTGATGAAATTAAACAAATCTATGAAAGATATGCATAGGAAAATCTAGAGAGTCAAATCAAATTTATAAGAAGTGACTAAGACAAGGAGTTTACCTCAAAGTTGTTTACTACTCACAATGAAGATAAAGGGGTCGAAAGGTGATACTCATTTCATTACATTTCTCAATAAAATTGTGTAATGGAAAAAAATGAAGTTGCAGCAAAAATGGCAGAAGTTATGCTACATGAAAAAAAATCTTTCAGTAGTCTTCTAGGCTGAAGTAGTTAATAATGCAATATATATGTTGAATATAAGCCCAACTATACTACTACCTTGAAGAATCTCATCCCAGCCAAAGCCTAGAGTAGAAGGTCTTTTGTAAGTCATTAGAAAGTCTTTTGGTAGTACGTCTGACATCTCATCCCCTAGTGTGTTTCATTCATTTCATCACACAACAAAATGTGCAATAAAATAAAATTTTCTCAAAAGTCTTGTCACGTTTACATTTTTTTCCTTTTTATTTGCTCAGTGAAATAAAAACACATTATATATTATTCAAACCACAACCGGCTTCCTTCACACATGCTCTCTCATATGTGGGTCTATCATTTGTCCTGGACATGTACCTCAAAGGGGTCTCACAATGGAGTGAGTAAATCTCAATAGAAGTAAACTTTTACATGGATATTCAGCATCTAAGTGCACGTAAAACATCATGCGTATATCTCAACACTTATTCAAGTACAATATTTATATTAATGCAATTATGGATGAAATATTTATATACCCAAATCCTAAGTCCTATCGACTCCCTTACACATGCTGAAGCCAGTGTGACAAATTACACACACACACACACACACACACACACACACACCTATAAAAAAATATATATATTTAAAAATTATTTCAAAAAATATGGACATCCTTCGAAAAATAATATTAGACATTCTCCAAATAAAATATACTTTTCTTGGACATACTAAAAGAAATATGGACCTCTTTCAAAAAACCATATTCGACATTTTCCGATAAAAATTTTTTTTTCCTTGGATATTTTCCAAAAAACCACCACGCAACTCAGCTTGGACATTGTCCCAATTCGAATTCACAAGTACAATACATTATACATACATACATACATACATATATATATATATATCATGCACTCACTCATTTATATGGAATGTTCCCATGCATATGAAATGTAATTATGTCATTTATGATTAAACCATGTTCCAAACATAGTTATAACTATTCAAACCCAATTCACACTGCAATATATTTTACTAAATGAAACATAGAAACTTTTTACCAATTAACTATTTCCAATGAAATTTATTAACCATTCGAATTGAAATATAAATCATGATCATTTATGACTTTTAAATAAAAAAAATTTCAATAAGAGAAAACCACTACCTCTCGGAATATTTCATGAAAACATTATAAATTTGATATCAAACTAAAGCTCTCATTGTGTAGAGCAACTTTTGTTCTTGGATTATTCTATTCCGACTCCAAAATAATCTGTTATGATCAAAAAAAAATCAACAAACCTTTTAATTTTTTTTGTTTGCACTATGTGTGTGTGTGTGTCTCTCCCCTAAGTGTTGTTTTTTTCTTTCCTCATCATCCTATTTTCATAAACTATCCGAGGAAGATCCATATTTGATGTCCCATCTTCTTCTAGGGTGAGACATGCCATCCATTTAGAATCATATATAGTCTGGGGTAAAACATCATGCTAATCCCCCTGAAATACAACACATACATCATCTGGTATATGGACAATAATTCTTCTATGATCACAATCAATAATGAAACGATGTGTTGTTAACTAGTCCATGCCAAGAATTACATTGAAATATGATGACCCTAAGGTCTTCCATGAGTAGAATCTCTGAGATTTCTAACTCATAATCTTGACATATTTGACTAATTTTCATCTTAGTCCCTAAGGAGAAGTCACATGCAATGGCTCATCCAAGTTTTTAACATCTAATCCTAATTCTTTCGCACATGATATAGAAATAAATGAATGTGATGTGCCAAAATCAAATAAAACGTTTGCCCATAAAAGAAAAAACAAGAAAGGACCTTGTATCACTGACTGATTTATCCTCTCTATCTATGGTATAATAGCATATACATGCCCTTAGGTCCTCAAAGTCCTAGCCTATGAGCCCTCTTCTCGACCTCGACACAAGCCTTGGCCTCACTGGCTTGCCTAAGAAGTTGTGGAATACCCAGAGATTGCACCTGATTCTCTGGACCCATACTATAGAAAGGAGGAATAAACTATGTTTGCATATTTACCATGGATGTCTGGAACTATGATGTCTAGTAATCCTGTGATCTTGGCTTCAGCGGGCACTCTCATTTCAAATGTCTAGGCTAATGACAAGAAAAAGAAATTATTTATCTAATTTGGCTAGAATTCCCAGTCCGGCCTTAGCCTTGATAACTATGACATTGTCCCTGAAATCCTCATGAGATAAAAGGTCTCTGTCACTTTCTAGAAAAAAGATGACCTTTTCTCTTTCTACTAGCACTTCCACCCATTTCCCGAATATTTCATGCATCATCAACCTTTCGCTCGATGGATTAAGTTGTCTTAACCATCAAATCCATATCTTGGATAAGAAATCTCACAATCTTGCCTCTGATTTATAATTTCAATCCATCTTCAAATTTCTGAACATTAGCCACATTAGTGGCCACATAAATATCCCCAAAACATATCAACTAGGTGAATTTAGCCACATAGTCAACTACTATCATATTTCCTTGTCTAAGTTCAAGGAATTTTCGGGCCTTGGCATGTCTAGCTGAAATCAAAAAATATTTATCCAAGAAGAGTTGTTGAAATTCTTTTCATGTCATTGCCTATATACTCTTCGAGGCCTTGATCCAATTCCACCAAATTTAAGACTCACTCTCTAGCTATAATATTGCTAGTCAGATCATTATAGCATTGGAAGTAGAGGTGTCAACCAAGCTGGCTCGGCCCGGCCTAGCACGAGCCAAGAAATTGCCCCAGTGGCAGAAGCAGAGCTCCGATAGTGAAGAAGAATCACGACGAGAAAGTGGGGCGGTCACGCGCGGCCAAACCCTAATTTTTTTTTAAATTAGGGTTCGGCCCGACTAGGTAGAACCCGGTGGATTCGTGCCACAGGCCCGTGCCGGGCTGACGTCCACAGAACCATGCCGGCAGGGAAGCACGGTCGGACCAGCTAAAAATAGGCTGGCCCGGCCCGACACGTCCCGTTTGACACCTCTAATTGGAAGTAATTTCCATAGCTTCCAAGATTTTATCAACATGTCGAAACTAAAGGATATACTGCCATTGGGTCCCCTCCTCCCATAAATATCAAAGGATGATGTGCCTTAAACCTTTAGAAATTACAAGACTCTTCTTGACCGATATCTACACTAATCTATACAACCCTGGCAATAACAACACCCTTAGCCTCTGTGGGGGCCTGTTGATCAAGGATTCCTAGGGGTTGATCCTCATTTCGTGGATGTTCTCTATATCCTCATTCTATACTTGTCATCTACATAATTTAAATAATAATTTAAGAATCACATTCATATCTTATTATTTTTGCACATGCCAACTAATAATAGACTTTTTATTTTGAAAATATCTTTTCATTTTTTGAATTGCAAGGTTATGTTTCTTTACTCTAGTATTCCTTCATTTTTTCCTAAGTATTAGATATTTATATATCTAAACTTTTTTACCACATTATGAAAATTGTACTAATTTTTGAGTTATAGGTAATTGTATACCTAACATCTGATACCAAGCTGTGACACCCCATCATTCTAGGGGTCACATTTATTCCATCACACAATAAAATATGTAATAAAATAAAATTTTCTCAAATGTAGCGTACACATTTTTTTATCAGCTCAGTAGAATAAAAACACATAATATATTATTCAAGCCACAACCATCTTCCTCCACACGTACGCTCCTGCATGTGGGTCTATCATATGTCATAGACATGTACTTGAAAGGAGTCCCACAATGGAGTGAGCAAAGCTCATTAGAGGTAAACTTGTACAGGGCTGCTCACTGCCTAAGTACACATAAAACATCATGTGTATATATCAAAACCCATTCAAGCATAATATTTATATGAATGTAATTATGGCTGAAATATTTATATCCCCATATCCCAAGTCTCATCGACTCCCTCACACATGCCAAAGACAAGTGTGACATATTATATATAGATGTGTATACAAATACATATATATATATATATACACACATATACATATACATATATATACATACATATACATATATGTATATATATATATATATATATATGTATATATATGTATATGTATATGTATATATATATATTATTTTAAAAGTTTGGACCTCCTCTGAAAAATAATATTTGACATTCTCCGAACAAAATATGCTTTTCTTGGACATACTCCGAGATATATGGATCTCCTTCGAAACATCTTATTGGACATTTTTGATAAAATATTTTTTTTATTGGATATTTTATAAAACTCACCACATAACTCAGCCTAGATGTTGTCCCAATTCAAATTCACATATTAATATTAGTCATGCTCCTAAAAAAATACCATGCAACTCAGTCTGGATATTTTCCCAATTTGAGTTCACAAAATACAATCCATTATACCTTTATATGTATATATATATTATGCACCCACCCATTTATCTAAAATGTTCTCGTGCACACGAAATACAATTATGCCATTTACAATTAAATGATATTCCAGACACAGTTATAACTATCCAATAGTTATAACTATCCAAACCCAATTCATACTATAATATATTTTACTAAATGAAACACAATTTTTTCACTAATTAACTATTCCCAATAAAATTTCTTAACAGTTCAAATTGAAATATAAATCATAATCATTTATGACCTTTAAATATAAATAAATTCCAATAGGAGCAAACCACAACCTTTTAGAATATTTCATGGAAACATTATAAATTTGATATCAAATTAAAGCTCTCATCGCATAGAACAACTTTTGTTCTTAGACTATTCTATTCCAACTCTAGAATAATTTATTATGATCAAAAGAAAATCAATGAACCTTTTAATTTTTTTTTGTCTACACTTTGTGTGTCCCTCTCTCCCCTAAGTGTTGTTTTTTTTTCTTTCCCCGTCATCCTGTTTTCCAAATTCAGGTTGTTTTATTTATTTATTTATTAAAATAATATAATAAAAACTTATTTTTTTATTATTTTTTTGATGCATGGATTGCGAATGGAGCAGCCACGTTGCTGATGTCGTGGCATGGTCTTTTTTATATATTTTCTAATTATTTTTATAATAATTAAATAATTAAAAAAAAAATAACTACATTCTGACTTTCTTAGAATTTGATGAAATTTTTAACCGTAACTATATTTTCCAAGATGAATTTAATGATAGAATTCATTTTTTCATAAGGGTTTTAAAATTTTATGCTTACTTTTCTTATTATAAAATTGCCATTTTGCCTATTTTTTTTTCAGAAAAAAAATCATATTATTTATTTATTCATTTTTTTTCTTAGATTTCATAGTATGTGCTTCTCACAAATACCAAAATAGAATAGAAAGTAGTTAAAGTAAGTCAAAGATGTCTTGGGTTACAATGGAAAATCAAAGGATATAGAATGCATGTCCTAGAGAATCCAAAACTAATAATAAATAAAGATGCCTTGATTTATGAAGATATCAACTAGATGACTAAAAAAGAATTCATTTCTTTGAAGCCTAATGATATTAAAGAAATTCAAACTCAAATTGATGAAGAATTTCCTTCTAAAAAATTTGTATGCATTGAAACTTTAGCCCTATAAAGCTCAAAACATTGAAGAGACTATATAACACTATAATTGGATAAATGAAATGGGGAGATATAGAAGCATTAAAGAATAATAACATATAAAGACTAGTGAAAAACTTAAAAATAAAGAATTTTTTCGGGCAAAGTGGGGTTTTAGAGTGGAAAACCATAATGATTGAAATAAATTCAACCTCAAAGTCAGGCTTGTAGCCAAGGATGACTCCTAGCTACTTGGAATTGACTTTGCAAAGACTATTGCTCTCATAGCAAGATTGGAAGCAATTAGAATGATAATTACTTTGGCTACACATTGAGGCAGATCATTATACTAACTTGACATTAAGTGTATATTTCTAAATGGGGTCATGGAAGAAGATATTTATGTTGAGCAACAACTTGGTATCATGGTTACTACACATGAAAAAAAAGTTACCACCCTAATAAGATATTATATGGATTAAAATAATCACCTTGTGCTTAGTATACATAAATAGATAATTATCTATTGGAACAAAGGTTCTCGAGAAGCCCTGATGAACCAACTTTGTATATAAAAACTAATTGTAATATGAGAATATTAATTATTGCTCTATATGTGGATGATTTGGTATTTATGAGTAAATATGTGAATTTGATTACTCATTTTAAAAAGGATATGATAAAGAAATATGAAATGAGTGATATGAGGCTTATCAACCTTTTTAGGTATTGATACATACCAAGATAATCAAGGTGTATTCATGACCCAGAACATATACATGAAAAGTATCCTCAAAAGATTTGTGATGATACAATATAAACTAGTGTCCACTTTCTTCATTACAAACTATAAATTTAAAAAGCATGGTGGAAGGGATATGAATGAAAGTTAATTCAGAACTCTAGTTGGTAATCTTCTCTGCCATATTGTCACTAGACTATTATAGTCTTTGCACTAAACCTCATATCGTAGTTCATGCATTCTTCTAATCATTATCACTTGAGAATTATAAGAAAAGTTTTAATGTACCTTAAGGGAACTATAAAAATTGGCTTAAGGTACTTCAGAAATATGAACAAGATTAAATGGGAACGGTGATAGTAATTGGGGAGAATGTGTGGAGGACACGAGGAGATCTTCATGATATGTGTTTTCACTTGATCATCTTTTACATCTTGGATTTGTAAAAATAATTTTTTATTGACTTATCTAAATACAAGGTAGAATATATTTGTGCCTCACTAGTTATTTCCTAAGACATGTAGCTTAGAAGAATTATGAAAGATATTGATGAAGGACATATTGAAGCAACAAAAATTTATTATGATAAAAACATAGCCATCCTCTATGGCCCAAGATTTATCATGAAGAAGAACAAGTATGCTTGGACTACTTCAATAATATATTGAAGATTAAGTAGCTAATATTTTCACCAAAGCTTTACCTAAAAGGAAACATGTCCACTTACAAAACCTATTCAGACTAGATGAATATCTCATTGTTGGAAAGAATCATTAATGTAATGTGATATTTAGAGTTTCTTGTTTTAAATATTTATTTAATGCTGATATTTGTTACATGTCATGTAACAAATAAATATTTATTTGTTAGCTAATATTTGTTACATATGATATTATAGTTTATTTTTCATCAAAAATGTAAATATTTATTTGTTGCATGTCACGTGACCAATAAATAATTTCTATGTTATTTTTTTTTATTTTCTTGAAAGGTGTGCTTGACTATAAAATGAAAGTTTGTTTTTTCATTTGAATAATCAATATTGAAAAATATTGATTCAAGTGTTTTCCTCCTCCTCCATTTCTCTGTCTCTCTCTCTAGATGTGTCAAAAGGGTTGTGTTGCGTCTGCATGACTCTAAAAATGGGTAGCCCAACATAGCCCATTGACACCCATTTTGGCTAGGTCATGCCAAGTCAGATTCGACTTGGCAAGGCTAGCCCAGTTCATTCAAGACTAGATTGGGTTCCGTTTAGGCTAGCCTGGTTCATTCCAGGCTAGCTTAGAATGTGCTGTAGGCTAGTTGAGCCAAAACTATCTTGAATGAGCCAACATGCTGGGTCATTTTGTGACATGCCTCCTATGCCAAAAAGTTTGGCTTGGCAAGGCATGAGGTAAGTTGTGCCCAAGCCACTCGACCCAATTGACACCTCCTTCTTTCTCTCTCTCTCATTCTATCTATTTATCTATCTATCTATCTATCTATCTCTATCTATCTATCTATCTTTCTCTCTCTCTCTCTTGAAGCTCTAATAAATTAGGTTTTTGAAAAACCAAAATTCATAAAATTTTTTCATTTAGGGAATTAGTGAATTTTGATGCCAAATCAAATCTCTTATCCTTTAAAATGCTTTTAGTATTGATTAAGTTTTTTTATGATTATTCAAGCTAGAAATGTTCTCATGCAAAAGCCTTAATTCATATTTCTTATTAGGAGGCAAAGGGGGAGGCCTACTATTTTTTTTTACTAAATAATAATTACACATGGGACAAATAAACTGCATGTGAGACTATCATGCATCAACTATAGCGAGCAAAAACCCTTTCGAATGGATTCATTATGGAAATATCTTCATATGTTTGAAGTATATAATATATCTCCTTCACAAGTGCATTTGATTGCTCTACAATCCACAACCAAAAGTGCAATGTAATGAATGAAAACTCAAACTAAAATCTAAGTAACCAGTTTTAAGACTCATGATGTATATCCATGTGTCATAGGCTATATCATTTTAAATTTCTTCTTTGTGGAAGAGAGATGAACCAAAGAATCTATTTTCATAATTGATATCAAAGCCTGAAGGTAATCAAAATATAAAACATATATATCTTCTTTAAAGCTTAGCACTCACACATACAACAGAAGTAAGAAATAACTACCTTTAAATTTTTTGTGTTGAAGTTTTGCAAGGTTCATAACTTTGTGTGTAACAGTGTCAGTAGCAAAACGTGTGGTCCTTAAATCTAGCATTATTTCTCTCTTTATAAACTTTACATATAATAAATAGAGGAACAATTTTATTAGTAAGATGGCTTGGGTCCTTATTTTCGAATATTGAATTATCTAGGATAATGACCTTGCCAATATTCTTATCTCCAAAGATATTTGTAGGTTAAAAAAGGGATGAAGTTTTTAATTTTTCTCCAAGCTAGAATGGATATATTGATGGGATTAGAAGTGTTCGTAATGATCTCATTAGATTAGAGCCTTGAAATGGAGTGAAGACACTAGTCTTCTTAAAGAGTAGAGCAAGTGATTGTTATTAATTAAGTGAATTAAGCTCCTCAAATAAGCTTAACCATGTGATTAAGAAAAGTACCCAGCACGTTCTTTATGTTCCACTTATCTTGAGTTGGATATTATTTAAATTTAGTTTGAGGTGATCCACCAATCACTAATGAGTTTAAATATTTAGTCTCAAACCATATATCAAACCAAAATAAGATGTTATATTGACCGATCTTCTAGCATATATGATTAGAGGTGTGAAGCAAGTCATGATATCTTGACAAAGCCCATTTTTTCAAGGCACGCCCATGCCACCATGCACAACCATGCCACCATGCACAACATGGTGGCTCAGATCACCGGCCCAGCATGGCATGGTGGCATGACCATGCTGCATGATTGTGCCTTACCAACATTCTCATTGGCCACGCGGCTAATTTTTTAAAATAATTAGACTATCCTGTGATGAGGCAATCTAATTTTTTACCCCGCCTCATCTTGGGCATGAGGTCGGTGTCTAATTTTTTAAAATTTAGATAGTGCCTATTGAGCAGTCACTCGGGTTAGTTTACCATGCCACTAGGCTAGGCACATAGGTCATTTGTAGCCCCACATGAGGCATGATTCATGCCAGCCTAACATTGCATGAACCATGTCATGGTGCTACCTGACCCGACATGAGGCATAGTTTTGGACTGTGTCGTGCTGGGCCAAGTACTACTAAACTAGGCCGGGCTGCCGACTATGCTCGAGCCACCCAACCTATTTTACACCTCTATATATGATCCCATATAATGTTCCTAGATTCCATAATAAGATGTCATACATGAGATATGTTGGATTTTCTTCTAAAATCTAGATAAACTAGACAATAATATTCACATTTTAAAACTAGACAATAATATTCACATTTTAAAATAGATTTCATAATAAGATGTCACAAGAATTTTTTTCTATTCTTATTGTTGTGTTCTAGATGATTATTCATGATACAATCAAATCATGATTAATTATGAAGACTAAAAAAACAACATTGACTCGCCCACATGAATTCTTTGCTTTTAGAATAATCTCATTTGGATTGTATAATATACTTGCTACATTTCAAAGATGCATAAATGTAATTTTTATTGAACTTAATGAAGAAATCATGGAGATATTCATAGTTGATTTCTTAGTTTATACAAATTCATTCAAAAAATATTTACATAATTTAGAAGTTAAGTTAAATAATTGTAAAAAAAAGAATTGTATATTAAACTAGGAAAAATGTCATTTCATAGTTAATGAGGATTGGACATTGATAATGCAAAAGTATCTATCATCAAAATTTTACTCCACCCTACAATAGTAAAAGGGCTGATAAGGTTTCTCTGACATGAATTTTTATAGAAGATTTATTTACAACTTTTAAAAAATGACTAAACTATTGTGTAAATTATTGGAGAAATATGTCATCTTTGTCTTTGATCAAGATTGTATAGAATTATTTGAAGGCATACCAAAACTAGCTAAAAGTTTAATTTTTATTTCACCATGATGGGAGGAACCATTTCTCATTTTGTTTGATGCAAGAACATATACCTTGAGAGTTGTATTAGGATAAATGTGAGATATAATTTTTAGAATAATCTCTTATGCAAAGCATTTGTTAAATGAAGTCCAAGTGAATTATATAATGATGAAGAAGGAATTATTAGTTATGAGTTTTTCATAAAAAAATTTAATGATACATCCTTGGAGAAAGATTGGTTATCTATACAGATCATGTAGAAATATGATATTTGATGATACAAAAACATGGGAAACTCAGGATGATAAGATGGATATTACTTTTCTAAGAATTTGATCTTGAGATTAGAGATAAAAAGGGGAGCAAGATTCTAAAAGTAGAGATTCTAAAACTCAGGCTGATAGATGATCAATTATCACAATTGGAATGTTGAGATGACAACATAAAAAAACTTTTTGGATAACCCATTATAATCTCTGGGATGAGCAGATTCTAAAAGTAGAGATTCTACTTACATGATACACTGATTTTTCCAATTATTTAGCATGTGTTGTTTTGTCTTTTGTTTTTCATGTTATATTGAAAAAAAATCTTTATGATATGAAATATCATTAGTGGGATGACCCATTATTATTTAAAAATATGCTAATTAAATTATATGGAGATGCGATGCTATAGATTATAAATAAGCAATTATTCTCAAATGCAACTCATTCCCATATTGAGGGTATTTTGGGGTGAATAAAATAGCTCAAAAGGTATATTAATCTAATTTTTATTGGCCAATATTATTTTGTGATTGTCAAGGCATGGAAAAACATTGTGAGAAATACCAATGATGGAGGAATATAACTAGACAAAATAAAATATCATTGAACAACATTTTCATGTTAAATTATCATTAAATATTCATTTTTAATGCGGAAGATGAAATGTCAAGAGTCAGCAGTTACTTTTATGGGTGATAATGATTTTTAATTTTCAGTTTTAGAAGGGCAAACTATCGCCTATAAATAAATCATTGTATTGCTTGTAAGCATATGTAATAAAATAAAAAGTCTCTCTTCAGAAATAATTCTTCTCAGTTATAGTTTGCAACCAGCAATTTTTTTTTACAACTTGGTATCAGAGGGATGGTGAGTATAATCAAAAATGTCCCGCTGCCCCAATTAACGAAGGTGAACTATAAGAATTGGAGCATCCAAATGAAAGCTCTTCTTAGTTCTGTGGATTGTTGGGAGGTGGTTCAAGAAGGTTTCGAAGAACCAGAATCTACCGAAGAATATACGGTGGCTCAAAATAAGGTATTGAAAGAAACGTGATCAAAAGATAAGACGTCATTGTACATGCTATTCCAATCTATTGATAAGTCGGGCTTTGAGAAGATTGCGAATGCGAAAACTTCAAAAGAAGTGTGGGACATCTTGGAGACTACGTACAAAGGAGCCGACCGAGTTAAACAAGTTCGTCTTCAAACTTTTCGCAACGAGTTGGAAGGCATGAAGATGAAGGAGTCAGAAGGTGTGTCCGATTACATCATGCATGTTCAAACAGTGGTGAATCAACTCAACCGAGATGGAGAAAAGTTGTCCAATGCACGGGTCATGGAAAAGATTCCGAAGTTGTCAACCGACAGTTTCCAAAATATGGTATGTATTAAGAAGAGTCAATGGATCTAGCAATGTTCACGGTCGACGAGCTTGCAGGTTCCCTAATGGCACATGAATATCATAAGAAGGAGGAGGAGACACTTGAGTAGGCACTTAAAACCAAAGCATCGATCAATGATGAAAATATATTCTATTCTCAAAACTTTCAATGTAAATGGCGTGGCCATGGTGGTCGAGTAAATAGTCACAGTGGGAAGAGTCGCAGTCAAGAAGGGTATCATGAGGAGAAGGGGCAATCAAATCAACAAAATTGGTGTGGAAGAGGATGCGGTCGTGGAAGAGGCGATTGGTCAAATTATTCCAACTCCGAGTGCTACAAGTATGGCAAATATGGTCACTATGTGAAGAATTGTAATTCTGATAAATATTACAATTGTGGCAAGGTGGGGCATTTTGCAAAAGAATGTCCAGTTGAGAAAAAGATGGAAAAGACAACCAACCTAGCCATGGAAGATGAGGTGGAAGAAAGTTTTCTCTTAATGGCATATAACAAAGTCAACACCGACAACAACACGATGTGATACCTCGACACGGCTGCAAGCAACCATATGTGTGAGCACAATCATTGTTTTAAAGAGATGCGAAAGGTTGAAGTTGTGTCTGTATTGTTTGGAGATGAATTGAAAGTTGAGGTAAAAGGCAAAGGTACGATTTATTATGTACAAAAGGATGAGTTCGTTGGGTCAATCCAAGATGTGTATTACGTACTAGATCTCAAGAGCAACATTTTAAGTATGGGACAACTCATGGAGAAAGGTTATTTGGTTTTTATGAAAGACCGAATATTACTATTGAATGACAAGCAAGGGAGTTTAGTCACACAAGTTGAAATGGGAAGAAATTGAATGTACAAACAGAATTTGAGAAGTGTACGAGAAAAATGTTTGCAAGTCAACGTAGAAGATAATGCGTCATTGTGACATCTCCATTTTGAGCACTTACATAATGAAGGTATAAACAAGTTGGCAAAGAAAAACATGGTGCACGGACTACCGAAAATGGAATATGAGAGAAAATTTTGTGAAAATAATGTGCTCGGAAAGCATGGAAGAATGCCATTTCAAAAGAAGGAAGAATATCAGGCAAGGAACCACTCGAGTTGGTTCATTCCAACATATGTGGACCAATCACCCCTAAATCTTTCAGTGGAAAAAAGTATTTTATTTCATTTATTGATGATTTCTTACAAAAAAAACTAGGTTTATTTTCTGAGAAAAAAATCTGAGGCATTCGAGGTGTTCAAAAAATTTAAAGTGCTGGTGGAAAAGACAACTGGTAGATACATCAAATCTATACGATCCGATAGAGGTGGTGAATACACTTTGATAGTTATCATGGAGTATTGTGAGGAGCAATGCATAAGATGATTTCTAACCGCACAGTGCTCTCCACAGCAAAACGGTGTGGCCGAGAGGAAGAACTGGACCATTCTTGACATGGTTTGGTCAATGCTCAAAAGCAAGAAAATGTCGAAGGAATTTTGGGCCGAAGCCATGCAATGCGCCGTCTATGTTTAAAATCGGTGTCCACATGCGAAGTTGTATGATCAAACACCACAAGAGACATGAAGTGGACAAAAACCGACAGTCTCTCATCTCAAAGTATTCGGCATTTTGGCCTACGTACATGTGCCAGATCAGCGAAGATCAAAGCTCAGAGATAAAAGCAAAAGATATATTTTTATTGGGTATGATGATAAAACAAAAGAATACAAGCTATTCGACTCGATAAGCAAGAAGATTCTAGTAAGCCGTGATGTACGAGTTCATGAAGCAAATGAACGGGGTTAGAATAAAGCAATAGAGGATATCATCGAAGTTGAATAATCATCAACTACTATGCCAACAACTATATTGGAAATTTCCGAAACCATCAATGATGAAGATGAACCACGACAACCCAAAATGTGAAGCTTACAAGATTTGTATGATTCGACAAATGAGGTACACCTTGTATGTCTTTTGGTGGATTCCGAGAATTTAAGTTTTGAATAGGCAGTGCAAGGCAAGAAGTGTCAAACTACCATGGACGAGGAGATTAAAGCAATAGATCGCAACAACACATGTGAGTTAGCAGAATTGCCGAAAGAAACTTAGCCCTTTGATATCAAGTGGGTGTTTAAGAGAATGATGAATGCTCAAGGGGAGATAAAATGGTATAAGGCATGACTTGTAGCAAAGGGGTACAAGAAAAAGATGAGAATCGACTATGACGAGGTATTTGCTTCCGTTGCAAGAATGGAGACAATAAGATTGCTAATTTCACAAGCGGCTCAATTCAATTGACCGATATTACAAATGGATGTCAAGTTGGCATTCTTGAATGGTGTGCTTGAAGAAGAAGTTTATATTAAACAACCACTCAGGTACATGAAAATTAGAGAAGAAAAGAAGGTGTATAAAGTGAAGGCACTTTATGGGTTGAAGCAAGCATCGTGGGTCTGGAATACTCGTATCGATATATACTTCAAAGAGAATGGGTTCGAGCAATATCCCTACGAACATGTCCTTTATGTGAAGAAGAGTGGAGGTAATATGTTATTTATTGCTCTTTATGTTGATGATCTCATTTTCTTGGGGAATAATAATGAAATGATACAAAAGTTTAAGAGCACTATGATACGAGAATTCAAGATGATAGATTTGGGCTTGATGAAGTTTTTTTTGGTCTGGAGGTGAGACAAGGAAAGATGGGTATATTTGTATCATAGGAGGCATATACAAAAAAGATTTTGAAGAAGTACATGATGGAGTTTTGCAATCCGGTTTCAACACCAATGGAACCATGTGCAAAACTCTCTAAGTTTAATTGAGGAGAACGAGTCGACACAAGCAAATACCAGAGTTTAGTGGGAAGCCTTCGCTATCTCACATGCACAAGGCTGGAGCTTGCATTAAGTATCGACATTGTAAGTTGGCTCATAGGGGAGCCAGTCTATTCACATTGGAAGGCATTAAAGCGAATCCTACAGTACATCAAAGGAACAATGTCACTCAGGTTATTCTATACAAATGCGGCAGATTACAAGTTGGTCGGATACTTCGATAGTGATTGGTGCAAAGACTTGGATGATCGGAAAGACACACCGGGTTATGTGTTTTTTATGGGTGACATGGCGTTTACCCGGCTTTCAAAGAAGCAACCAATCATGATACTCTCGACATGTGAAGCTGAATATGTGGCAGCATCTTTGTGTGTACGTCATGCGAGATGGCTCGGAGGTTTGTTGGGCAAGATGGAGCAACAACAACTCAGTGCGACTGAGATACGAGTTGACAACAAATCAGCATTTGAGCTGAGCAAGAACCCACTGAATCATGAGAGAAGCAGACATATTGACGTTCATTTTCACTTCATTTGAGATCAAGTGAAGGAAGGAGATATAGAATTAGTATACGTGCCAAGTCAAGATCAAGTCGCGGATATCTTCACAAAACCACTACCTACGATACTACTCGACAACTGCAAAATATTGCTCGGCATGAAAGATGACAGAAGTATTTAAGTTTATGGGGGAGTCTTGTTAAATAAATATTAAATGTTCATTTTTAATGCAAAAGATGAAATATCAAGAGTCAGCAGTTACTTTTACGTGTGATAATGATTTTTAATTTTCAGTTTTAGAAGGAAAACTATAGCCTATAAATAAATCATTGTATTGCTTATAAGCATATAGAATAAAAAAAAGCCTCTCTTCAGAAATAATTCTCATCAGTTATAGTTTGCAGGTAGCAATTTTTTTTTACATTTCAAGTATAATATATTTGATGTATGGGGTAAAGACTTCATGGGTTTTTTCTAGTATCTCGTGGAAAAAAATATTATATTAATAGCTGACTATGTATCAAAATGGATAGAAGTGGCATTAGATCAGAAAAATGATGCAAAAACCATGTTGGAATTTTTACACAAAATAGTTTCACTTGATTTGGAGCATCGTAATATATCATATGTGATAGGGGAAGGAACTTATACAATAGAATATTTGAAACATACTTGAAAAGACTTAAAAAACTAAACATAAGAAGGGGCTTGCATATCATCCAAAAACAAATGAACAAATATAAATCTCAAATAGAAAGGTTATATAAAGAAAATGACAAGGAAAAGGCACAAGATAAAGTTGTGGCTATTCACAGCATTACAACTTTTAAGGAACATAAATATAAAAGGAAAAGAAAAGATCAGAGGCAAAGTCATGTCAATGCTTAGTTAGGGTATCAAATGGAAAAAATACCAGAGTGGAGAATAAGAAACCATGGCATTCACTGAAGTTAAGGTATCGAATGAAAAAAAAAAGCCTTAAAGACAATTATAGCTGATAAAAGCTAAATGAAGAGACCAATGAGAAGGAAGTAAAAAATATATACTAAAAAGATCATGTGGGCATAAGAGATCTTTATGGTAGTTAAAGAGGTTTTGATAGTCTAGCTACAAATATTAAACATAGCACTACTTGGAGGCAAATCAAGAATTTTTTTTTCTTATATGTGTGATGTAATAAATACTTATAATCACTACATAAAAAATACACATAACGAATGACCCACAAGTATAATCATGGAACACAAACTTTACTATGAATGTCAATATGTCCTCTTGAAGTTACTCTAGTATTTATAGACCCTATGATACTCAAACCTCATCATAGAAATTCATAATTTATTGTGATGATAAATATTTATTATTTATTTTTTTGGTGTAAAAGTTATTACTTAGTGGCGAGCAATTATTTTAGTGTGAAATTTTATTCAATGTTTAATTTACCAAATATTCTTGTGCATTTTGGTGGGTGATAATGACTTATAGCTTATAGACATGAAAATGAGGCTATATGTATTGATTTCATGATTTTGATGTTTTGGATAACTTTGATGAATAGTTGTGAAATCAATAAGTTTTTTGAAGTATGTAGTAGATGAGATCGATCAATAAGTCTTGTATAGTTGTAGCATATATCATTGGAAGAAACTCTTCTTGAATGGTCAAGAAAAATTATTAAACACCATAAGCCTTTCTTCTAGTTAGCACAATCAATTCACTATACGACACATTCTAGTTTAACTCAGAAAATTTTATTGGCTTCAACTTTAATTTTCCATCATGGAAATCAAGTACTTCACTAATGCTCAAGGTCACGACTAATTTTATAGAGCTACAATTTTAACTTTAAATGGCTCGGTAGCATCAAGTCAGAGCCATGATAATTTTACAAAGCCACAACTTTTATGATAAAAAAACAATAGAATCACACGTACTCATGATAAAAATGCATCAATTATTTAAAACCACAACTTTTGGGGCACTCAATATTATATAAGACATTACTTGAGTATGGTCATTTCCAAGGTTGTGAATCTTATCCTCAAAGGAAGGTATCATCATAACTTGTACATGCAAACTAAGAGCAAATGTAATGACATCATAATAGTGCCATGATAATAGATTATATGAGAGAAGAAAATACCAATTCTATGACCACTCAAAGCACTACAGATATTTAAGTGATTTGAAGGGTTATTTTTGTGCCATAGCCAATTCACATTATCGTGACATTCTATAGATTATAACTGGATGAAGGCATAAAGTTGTGACTATTTCACAATACCACACCTTTGTACTATAGAGATATTATGCCCAAGTCATGGTCATTGTCAGCACTATGATTTCATTAAAAAGATAAAGATCTTGAATAGAGTCTTAACCATTTTTTAAAGTTGTGACCTTAAGCTAAATTGATTAAGGAAAAAGTAGTAACTTTCTTTCCAAAAGTCACAACTTCATACTTAAAGTAATCCAAATCCACTCGAGTATAAATATGGAAAATAGAGAATTTTTGAGCGGTCTCTCATTTCTTCCCATTCTCCCTCATGCAACAAGAAAAACCACGATAACTACAAACCGTATAAGCAAATTTTGTGCTCCCTAGGGATTCCACAAGCAAGCAAGGGAGGCATGACTTATGCCAATCCCTAGAATTTGGGGGCTAGGTTCTCAAATTTCTCTCCTCTGAGATTATATCCATGAAAATGTTAAAAAATTGCATGGTCTATGGATATTGTATTTTGAATTATGTGATTTAATTAGTTTAGATGATGGATGCATGAATGGTTTGAATTATTTTATGCTATGGATATTGTTGGATATTGAGTAAACAAACTTGAATTAAAGTTTCAACTAATTATAAGTTTGTGTGAGGTAGTCATAATGTATGGTGATAAGTAAATTATGAGGCTCACTCATGCATATGATAGGAAGGTGATGACAACCCTTCAAATTTTAATGCACAAGATAAATCTATATACATTTTAGAGAGACTAGATCTTAAGTAGGATGAACATTATATCGAACATTATTCCAAGGAGTTCACTTTTAGTGTGTGAGTACTAAAAAGGATGATGATATGTAATCATTAGGATATGCATGAGTATATTGTGACTCATAAGGTGATGATAACCCTTGTGAGAAACTTTTACTCATATGGACCCCATTCGTGAAACTCAAGAAAAATATATATTAATTGTGCGAGTATGATGCTTACAAAGTCAATAGTATAAATGCTTATAAACTATGCCAATCATTAATTTTTATAATAATAGAGATTAGTGAATAATAGTATGCATATAAAACAATTGTTAAAAATAATTGATAAATTTTCTTAAGATGTATGAGTTTGCAAATCACCATCATGTAGGGATGAATTGTTATCTTGGTCATAACATGGCAATAGGACAATTATGAGAGGTCCACCATTGGAAATTACTCAATGTTAACAGTCATCTTGTGTACCCTTATGAAAATTTGAGTAGCCACCAGGGTCTTTGTCTTTTGTCCAATATAATATATATAAAATGACTTAATAATAGAACATAAATTAAATACACAATCCATGAACCTAAATTTATTTAATAATTTGAGTAGCCAATTTACTAAAAATAGGTTCTATCTTATTGAATAGCTGAACTATCAATACAATCTCTATGAGATTGATATCTTGATGAAAGTCCATTATACTACTTGTATGGTCTATGTACTTATGAATCTTAGTTGACATGATGCTCTTGTTAATGAGCTTTTAGAACATCTCCTAAACAATAAAATTAATTGAAGTAAAAATGTTCCAATAGATATCAAATTAATACTTTATCTCAAGCCATATATTACATTACCTTTTAGAATGTGAGCTCCCCAATGACATGGAATCGTAAAACTTTCTGAATTTTTTAGATTTCTCAAGAGTTTACATTGTATGATGTTGCCACATTTCTTTATCATGTTCACCTTCCATTTAACTCTAACTTTCTCTTACTACTCATTTTTCACATAATGAAGCATCTAAGGCAAAGCTTTGACTAAAAGAAAGTTAACTTCTAACTTCTAAAAGATATTGAGAAATCTCTCAAATTTCTCGTATAATTTTATCTTTATAAAAACTATGAAAAGTAATGTTAGGGAGAGATTTTTATTTTTTCATTTGCATAGTCATTCTTGTACATATTATTCTATTTATTATTTTTTTGTAATCTATATATTCTCCTCCATTTTTACTTATTGATGAATCATGGATGGGAGCTTGAGTTGGGCAATGGGTTCTATAGATTCCATGACTTTGGAAAATACCATATCATAAAATGTCACGACTTCATAAATGCCATGACAATGTGCATCATGACATTGAAAAAAGTTGTGACTTCATCAGTCATAACTTTCTTCTCTATTTCAACATCCATTTTGGCCTTTACTAATGCTTGTTGGTCTCTAATTCATTGCCACTTCTAAGTGTGGTGGATATGTAGCTCCTTGGATTTGCCTCAATGTCACTTAGTAATACATATATAGCCTTCTCATTCATTTATAATGCTAGTTTCCCAAGTTGACCCTTTATAATCTTCGTCATCACATTCTTGTATTCTAGCTTTATTTCAATCTGCTCCATCTGATTCTCTATTAAAACTTTACATACTTACTTTCTTGTGTGGGCTGGTATGTATTTATTGATGTATTTGAATGTATTTGTTCTTTTTATGAAAGATATTTTACTAACTTTATGTTTTATGAGATTTTAATGAATATTAGTGAAATCATAGTTATTTGGATAGAAACTAGTAGATTAGATAGAGTGAAAGTTTGGAATAGATAGAGAAGAGATGGAGAGTCATCACATTTCCCATTAATAACTTAAGTCCACCTTTTACTATCATATCGAGTCGTTATTATATTATTTTTTGGTCATAACTCTACAAAACTAGTCGAGACAATCTTTGTATGCCACAAATCTACTACGAAGTTGATATAATCTTTCCACTGTACATTATAATCTTCAAGATAACAATATTATCTTGGAGTCATAGCTACAATATCTTTAAATTATGTAACAATAATGATATTACTTTCATGTCATGGTAGCTAAGTATCCTACTACTATAAGTAGTCATGGTAAAACCTAATGCCATGACCTATTCATCATTGAGCCAAAATATCATGTGTTTTGAGTTCTACTATTATTTTCTATCATAATATTTCATTCTAGAGAGCATTTACAATAGTTGTTATTTTTTCAGTACCAATATGTCGTGCTCCATAAAGAAATCACCAAAATCATAACCATTCTAAGTATCACAACTTTAGATTTCAGAGAGTAAATATATAATTCGTGGCTATTTCCAGCACCACGATATTTTGATATAAATAGAAAATATCAGTCAAGTCATTCCTTGTGCATCGACATTTTGTTCTAAAGAGAAATTGTCTTATTACAACCTTTCCCACTGTCATGATATTATGTTTCAGGGGGGAGTTACTGAGTCACAACATTCATTCATGTCATGACTTTGGTACTCCAAAAAAGAACTGATGAGACACAAAAGTTATAACCTCAATCCATCACCATGACTTCCAACTAAATCATTGATTAGATGCCCCAAAGTTTTGAACCAACATATAGAATAAAACCAAAAAGAAAAAAAGAAGGGGAATCAGCCAACCTAAAAGCCACTATAAACCCTAGGCACACAATTCTAATCCCTAATTAGGGGCAAATACAAGACTAATATGAACAACACTTGATTGAGTTAAGTTTTTACACTTAGCTTTATATTTAGATTTGTATTTGGAAACATTGATTCCCATGAGATTCTTTATATACATATCACATGAAATCTTTTCCCAATATTAGGCTGAATTGATATTTAGGATTAGGTTATGTACTTGTGTGTGATGGAAATATTACATTTATATTATTAAAGTTTGTGATAATATTATTTGTGGAATATTAAATGATATGAATGTGTTATAGAACCAAGATTTAGAATTTTCACTATATCATAGTCATATGCATATTAGTCATGATGGATAATAAAAGGTATATCATGAAATATATTTACGCAATATGCTAAGAAGGAATTGACATTTCTTTTATCCTTTATGGGTGGGATAAATCTATGTGCTGAAATCCAAGATTGAGATAAGTTTAATCAATATAAGCATAACACTTATATAGCCAAAAGCACGAACATATTTATGATCAATCTATTATGTATATTTTTGAAGAACTAATCTCATGGTTTGAGAGTCATATATTGGTCATGGTGGATACTGATAGGTAAGTCACATGGCACATATAAGAGGAGATGATCCATATGATAGTGACATACATACGAGTCAATTCTTGAATGATTTCTATAGGTGAGATTCATAAGAAGATGTATGTTAATTATCATGAGTATGATATTTATGAAACTAAAAGCACAAATATATTTATTACTATAATATATTGTGTCTTTAAGATATTAGAGTTCGAAGAATAGAAGTGCATATTTGTAATATTTATCAAAGACAATTAATGATTTTTTTAAAGGAGTATTGACAACCCTTGCCTAAATAAGAAATTAATGATGTACGAATGATCCTCGAATGAAATAATGTGTTACTTTAGTAGTAAAATATTGAAAATATAACTATGAGGAGATTGTCCTTAGTAGCGATAGTTCAATGATGATAATTATCATGTATGCCAAGAGTGAAATTAAATATTTTCATAGTAATCTATACTTCATTCACATTCAAATATAATATTGACTAAACACTAGATAAATATCCTCACACACAAGAAAGTAAGCCAATCATAGAGTTTAAGTAACTTATTGAAAACTCAAGTTTATCAACTCAACCTGAATAGTAGTTGATTCATTAATGATTGCTCGAACTTTCAGCTCAATCCCTATGGGATTGATATATAGACTTATATTCATTTTACTATGTATATGATTCATATACTTTCAAGACTATATTGGATGAGAAAAAATGTTCCAATGAAGTTTGGGATTGTATAAATCAACAAAAAGATTTGGTACCCTTGCAAAGTTACAACAAGGTTTTGGAACCCATATACTCACTACTCTTGCAAGGAAAGTTATGTTAACTCAAGTTGACAAATTAAACTATAATTAAACAATTTATCCCTAATAATAGCACCAAAGAATTATTATGACTTTGTAATGTAAAGATGATGATATATGATGAGACTAATTTATCCAGAGCAACATACATATTTCACACTTGAGAAGAAATCTACTTTATGTGAGTATTGAACTATATGAGAATTTTTGTAAAATGATGTGGAGAGCAATAGTAATTTTTCAAAGAATAAGGTGTAGAAGATATTACAAGCTACTAGGAAGCACCAATAAGCCACTAGAAAATGTTTATTTCATTGCTAATACAAATATGACTATGGAGAAGAAGTAGTTCATGAAGAACAATATAAATTAACCATGTTATGGAACCAAGGTATCACTAATTCCTCAGAAAGAAAATGTAACCATTGAAAAGAAGTATGTGGAGAACAAACTCTAATTGTGACATGGAACTAAGCTGTCTCTACTAAGTTTAGTTAAGGCATTGCCCGAAGAATCAAATAATACATGGGTTGATGTGACCATGGTATTGTGATTGAGTTCAAAGTTAAAACATGGAAACATAGTGTCATAATCAAGTACAATGTCATGGCATGGTAACATTGTGTTATTAGTTGGACTAGAGTTGCGACATGGAGATATGTTGTCCCGGTTCAACTTTATTGAAACTAGGAACTTGGAAAACTAATTTTAGGAATAGCTTCTATATTGGAATATAGATAAACCTAATATTATAAAGGTCAGGTAGATATGATCTTGGAGAACAATGAGTATATGGAGAATAATAGACTCTAGTCATGACATAGTGATATAAAGTTATGATTTAGTTCATAATCATGACATGAAAATATGTTGTCATGACTAAGTTCAATGTTGCAACATGAAACTATGATGTCATGACTTAATGTACAAGATTATGTTAACTTGGGCAAACAAGTTGACAAAGAACAACCATAGTTAAGTATTAACATTCTTGATGAAAAATTAGTTGAGGCAACACATGTATTAAGGAGGTCTAAAAGAGATAGTATTTGTCACTTCACTTACCAATTTTTTTGGGTTATTTGGCATAGATTTATTTTTGTTTGTACTAATGTAGGCTTCGAAAAGAATATATTTCATTAATATGTGCTTTTGACGGAATTAAATTAATTATAGTGAAATTGGATGTATTTAGTATGAAATTAGTAAACTTTGTGCTTGGAGAGTAGAAAAGCAATATAAATTTATGATATTTTTTATGTCAAGACTTAGTTATACTTTTCATAAACCTATCGAGAAGTTATGACAACTTTTTATGACTATGGCTCTTTTAAATAAGTAATAATAATCTTTATATGGAACGACTCTACCATTAAGTTATTACATCTTTTATTGGGCAAAACAATCTTTATGACCATGATATTACTTAGATTCATGGTTGTATTATTTCTAAAACACAATAATAGTCCCAACCTTCTTTTCACATCATGACAATTGAGTACCCCCCTGGTACAAGAAGTTATGACTAAAAATCACATATGCTAAGTACTTTTTCTAATGTCATTACTTAATCAATCTATAACTAAAAATCACATAGTGCTACATAATTTGTTGTCATGGAAATCTTTTCTATCATGACTTTATGGTATAGAGAATAATTATGTTTGCGACAACATTATTGCTACTATGACTTTGTGATCTAGAGAAGGAAAATCTTAGTTGTCTCCATTCTTACTAAAATAACTGTGTTACATAGAATAAATATATTAGTCATAACCATTTCTATGACCATAATTTTTCATTCTAGAGAGTATTTAGCTTGTCATAACATTCATATCTCCATCACTCTATGCTCTAGAGAGGAACTATATCAGTCATCATATTCTTTTTCTACCATAACTTATGTACTTTAGAGATGATTTAAAGATATAATAAAGTCATGACCTCGATCTAATGACATGATTTATAACTTGAAGATATGCATGGACACCTAATGTATAAAAGGGAGACTTAGTTTCACAAAATGGAAAGAGGGGAAATTGGATTTTGACCCCAAAAGCATTCAAACTTTTAGGTGGCATGATTTCCAACCCCAAATTAGGGAAAAATCTAAGGGGAACATAAGAAAAAATGAGTTAACATTAGATTTGAGACTTAGATCCTCATTAGCATTATCATTGGGAACTTCTGATTCCACAAGATACTACACTAAACATCTCATATAATTTTTTTCCATTGTCAGACTAAATTGGAATCTCGGATTAGTTTATTGTACTTATATTATGATGATGTGAATATTTAATGCTTATTTGTGTTAATATTGGTTTTAATGTTGATGGATGTGGATCATATTTAAACTAAAAATTATTATTCTCATTATATCTTAGGTTTATGTATGTTGGCTGGAATGGATAGTGACAAATAAGTAATAAGACACACTAACAAGGTATGATACATAATAAGCAATAGTCCTTCTAATCTTATTGACTGAGATAAATTTATTCGTGAAAACTCAAGTTTGATACAAGTTTACTTATTACAAATATGATGTTCATAACTTGAAAGCACAAACATATTTGTGACCAATCAATTTTTCATATTCTAGAAGAACTAACTTTCAAGTAATATGTGAGTTATATAGAACATGTAAACCTAGGGTTTCACCATAATATGAGAGTCATGTAATGGCCATAATGAATAATGATAGTTAAATCATGGGATACATACAAGCAAAGGTATTTAGAATAGTAATAATAATTGTATGAGTCATTCCCTTTTATATGATTTCATATGTAAGATTTATGAAAAGAGAATATCAATTAAGGTAAGTATGATACTTACAAAGCTGAAAGTTTAAACATAATTATTATCATATTATATTACATCTTTATGATATTATAAGTCAAAGATTAGAAATGCATACTAAATGCTATTGTCATGGCCAATATGCATACTACCTATTATGAGTAGATGTATGACTCATGAATGGAATAAGTGTGGTTAAATACCAAAGGCACAACTATGACCTTGGTAGTGAAAATATAAGAATGTCTACCACTTTGTATGTTAATGGGACATTAAAGAATTTTTACATCAATCTACCCTTCATCCAATAATTGAGTATAATATTATCCCAAGTATTAAAAAATCTTATTATAAATAAGGAAGTGAGACAACTCTATAATCTAATTATCTTTTTTAAACCCAAGTCTACCTAATCAACTTGAGAAGTAATTAATTCACTATTGATTAGTCAACATATCTACACAATCAATGTGAGATGAATTATGGACATAAATTCATCTTTACTACTTATATGACTCATATATTTATAGAACTCTATTGAGTAAAAATAATCACCTAATGAGCTGTTGGAATCACAAATGATAATAAAAATAGTTAGAAACTATGTCACAAATTGTGAAACAAAGTAAAAATAATTAGAAATTCACTAATGAGAGATGTTGTTAGTACATAACATGCATAATATACTATGGGAGATGAACCAATTAATTTGTTGGAGACCAAAGTCTCTAGCAAGTCAATTTAGTGAGAGCAAGCCATTAAGAGGAACTATAGTCCTTGAAGAAGAATAATACTCATAATCTTATGAAATTGCTCTTATATTGAACGACAATTGAATGCAAGTGATGTTCAAAATAAAATTAAAGGCTAATGGAAAGATAAAGAGGTATAAGGCATAACTAGTTGCTAAGGAGGACTCTCAAGTGGAAAGAATTGAATATGATAAGATCTTTTCACTGGTAGACAATATATCATTAATTTGGGTGGTGTTAACTACTATAGTAAGGTTTGATCTAGAAATTGAGTAGCTAGATATAAAGATAATATTTCTTAATAGTGACATGGAAGAAAAAATTTACATGGAGCAACCAACTAGTTTCAAGGTGAAAGGTAAGAAAAATTTGGTGTGTAAGTTAAAAAAGTTTCTGTATGTGTTGAAGTAATCTCCATAGACATGGTACTAGAAATATCATTCATTTGTCTTGTAATTGTGATACATCATATGAGGTTGACCATTGCATTTGTACTAATAGGTTAGATAGTAATTTTATCATTCTAATCTTGTTGGGTTCTGACATATTATTCATGATAATATCATGGATATGATCAGTTTGGTAAAAAGGTAGCTTGCCAAGAAGTTTGATATAATTGGTCTTGAGGAAGTAAACTTTAAGCTTGGCATGGAAATCTGAAAAAATCAAGAAAAAAAATGTTGTCTTCATTAGTAGAGGTATATGGAGGATATACTTCCGAGGTATGATATGTTCAATTAAAAGTAGTGTAAAATCTTATAGAGATTAATATGAAGTTGATAGGAGATCATTACCCTTCTACTTAGCTAGAGAAGAAAGAGAAGACTCTCATTCCATAGGAAATATAAGTGGGAATCTTATATATATTATAATATATACTATACCTAATATTTCACATGATATGAGTGTGTTAAGAAAATTTATGTCCAATCAGGAAAAAGTAACATTGGAATAACATCAAAATAATACTTAAGTATCTACATGGTACTCTTGATTATGTTTTGTAGTTTGGTGAAAAAAACAATGAAGTAGTGTTTGAGGTGAGTAGATCTATTGATGATGATTGAGGTGGAGATATTGACATCCAAAGGTATACAAGAAGGTATATCTTTAGTTTGTATGATGGTTATATGAAGTAGATGAGTAAACAAAAAGTTGTAGCTATACTCTTTCATCAATGGAGATAGAATATATGGCTTACTCATGTCAGTAAGGAAGCTATATAAATATGAATACTATGTGCATAACTTGGCTTCAAGTAGATGACAATGATGCTCAGATGTAATAGTCAGAGTGTCATCCATCTAGTAAAGAATCTAGTTTTCTATTAAAGGACAAAGTATAGTGACATAATAGCATTTCATCCAAAATAAATTTGACAAGAGAAGCTGTGTTGGTTGGAAATAATTGATACGAAGAAGAATGTCCCTTATTATTCGATAAAGGCTATGGGTATGAAAAATGCTATGAGTATAGAGAAATTCTAGTGGTCTAGAACTAAGACTAGGATAAATAAGAAGTATTCTCCAAGTGGAAGAATGTTAGGATATGGTTCATACTTGTAAAATTGGATTAAGTATTCATGTTGCAACTCTAGGATATGGTTCATATTTGTAAAATTCTATGAGTATAGAGGCTGTTTTCATGCTGCTTGACACATGCCTTTTCAAGATGATAGAAAAACTAGGCTTGTAGTGATTAGTTGAGTTTTCATCAAATATGTATTGATTTCAGAGGGATGTCACTAAGCGAGGCAATCATGTGTTATTGGTTGATTCAAAAAAAATTGTTAGCTTGGACTCACCTCTAGGATTGACTATTTGCCTTTTCTAAATGGTTGTGCATTCCAATGTGAATAGGATGAGTTAGGGATGTGCAACCTAAAAATGCATTGGAAGAACTTGGCGATAGGGATCTCACAACAAAAACCACATTTTCTTTGGACTTTTTTCACTATTTACATGGGATCACTAACAAATAGATATAACTATAAAACTACTTATATTGTTGGTCTTCCTCTGGCTCTCGAACGGGCAATGCCAAGACACTAAATATGGAGGCATTTGCATGCTACCACATCGAGATACTAAATACATATTTTTTTGGTTTAGTTTCTTTTTGTTAATTCAATATCTATCTATCCTTCCAATCATTTTCTTTCATTTATTCATTGAAAGAAAAGAATCAGAATAACAATTGAAGATATACATTTATTTAGTTGATGCATAACCCTTCCATGTTTTTCTATTTTCAAAAATTAGTACAAATGAGGCATTAATGCACTATCTCTCTCTTGGAAATGATTTGATGTGACACTTCCCATTGTACTAATTAAGTACATTCAAGTTGTACTTATTAAGAGTAATTCTTGAAAAAATCTAATCAACCAATATATTTTGGTCAAGGGCCCATCTTTTTTGGATGCTAGTTTGAAACCTCTAATGAGATTGGTAGTCAAGGATTCATTGACTAGAGACATTCTCTCTAAGAATCATACTAGCATAGGGTTGGTAAGAAACAATAATGATTGATAGAACTCAAATAATCCATGCATGAACATGAGATTGATGCCCAATGACAGGAAGTGAAATTCTTTAGTTAACTTTGGCACTAGGTGTAACAAATATTCTCCAAACACCAAACCAATCTCGAAAAATGATAAGCGTAGGAGCTTGTATCTTTATAAAAAATTCATTCAAGGATAGGCAAGTCGTAATTATTTTACCAAATTTATGATGCTCTATGATGTGCATGAAGTCATCAATCTCCATGTCTATTTAGGTCTTTCATGGCACTTCTTTTTATGAGCCTTGTAATCCTTCTTAAATAAACTTTTTTTTCCCTTACATGTTCTAATATATTTCTTAGAATAGACAACCAAAGTGAAAGACTTCTTATGGATCTTTTTTTTTTATTTTAGTCGAAGAAAAGAAACGAAAGGATGAGGAAGAAATCAATTTGAAAGTTAATTTCAAGTGATTGGGTAGAAGATGAATTCTCCTTCATACATGTTTGGCACTCCACTAACCAATTTTTTTTTTTGAAGTTTTGAGTAAAATTTTGGTATGTTTACACATATTTATATTTATATTATAAAGATTTTACTAACTTTATGTTTTGAGAAATTTTGATTAATATTAGTGAAATCATTAAGTATTAAACTTGATGGAGCGAAGGCTTTAAATGGGATAAAAAAGTAATGAATAGCCTTGATATTTATTATGGCATGACTTAATTTCAGATTCTATCATCATATCAAGTAGTTACGACATTTCTATTGATCATAACTCTACTAAACCAAATGTGAAAAATTTTGTATGCCACTACTCTACCACCAGGTTGACACAATTACTTCATTATGCACCATAGTCTTTGTGAATGCGACATTAGACTAGATTCATGGTTGTACTATTTTTAAAAATATAAAATGACCATGATATTATTTTTATATCTCATTAGCCAAGTACCCACTTGTACAATTAGCAATGAGAAATTGTAGTATTACGACTTATTTATTATAGAGCAACAATACTAAGTATTTTGAGTTGTGATATTATTTTTAACAATGACATTTTATTTCAAAGAACATTTACATTAGTTGTGGCCTTATTCAACTTTGCTACCTTGTGCTTTAAAGAGAATTTACCAAAGCCATAACCATTCCTAGTGTTATGACATTCATTTCTGCTGTACCTTTGATACTCTAGAGAAGATCCAATGAGACATGAAAGTAAAGATCTCAAGCTAGTACCATGACTTCTAACCAAATTATTGCTCATATATCTCAAATTATTTAAGCACCACTTACAAAACAATGAAAAAGAGAAAAAAGAATTATAATTTTGAGTCAAGAGCCACTAAGAAACCTAGGCGGCATGATTCAAACCTCCACTTAGGGGAAAATTCAAGGTGACTTTGAGAACATTTGATTTGGTGTTACATTTTGACACTTAGATATATATTTGAGCTTGTATTAGGAACCCTCGATTCACATGAGATATCTTTCAACACAATTCATGTGAAATCCTACCTAATATGAGGCTAAATTGATATCTAGTTGTGTACTTGAGGTGTGATGACAAGTTATTATTGAATAATAAATATTTGTGTTAATATGGTTGTGGAATGTTGATGGATATGAATGTGTCATAGAACTAAAATTTATGGTTTGGCTATATCATAAGTTTATGAATATTAGCTATAGTAGATAGTGATAGTTATGTCATGGGAGAGATTCATGTAGTACACAACAAGAAGGTGGTAGCAACCTTTCAAATCTTATTCTATAAGATAAATATATGTACAAAAACTCAAGATTGAGATAAGTTTAATAATTATAAGTATGGTGCTAACAAAGCCAAAAGCACAAACAAAATTATGACCAATTCATTATGCATATTCTAGAAAATTAATTACAAGTAATATGAGGGTTAAGCAAAGTGTCTAACCTAAAAGTTTTATCATAGTGTGAGAGTCATGTCTCAACCAAAAAGGATAGGGATAAGTAAGTCATGAGGCACATGCAATAGGAGGTAAACTATATGATGGTGACAACCCTATGAACAAATTATTTTGTAGGATTTGCATAAGTGAGATTTGTAGAATATATATGTTAATTAGCATGAGTATGATACTTATGATGTAAAAAACACAAATATATTTATTACCATATTATTTCACATCTTTAAGATATTAGAGATCAAAGAATAAAAATGTATTTACCAAAACATCATCAAGGGTAGTTGAAGATTTTTCTAAAAGGAGTAAATATGCAAATGACTCATGAAAAGAAAGATATATTGTTTTGATGGTGAAATACTGAGAGAAAAACTTTGAGGGGATCATCCTTGATATTGATTGGCAAAAGGATGATAGTCACCTTATAGGTCAAAAATGAACTTGAGTATTTATATAGTAATTTATATTTTATTCAACAATCACACACAATATTTAATGAACATTAGAGAATAAATGTTGTGTATTTATTGACTCAACTTGAATAATAATTAATTCACCATTGATTTCTTGAACTACTAACTCAATCCATATAGGATCAATATTTTGATTTAGATTCATTTTATTACTTGTATGACTCATAGACTTGTGATTACTCTACAAGTCTTTGGCATCATTGTCGAGGACTGAATAAGTTTTTGTCACCATTTTCAAGGATCAAACAAGTTTTTAGTCTCGTTGTGAATTGATAGGTTGATTATAGTTTGATTAATCAACTTGATTTGACATTATTATTTTTACAAAAGGATAATTGATTAGGTACATTTATTTTTTGGTGTTTGTTTTGAGTTTATTTTTTGTTTTTTTTGTTTTTTTTTAAAATTTTTTAGCTACCACACTTACACGAGCAAAAATTTTGGAACTAAACTAACACATTTAGGCCTAGAATTTAAGAGAATAAATGAGAGTACTATTGGGACTAAAAGTTGAAAGAGAATATATGGAGATAACTAGCAATAATTGAAACCCTTAGGTGATGTAGGACAAACTTTCCAATAGCACAATTATCACTATACATTGGGTAACTATTGGTGGCTAATTATGATAGATAACTTCTTTGAGATTCATATGTAACATGTGCATATAAATTATTTTGAGTTGAAGCTAAATCTAATACCTATGGTGTAGTAATATTAGTACAATAGAAAAGTTTCAGAAGATTTGATATGATATGTCACCACTTTCTTAGAGTTGTGTGACATAGTGAAGATGAATGAAGTTAATTCAGCAACAATATGATTATGCATTTTCCCACTTTCTTTGAGAGATAAAGCCCAGAGTTGTATTTAGTGTTTATCCAGGGGATCAATTGAGAGTTGGGAATAACTTTTACAAGTCTTCCTCACTAAGTTCATCCCACCTCAAATCACTTCTTAATTATGGGGAGAGATAAGTCAATTCTAATAAAAGGAGCAAGACTTTGTATGATGTTTGAGATTGCTTCAAAGATATGTTGAAGAGATGCCCACAATATTGATTTAAATTATAGTTTTCAAGCTCAATCCTTCTACAATAAGTATAATTATATGATGAGGTATACCATTGACGTGACCTTAGGTAGTTATATCATAAATGAGTCACCCAATGCAGTATATTATTTATTTGAAGAGCTAACAAAGAAAAACTACCAAACTTTGAATGATCAAAAATTTGGAAGAAGGTGAGTCGGGGATTTTGAGTTGGATAGATTGACTACCATATAATCAAAAATGGATGTATTTTTCAACAATTTTAGAGACTAAGGGCCCGTTTAATAAAACTGAAAAAATTAAGTGCAGAAAAATAAGTACTGAAAAATTAATGCTGAATTTTATAAGTGTTGAATTTGTATTGAAAAACTATTTGATAAATTACTATTAATTGAATGCTGAATATAAATATATTATTTGATAACTGTAAATGTTGAATGCTGAAAATGATGTATTTTACATATTCATCCATATTACCATTGTATTACATATTATCCAATATAAATAAAATTTCTAATGAATTTTTTTTCACTATAATTACTAATCATTAAAAAAAATAAAATCCCTAAAAATATATCCATAAATAAATCATAAATCCAAAAAATAAATAATAATGTTTACAAAATAACCAATAAAATCTAAAGTCTTTAAAACTATCCAAAATTTTAAGATAAAAATAAAAATTAATGAACAACTAGTTGATTTGCTATTTTCTCTCTTAAATTAATCATGAAAGAGGGTTAGGGTTAGGGTTTGTGGTAGCGGATAAAGAAGGAGGAAAGACAGTTTCACAAACTGAATTGTAGTGTGAATGAGAAAATGAAAAAGAAATGAAAAAAAATGAACAAAATGGTAATTTTTTTAAAAAAATTATTGAAAATTTTCAACCTTTAACATTAAGTAGGTCTCTACTCACTTAAAATTTTCAATGAATTTTCACTTAAAATTTTAAAATTTCACCTCCTAATATTTTTTTATCAAATGTACTTAAAATTTCAAGCAATTGAAAATTTTAAGTTTCAATGGTTTGACGATTTTAAGTACGTTATCAAACAGCTCCTAAAATGGGGATTGATTAATTGTGGGAGAAATTCTTATTTTGTGATAAAAGGAAACATGGAATTTTAATTTTCTATATTAAGTGGAGGAAGCCAATATTTTATATAACAAGATGTATATATTCTAACCTAACATAATGTTCCAACACACTACCAACTGGATATGAGAAATCATGAAAGCATAGAATATGAGATTTTGGGAATGAGCAATAAAAGATGGCATAGTTATAGTAGAATTTTGGGAAAATCTCAATGATAATTAGTTTTAAAAAGCATCTAGCTCAAATTTAAACTACCCAAAGGAAATATAAAAGATATTTAATGGAGGATAATATATATTTTTTGCTCATGGAGACCAAGAAAAGAAATGATAATCAAGATAACTAGATTGATTGAATTAAAATGAAGATAGACCACATAAAGGAAACATTTAAAATCATTAAGAATTAAATTATATTGCTAGTACTATTAATGAAGGAGAAAAGCTTGAAAGGATTATGATTTTATACTGAGAAAAATCCCAAGAAGTTCATGTCCATTATACTTAGAAGTATAAAAAAATTAGAGGGGTCACAAGTAGATTTAGAAGTAAAAAATGAGCTAGAATAGAATAATAAACTTTAACTAAAGAAGTTGTGAGTTTTTGCAAAGTCATGACACAATCCCCACCCATGGACCAAGATACCATGGCATTTTCTAAAGTTATGGCACCCATAAAACCTACTGCCTTGCACACTCTCCTAGATATGATAGAGAAAAAAGTGGAGGGGGAGGAATTGAATAATGAATCTAAGTGATGATACAAAGGATGTTCAAGATAGAGACTATGCAAAAGTTAAAGCTTTTCCACATAATCTTTAGTTTCTACAATGTTTTAGAAAGGTGAAAATGGATGAGGAATTAGAACAATTTCTCAAAATTTTTAAAAGTTGGAAATTAAAATTCTTTTTATTAAAGTATTAGCACAAATACCAAACTATATGAAGTTAATAAAAATATAATGATTAGCAAGAGAAAGTTGGAGACATATGAGATTGTGAATATGATTGAAAAGTATAACACTATTATCATATGTAAACTCTCAAGAAATTTGAAAAATCCATAAATTTTTATGATTATATGTATTATTGGAAGCACATTTATCAGAAGATATTATGTGACTTGAGATAAAGTGCGAACTTAATGTCATTGTTCATAGTGTGAAAGCTGAACTTAGGGCAAGATTACTCCATCAACTCTCTCACTTCAAATGGTCGATCATTTAGTGAAGTTTCTAAATGACATTATTGAAGATATTTTAGTCAATATTTATTATAATTAAGAAAGCATAATTCATACTTTATATAAATGAAGAGTATGTGAAGTTCAATATTTACAAAACTCTATGGAAGAGTATTAGATAATAGGTAGCCTCCTATGCATAATGTTGAGATAAAAAGTTGACTTCAAATGTAAAGATTTTGTAGAAGAATAGTAGCCTAAAGAAGATGGAAAATATGACAAATGTACTATAGATTGAAGAAAATAGTGATAGTGACAAGGAAAAATAAAACTACGATAAAGTCACAATAGTATTCAAAGGCATGACTTTAGGAGAATCCAGTTCATACTACTCTAAGATTATGAAGGAAAATTTGATGGAATTATCAATTCAATAAGATAAGAAAAATTGATTGATCTCAACCTAAAGTCATGACTAATATGATCCATTGATTTATCTCTGGATCATTATGATCCATTGACCGATATGACTAATAGATATTTAGCTAATGAGATAAATCTATAAGACCCTTGACTTTTGCTATTCATTATGGCCGAAACTCTATCTAAATATTCTTTGGAAAATCTTGTATGTCATCCCTTTATCCTTCCGTTAGCATAATTTTCTATTGTACAATACATTTTAAATTGTTGTGATATTATCATAGAGAGAGCCACAACTAAACCTAACTCATAAAATTTTAATAGTTAAGTTATAATTATTTATCTTAGAATCCAAGTACCTCACTGATTTTAAGGTTTCAACTAATTTTATATAGCTACAACTTTATATTTTCATAGCTCAATAGTTTCACAACAAAGCCATGACTTTTTTTACAAAATCTTAATTTTTGAGATATAGAAAATTAAAGAGCTACAAGTTCTCGGGCTTAAGACATGATAATTATTCAAAGCCATGACTTTTGAGTTGTTAAATATTATATAGGATATTACCCAAGTATATCCATTTCCAAGGCTGTGACTCTTATCCTCAAAGAAAGACATGGTTACAACTTGTATCCACAAGCTAAGTCAAAGTATTGTAGCAGGTTCTCAATGTCATGGTCACAAACATGTCAAGAAAGATGTATGGCCTATAATATAACCTTCACACAATGTCATGACTATATAACAATATTGGAAGTTATATTTACCACACGATCACTTCATAGTGCCGTGATCATCTAAGGACTACAGAGCTGCAAATCTTTCATTATGTTATGACTTTATGTTATAGAAAGATTGGGCCCAAGATGTGGTCATTACTAGTGTTGCAACATTGTGTTAAAAAAACATCAAGATGTTGAACAAAGACATGACTATTTCTCATAGCTATTTTCTAAAGTCATGACCTCGAGCTAAAGAGATGAAGGCTAGAGTGGTGAATTTCATTTGAAAGTTATGACTTCCTACATAGTGCAAAGCAAAGCTGCCTGAGTATAAAAGTAGATGTTTGAGAATTTTCAAAGGATCTCTTACTTCTTCTCCTTTTCCATCATGTAACAAGTAGAGGTCATAGAAACTACAAAACCCTAGGAACAAATTTCATACTTTCTATGCATTCCAAAAGCAAGCAAGTGATGCATGAATTATGTCAATTTCTAAAATGGGAGGCACGACTCTCAAACCCCTCTCTTCTTGAGATATATCTATGAATTTTTATGAAATTAGCATGGTCTAAGGTTTGTATTATTTGGAATATATATTATAATTGATATGGATGATTGATGTATTTATGATTTGATTATATTTTATATTATAGATATTATATGATAGTAACTAAATAGAACTCAAATTACAATTCTCACTAATAATGAGTTTGTATGAGATTATCATGGTGGACATTGAAAAGTAAGCTATAAGACTCACTCATGTATATGATACAAAGGTAGTGAAAACCATTCTAATTGTGATGCATCAAAAGAACCTATATGTTAAATTCTAAAGGTTATCTATATTAATCATCATGAGTATGATACGTATGAAGCCCAAAGTTTGAATGCTTATGCATACTAATCCATTAAACACATCTTAGAGGGACTGGTTCTTGATTGAGATAAATATTATATAAGGTGTTCTTCCAGAGGGTTCATATTTAGTTGAGAGTTGCATCATTATCAAGATAGATGGTGATAGGTTATCCTTGAGACATGTATATGAGTGTGCGATGACTCCCAAGGTGTTGACAACACTTTTGAGTTTATATTACTCATATGATTTCTACTAGTGAAACTTGGCATTTAAGATAATAAAAATACTTATGAATCAAAACATAAAAAATACTTCCAAACTAAGTCAATCATTGGAATTTAAGATAATAAAGGTTGATGAATAAAAGTGTGCATACAAATCAATCATCAAGAAAAGTTGACAAAATTTTCTAAAAGGTATGAGATTATGAATGACTCTCAAGCATATATATATATATATATTATATTTGATAAAAAATTTTCTCATGCATATATAAATTATTATATTTGTGGTGATGTAATTAGTGGACAACTATGTGGGGATTACAATTGGGAAGGGTTCAATAGTGATAATCACATTGTATGCTAATAGGGCAATGAGTCATTTGCCTAGTATCCTAACCTTCATTATGTGTCAAATATAATATATTTTGAACGAATTAATGGCATTACATAAATTATATAAAGAAACCTTGGACCTAAGATTATTTTACAATCTTGAGTATCCATTATACTAGAAATGAGTTACCTTTTATTGGATAGCCAAACTACCAATACAAATCCTTATGGGATTGATATCTAGACAAAAATTCATTGTACTAAATAGCTAAGTCTGTTAATAAGATACCCTCATTAACAAGTATTTGAGAATTATCTAACCAATTAAATTAGGTAGAGTAATAAAGTCACAATTAATTAATAATATATTTGATAAATATTCTCATATTAAATAGCTAAGTCATGGTAACTTATTTTAATATGGATTATTGTATTTAGATTTATTTGTCTTCGTGCATTCTATTTTCTTTTTCTTCTTTAGTCATTGTTGATGAGCTGAAGTTCTAAGACTGAGTTAAACTATCTAGACTCAGAAATTAAAAAAAATTAGAAGAATTCTTTCCAAATAAAGAGTTGACAAAGATATTATGGAGAATACTAGAAGTAATAAAGAAACACAATGAGGTGAAGGGTAAGTTATATGATAGGCCATTTATTACCATACTTTAAGAGATTATTAGATGTTTATAGTGATTGATAGTTATTCTAGGATTTGCTTGTAACTTATTGAAACAAATTGTTATGGTTCAACAACACTGCAGGACCAATATAGTTGAATGATATTAGATCTTAATGGACTTTTTGCACTATTTTTGGAGCTATGCAACATGATGATGATGAATATAGTTACCCGATATGCAATATGATTAAGATTATTTTTATTTTCATTATGTGGTCAAGCATGAAGTTAGTTGTAATACTTACCATTGGGCTCCATTTTAAATTTTGATGAATTGATAAGTATTTTTCTCACTAAATTCTTTCCACCACAAATTATTCATTAACCAAGGAGGAAGATAAGTCAATTCTAGAAAGAGGAGCATGAGCATTTAAATGATGTTTGGGATTGTTCTAAAGAGTTGTTGAGGAGATATCCTCAACATGGAAAGTTTTGGTTCCAACCACAAACCTTCTCCAATGGGTTGAATTAACATGATGAGGTGTATAGTAGATGTGACTACCATAGGATCTATTATGAATAAATTTCTGGAGGAGACATATTATTTATTAAAGGAGCTTACAAAAAATAACTATCAAAGTCCATTAGATTTCTCATTTGAGAGAAGATAAGCCAGGATAATAAAGTTGGATCAATTCACCATCATTGAAACAAAGATGGATGTCCTATTGAGAGAGTTTGATACGTAGAAAGAAAAGAAAAGAATATTAAAAGAGATCACCACTTTACATCCATATGAATTAGTAGAATTTAAAGCAAATTTATCAAATGAAAGAGGCAAATCAAATGCAAACCAATGGGTATGTATTTTGAACTAATAATATTATTCCAATATATTATCATCTGAATGTGAGAAATTATAAAAATCTTTCATATATAAATGATGAGAGTGGGCTATAGCATATCGAGTAATTCTCTAAAAATATTAGGAATAATCTAGTGAGCTACATGAATCAAGAGACCTTCAGTTTTAATTTTCAACCATCATGAAAGGAATAAAAGTTCATTGTAGATGATGGTGTGCAAATCATTATTGTATAACTTCATAAGAAGAATAGTGACCAAAATAAGTGAATGAGGGCACTTGAAGCTAAGATTAATTAAATAAATTTGGGGACGAAAAAGAATATTCAACATCATATTGGTTAGTTGTCATTATCAATTAAGAAAAGAGGAGCAATCAAATTTTTAAGTGATACGAAAGTAAATTCCTTGAATTATTCCTCGATATTACTTAAAAGTAGGAAGGAGCTATGAAGATAATCTAGATAGAATGATTCTAGAAAATTTGGAAGTGAAATTACCATGACTCTTCCAAGAGCCGCTAGTCTAGAGGTATAAGATGACTTTGAACAAAAGGATCCTGGAATCTTTGAAGGTAACAAACCATGACTTTCTAAAAAGTTGCAAATCAACCAGAAATTCTTCAAGAAGTCATTACTCCAATTGATAAGACTAGAAAAATGATAACTATAAAGCCATAACACTTACCAAAGCTATAGCTCCCAAAGAAGGGAAAGACCAATTTTCACCCAAAGAGGAGAAAAAGAGAGATGAGGGGTCATAAGCAGGAATAGAGCTTGCCAAAAGATAAGAAGAGAGAAAAATGAATCAGAATGAAGCAAATGATAAATTTATTATAAATTTACAATTTCCACAATAGTTAATGAAGGAGAAATTAGATGAACAATTAGAAAAATTTTTGAATATATTTTGGAAATTAGAAGTGAATATACTATTTATTGAAGCTTTAGCCCAAATACCAAATTATGTCAAATTTATAAAAAATATAATGAGTATTAAGAAAAAGTTGGATACTTAAGAAATGACGAAAATGATCAAGAATTATAAAATCACTATTCAAAGAAAACTATGAGGAAATTAAAAGATCCTAAAAGTTTTACTATATCTTGCACTATTAGAGATATTATGTGACTTGGGATCAAGTATCAACTCGATGACCCTTTCCATTGAATAAAGATTAAATATCGGTAAAATTATTCTAACCTCTCTTTCACTTCAAATGGAAGATTAGACAATCATGCGGTTGGATAGAATCATTGAAGATGTATTGGTCAAGGTTGGTATTTTTATTTTTCTAACGAATTTTGTTGTTTTGGATATGAATAAAAATCAATATACACAATTAATTTTGGGATGTCCATTTTTTGCCAAGGAATAAACTTACATTGATGTTAAAAAGGATGAGTTCACTCTGCATATCATTAAGGAACAAGTAAAATTCAATTTTTATAATGGCTTTTGGGATCTATATGACTATAAAATGGGGTGTTGGAGGACTGAAAATCTGATCCATACAAAAATGTAACAAAGAGAATATTTCTAGTGGAAAAAATTTATAGAAGACTAAAATCAAGATGAATATAAAATATATGGACATGAAGAAAAACTTTGGTGTTGTGAAAGCAACAAAGTTTATGTAATAAAATAATAATTTTGGAATTGTGAGTGTGACATAGTGTATGAACTAGAGGATCAACTATAGATTTGTGATAGTGATGAAAATGAAGAAAAAAAAAAGAATTATATTGGAGTTACAAAAATGAGAAAATAGAGAAAGATGAGTGCTATGAGGTCACAATATTCTTCAAATTAATGACGTGAAAGAAGTTTTATGATAATAACTCTAAGGAAGAGAAGACATCTAAAAAAAAAGATAAGGCTAAGATAAAATTCATGGAAGGAAAAAGTAAAGATAAAGCCATGGTTGTGCCTTGTTCTTTGACTTTAGAGTTGTACAATAAATCAATCCATTAGAAGCTTAAAGACAAAGTCACAACTATGCACAAAATGAATACTTTGGAGTTTCATAAAGATAAGGGTAAGAAAAAAGTATAAGATTATGTCATAACTATTCACAGTGCTATGACTTTCAAACCACAAAAAGAAAAAAAAAACTCATAGGCAAAGCTATGGTAGTATTTAGTGTCATGACATTGGAGATCCACAAGGAAAAGGGACAATAAAGTGGAGAAGAAAAAGCCATGAAATTTGATAAAATTATGACATTAAATGAAAAGAAACCTTAGAGATGGATGTAGCTAAAGAAAAGCTGAATGAAGAGAAAAGCGAGGTAATATACTAAAAAAATCATGTGGATATTAGAGATCTCTGATGAAGTCAAAGATTTTTTGATGGTCTAGCTACTTACATTAAATATAGCACTACTTGGGAAGTGACCCAATCTTTTTTCTTCATGTGTGAATTAATAAATACTCATATCCACCACATAAATAAATACTAATGACCAATGAACCACAAGTATAGTCATAGAACTCAAACCCTACTACTACTATAAATATATCTACCTGAAGTTGCTCTACTAATTATAGATCATACGACAACTCACACCTAGTCATAGGAATTCATTGTGATGATACATATTTTTTGGTGGGAAAAGTTATTGCTTGGAGATGATTAATCATTTTAGTGTACGAGATTATTTGATGTTTTATTTAATGAATATTTTAGTATATTTTGGTGGTTGAAAGTGATGTGTATGCATGAAAATGGGATACATATGTGTTGATTTTACAAATTTTGTTATTTTGGAGATCTTTGATGAATAGTTATGAAATCAATAAGTTTTAGAGTTATTTAGTAGAGGAGATAATTATATAAGTCTTTTATAGTTTTGATGTCAATTCTTGGTTGAGACACTATTTAAATGGGCATTGAAAGAATCTGGCATGAAAATATTCTATCTTCTCATTAACATAATATTTTTATAATATAACATATTTTCAATGGCTATGATATTATCATGAAGTCCTAGCCATACTCAGCTAGTAAAATTTTAAAGGATGCAATATTTTCTCCTTTGCATGAACCAATTATGTCATGACTCTTTTATAAAGTTATGACTCTTGAGCTATAGAAAATTAAAGAGCCACAAATATGCATGTCAAATTTATAGAAATTATTCAAAACCATAATTTTGGGTTACTAAATATTATGGAGGATATTACTCGATTATGACCATTTCCAAGACCATGTCTTTTGTCCTAAAAGGAATGTATAACCATGACTTGTACACAAAAACTAAGTGCAAGCATGACAGGTAGTTCTCAATGCCATGATCACATACATATCGAGAAAGATAATTGACTAATATTGTAGCCTCCCTATAGTACCAAGCTATATAATAATATTGGAAGTCATCATCACCCCATGGCTACTTCACAACACCATGACCATCTATGGACTACAAATAATGAAGGTACAAAGTCATGACCATTTCATAACATCGCGACTTTGTATTATAGAAAAACTAGGCCCAAGTCAAGATCATTATTAGTGATGTGACCTTGTGTACAGAAAGATCAAGATGTCAAAGAAAGTTGCAACCATTTTCTATACTCACAATCTCAAGTTGAAGAGATGAAGGTAGAAGTAATAACTTTCATTTGAAAGTCATTGCTTCCTGCTTGGAGCAATGCAAAGCCACCTGAGTATAAAAGTGGAAGTTAGAGAATTTTAAAAGGATCTCTCACTTCTTTTATTTATTTCTCATAACAAGTAAAAGTTACCAAAACAACAAATCTTAGGGACAAATTTCACACTTCCTAGTGATATCACAAGCAAACAAGAGACACATAAATTATGCCAATCCTTAGATTTTGGGGCTGTGGCATTCAAAGCCATCTTCTCTAGGGATATATCTAAAAATATATATATAATTAACATGGTATATAATTTATGTCAATTAGATTATATAATATAATTGGTCTGGATGATTGATGCAATTATGGTTTGACTTTATTTTATATGATGAATATTGATATATGGTGATTAATTAAAACTCAAATTATGATTTTAATTAATGGTAGGTTTGTATGAAGTTGATATGGTGGATGGTAACAAGTAAACCGTGAGACTCACTCATGTATATGATAGGAAGGTAGTGATAGCTCTTTCAATTGTGATGCATGAGATGAACCTATGCATTAAATTCCAAAGTATGGGTATGTTAATCATCATGAGTATGATACTTGCAAAGCTAAAAGAGTGAATTCTTTTACATATCAATACATTGTATGCATCTTAGAGGGACTTATTCTCAGTTGAGATTGATGTTATATAGAATATTCTCCAAAGGAGCTCACATTTAGTGTGAGAGTCACATTATTATCGAAGAGGATAGTGAAAGGCAATGATTAGGATATATACTAGTGTATGGTGATTCACAAAGTCATGATAGCCCTTGTGAATTCTTTTTACTCATATAGTTTCTACTAGTGAAACTTGAAAGAATCATATGTTAGTTATGCATGTATAATACTTATGAAGTGAAAATTATAAATACTTACAAATCATGTTAATCATTAGTTTTTAAGATAATGAAGATCGATGAATAAGATTGTGTATATGAACTAACCATTAAGAAATGTTAAAAGTTAGCAAAAATATATAAGATTATGAATGACCCTAATGAAGTGATGAATTATTATCTCGATCTTGACCTTCTAAAAAGATAACTATGAGATGACCACCATTGGAAAGAGCTCAATGGTGATAGCTACATTGTATGCCAATAAGACAAGAGGTCATTTGTACATCACCCCAACCTTTGTTTTGTGTCTATCATAATATATATCAAATAAATTAATAGTATCACACAAATTAGATAATGAAACCATGGACTTAAGATTGTTTAGTAATTTGTAGAGGTGTCAAACGGACCGGCCCAGCATGGCACGGCCCGTTTTTCACGTGCCCCGCCGTGCTACCGTGCCGTGCCCGGCACGGCACGGTCACTGGCACGGCACGGTATTTTAAAGTCGGGCACGGCACGGCCCGTGGGCACGGCGAGGCCGTGCCGTGCCATGCCCGGCCCGCTCGGGCACGTTTGCTCAACCGGGGTCCGGGTCCCGGGAGCCAACAGGCAACACGCAACAGCCAAGCACGGGCACGGGCGCACGGCCCGTGCTTAGCACTTGGCACTTTGACTTGGCAGAATATAAAAAAATTTTTTTTTTTAAATTTTTTTATTTATTTTCTGTTTATCTTTATTTAAGTTTATGTAATAAATAAAAAATAAAATTTTTTGTAAAAAATATTACATTTAAAATTAAATGTAAGTATGTAAAAAAAAAATTAGAAAATTTATTTTTTTTTTCAATTAAGTTTAGCATTTTTTAATATTATAATGTATTAATTAAATATTAAGATTTAAAGTTAATAAATTTTAAAATAATATTTAAATCTTAAATTAATAATTAAATACATTAAGTTAGTAAAAATTTTAATTAAAAAAAATTTAAACTACGCAAATAAAAATTACCATTCATGCTTTTGAAACCAATACTCCAAAAAAAAAATTATAAGTTTCAACTTCAACACAACGTATAATACAAAGTACAAACAAAGCGTATAAATAAAAAAAAAATATCGAAAAAAAAGAGCAGATGAGCATCAATCGTCAAGCGGCATATAATGAGAATCATCAGCCGCAACATCAAGATAAGTATCATATGGGTCATCATCATCGGCAATCAGCTCCTCCGCCATCGTAGTGGATGTGGATGCGACTGCAGTGTCTGTCATAGTCCCAGCTTCAGCACGATCACTGATGCTAAATCTCGATTCCTCCCAATCCTTCAAACATGCCAAAGCCTCAACCATATCTGGACGTAATCTCGATCTCCTATCCGAAATCACGTTCACTGCAACAGAAAAAGCAGACTCCGATGCTACGCTCGACACCGGAGGAGTCAGTAGATCCCGTGCCATCCTAGATAGCACGGGATAGGCGGACTCATATGATTTCCACCACTGTAATAAATCAAGATTCTTATTGTCAGAAGGTGATAGGATTGAGCAGTAATCGGTATCTAAGTACCGAGACAGCTCGCTCCTATGTGAAGGTCCACCCCTACGTTTTCCCCTCGCTAGGTTAATGGAATAAGCGTCATCTCCGAACAAGGTATCAGTGTCCGTACTCACAGTCTCAACACCACCACCACCATACCTAGTATCGTAGTATGTATATAGGTCTGTCAACTTCTCGTAAATGAACCCTTCAGGTGGCTCTTCCAGGTTCATGCACGAGGAAATGAAAGTCAGAGTGTTTTCAACCCCTTCCACCTTAGCCCTAGGGTCCATGCATGCTGCGAGGCAATAAAGAGATGGAATGGTGGACCAGTACTTTAGGTACTTGGTCTCCATCTCTGCAACCATATGGGTGAGCGTCGGGTCCGCTCGATACATCCTAAACATGCTACTAATGTTGCATATGCAACGGAGTGCAATGCAAGTGGTGGGCGTATAAACCGACGAACACATGTTCGTCGTGTCATAAAATATCTTCAGGAATTTCATAAATGAAATTCCTGAATCCCAGTCAGTGTCGTCAACAATAAGTTCGCCAATCTTACTATTGACATAGTCGGATATCACGTGTTCGTATCCAACACATGATTCCAACATCAGGTACGTGTAATTCCAACGATGTCTCACATCCGATTGGAATTTCTTCTTCTTAAGATTCGCAGACAAACAGAGATTACCAAACTCTTGTAGTCTGCGAGGAGTGCGAATATACTTGAGTGCATTGCGTATATTTTCCAACGCGGGGGAACACACCTTCATACCCGCTTGAACTATCAGGTTAATAACATGACACATGCATCTGACATGAAATATCTCTCCTAAAGGTGCGTCTCTAATATTCCTAACAAACATATTGATCGCTACTCCATTATTCGCAGCATTATCGAAAGTGACACTAAAAATTTTATTTTGAATTTTATATTCCCTAAATATTTTCATCATACACTCAAAAATGGCCGGGCCATCATGAGGATGAAGAATCTCTGTGAATCCTAATATTTTTTTTATTTATTGTCCAGTTTGAATCGACATAATGACTAGTGATACATGCATAAGAAGAATCATCGTGACATGTCCATATATCGGACGTCACGGAGACCACTCCACTAAATGCCAAAAATTCCTTAATTATTTTTTGTTTTTCTAACTTATATATCTTTAGTATGTCACTCCTAGATGTGGACCTAGGAATCCTACGATAGGATGGCTGAAAATAAGTCTGCATGATGCGCACTACCCTCGGATCTTCCGAAAATCTGATCGGAAGACCCATCAATGTGATGAGCCTGGCCATGCCGTCCCTACCCAACTCGCTGGAGTATACGAAGGGAGTAAACTTTGAGACTGAACTCGATCCAGTCTCAAAAAATGTAGTGCCAAGTTGGGTTTGCCTAGGATCTAACGGTCCATGTTTTTTGGAGCATATTTCAGCATGCCTCTTTAGGTGCCCAGTCCCACATGTACTCTTGCATGTTAAAAGTCGCATACAATATTTGCACTGTGCCATTTCATGTTCCTCACCCCTAACATCTAATTGTGTTATTATTTTAAAATGTGTCCAAACTACAGAAGTCCTCCTAGTTTTTTGTTTTTTAGAACTTTGGGCTGAGATGACAGGAGAAACCAAAGTTTCAGGAGCCACAGACGTTTGTGTAACACTAACATTTTCATTTTCAAAATTTAAATTTGTGTTAGGTGAATTTGTCATTTTTTATTTTTCGTACTTTTTTCTAGAGAGAGAAGCTTTAGAGAGAGAAAATAAAAAAAAAAGCAAATTATATTACCCGGTAAAAGCAATGAGGTCACTCACGTGCAAGATGCACCGCAGCCCGCAGGAAGCTTTGATGTTCAAAACTCAAGTTGAGTTTCACGAAAATCCAAGCCGAAATCAAAAACACGAGGGCCGAGAGAGAGAAGCACGGATTATGTGAGAGAGAAAATATAGAGAGGATTAATGTTTTTGAAAAACATAAATTTTATAGAGAGGGGGGTAGAATTTATAGGCTAATTAAAGTTTTTTTTTTAAAAAAAATTATTTTTTTATTATTTTTTTGAATTTTTTTATTATATTTAAGGGGCAGAATCACGAGGACCGTCAGATTCTACCCCCTAGCCGTTGGAGTCGAATCCAAGGGCTGAAAATCGCTCAAATTTTGAAAATTTTTTTTTTCCCGTTAGATATATCGATTTTCTCGGTTTTCGGCAGAAAATACCGCGGGTCGGGTTTGTTTGGACCCGACCCGCGGTCTTTTTACTGGGGGGGGCGCTGAGCCTGATGGGTCGAGTGACTCGAGTCACGACTCACGCCACGCCACGCGTGGCACGCCGCTAGTGCCACGCGTGCCTGCGGGACCGGCACGGGATGGACCCGTGCCGGCGTGCCGTGCCTAGGCACGAGCCGTGCCGGGCCAGGCACGGCACGGCTCGTGCCAAGCACGCCACGAATCGTGCCTTGCTTCGCCCGGGCACGGCACGGGCCCGGGCACGGTTTTTGAACATGCCGGGCCGGCCCAGGCACGGCCGAACCGTGCCGTGCCTCGTGCTGGGCCGGGCCGGCCCGGCCCGTTTGACACCTCTAGTAATTTGAGTATCCATTATACTAAAAGAAGGTTTCCTCTTGTTGGATAGATAAATTATTGATATAATTTCAATGAGATCGATATCTAGATGAAATTCCGTTATATTACTTGTATGACCTATGCAAGTATAGATCTCAATTGGTGAGATATATCCTCATCAATGAACTATTTGGATGTCATCTAACCAATAAAATTATGTAGAGTAATAAAGTCACAATTATATAGGCAAATGATAAACCTTTCCAAAGATGATTCAAAAAGGAAATATTTTCATTGGTGTCCTAAAAGTAATTCTATAGGCATATAGTGTCTTTAGAGGTGTCAACCGAGCCGGGCCGGCCCGGCCCTGCACGAGGCATGGCACGGTTCGGCCGTGCCTGGGTCGGCCCGACACGTTTTTAAACCGTGCCTGGGCCCGTGCCGTGCCTGGCCCGGCACGGGTTCTTCCTGTGCCGGTTTCACGCAGGCACGCGTGGGCGTGACCCGGCCCCTCCCGAAAAAAAGACCACGGGTCGGGTCTGATTGGACCCGACCCGCGCTCCCAACTCCCGACCCAATCCCTACGGGAAAAAAAAATTCAAATGTTATTGATTTTCAGCCGTTGGATTCACCTCCAACGGCTAGGGGGCAGAATCCAACGGTCCTCGTGATTCTGCCCCCTAAATATATATTAAAAATTCAATAAAATATAAAAAAAATATTTTTTTTATAAAAAATTAATATCTTTAATCTATAAATTCTACCCCCCTCCCTATAACATTTATGTTTTTCAAAAACATATATCCTCTCAAAACTTTCTCTCTCTCACATAAATCGTGCATCTCTCTCTCTGGGCTCGGGATTTTACTTTCGGCTTGGATTTTCGTGAAACTCGACTTGAGTTTTGAACATCAGAGCTTGCTGCGGTGGACCTTGCACGTGACTGACCTCATTTCTTTTACCGGGTAATTTATTTTACGTTTTTTTTTCACTTTCTCTCTCTAAAGTTTCTCTCTCTAGACAAAATTAGGAAAAAAAACATAAAAAATGACAAATATACCTGACACATATTTAAATTTGGAAAATGAAAATGTTGCACAAAGGTCTAAGGCTGCTGAAACTTTGGTTTCTTCAGTCATCTCAACCCAAAGTTCTAAAACACAAAAAACTAGGAGGACTTCTGTAGTTTGGACTCATTTTAAAATCATAACAAAAAAAAATGTTAGGGGTGAGGAACAAGACATGGCATAGTGCAAATATTGTATGAGTCTATTAACATGCAAGAGTTCATTTGGGACTGGACACCTTAAGAGGCATGCCGGATTATGTACCAAAAAACATGAACCCTTAGATCCTAGGCAAACCCAACTTGGCACTACATTTTTTGAGACTGGATATAGTCCAGTCTCAAAGTTTACTCCCTTCGTATACTCCAGCGAGTTGGGTAGGGACGGCATGGCCAGGCTCATCACATTGATGGGTCTTCCGATCAGATTTTCGGAAGATCCAAGGGTAGTGCGTATCATGCAGACTTATTTTCAGTCTTCCTATCGTAGGATTCCTAGGTCCACATCTAGGAATGACATACTAAAGATATATAAGTTAGAAAAACAAAAAATTATTAAGGAATTTATGACATATAGTGGAGTGGTGTCTGTGATGTCCGATATATGGACAAGTCACGATGATTCATCTTATGCATGTCTCACGAGTCACTATGTAGATTCTAACTGGACAATCAATAAAAAAATTTTAGGATTCACCGAGATTCTTCATCCTCATGATGGCCCAACTATTTTTGAGTGTATGATGAAAATCTTTAGGGAATATAAAATTCAAAATAAAATTTTTAGTGTCACATTCGATAACGCTTCTAATAATGGAGTAGCGATCAATATGTTTGTTAGGAATATTAGAGACGCACCATTAGGAGAGATCTTTCATTTCAGATGCATGTGTCACGTGATTAACCTGATTGTTCAAGCGGGTATGAAGGTGTGTTCCCCCGCGTTGGATAATATACACAATGCACTAAAGTATATTCGCACTCCTCGCAGACAACAAGAGTTTGGTACTCTCTGTTTCTCTGTGAATCTTAAGAAGAAGAAATTCCAATCGGATGTGAGACATCGTTGGAATTACACGTACCTGATGTTGGAATCATGTGTTGGATACGAACACGTGATATCCGACTACGTCAATAGTAAGATTGACGAACTTATTATTGACGATATTGACTGGGCTTCAGGAATTTTATTTATAAAATTTCTGAAGATATTTTATGACACGACGAACATGTGTTCGTCGGTTTATACTCCCACCACTTGCATTGCACTCCGGTGCATATGCAACATTAGTAGCATGTTTAGGAAGTATCGAGCTGACCCGACGCTTAGCCATATGGTTCCATCTCTTTATTGCCTCGCTGCATGCTTGGACCCTAGGGCTAAGGTGGAAGGGGTAGAAAACACCCTGACTTTCATTTCCTCGTGCATGAACCTGGAAGAGCCAACTGAAGGGTTCTTTCACGAGAAGTTGACTGACATATTCACATACTACGATACTAGGTATGGTGGTGGTGGTGGTGAGACTTTGATTACGGACATTGATACCTTGTTCGGAGATGACGATTATTCCATTCAGCTAGCGAGGGGGAAACGTAGGGGTGGACCATCACATAGGAGCGAGCTGTCTCGGTACTTAGATACCAATTACTGTTCAATCCTATCACATTCTGATACTAAGAATCTTGATTTATTACAGTGGTGAAAATCATATGAGTCCACATATCCCGTGCTATCTAGGATGGCACGGGATCTACTGACTCCTCCGATGTCGAGCGTAGCATCGGAGTCTGCTTTTTCTGTTGTAGTGAACGTGATTTCGGATAGGAGATCGAGATTACGTCTAGATATGGTTGAGGCCTTGGTATGTTTGAAGGATTGGGAGGAATCGAGGTTTAGTATCCATGATCGTGCTGGAGCTGGGACTGGGACAGACACTGCAGTTGCATTCACATCCACTACGATGGCGGAGGAGTTGATTGCCGATGATGATGATCCATATGATACTGATCTTGATGTTGCGGCTGATGATTCTCATGATATGCCGATTGACGATTGATGATGATCTGCTATTTTTTGTTTTCGATGTTTTTTTTATTGATTGTATTTGTACGCTTTGTTTGTACGTTGTGTTGAAAATTATACTTGTTTTGTTCGGACCATCGGTTTCAAATGGATGATTGGTAATTTTTCATTTGTGTTGTTTAATTTTTTTTTTAATTTTTATTTTTACTAACATAATGTATTGATTTATTTTTTTTTCGATTTAAATTTTATTTTAAAAATAAATAACTTTAATATATAATTAATAAATATAATAAAAGTTAAACTAATTTGAATTTGATAAAAAAAAATTTCTAAACTTTGTTTTTTTATTTAATTTTTATTTTTAAGATTTTTAAAAATATTTATATTTAATAATGTACTCTACACTTAAGTTGTTAAGCATTACAATTTACAATATATAAAATTAAAAAAAAAAATTCTGCCAATCGAGTCTCGGGTTTGCCTTTGCCTCGGCCTGAATGGACAGGCAGGGCCCAAGCGTGCCCGGCACGGCACAGCACGGCGTGCCTACGGGCCGTGCTGGGCTCGGCTATTTTTAAAACGTGCCGGGCCGGGCACGGCACGGTACAGGAACCTTGACGTGCCCGACCCGGCACGGTAGCACGTTCGTGCCCTAAAAAAACGGGCCGGCCCAGCCCGGCCCGTTTGACACCTCTAAGTGTCTTATCTAAGCATCGAGATTGATCTTTCCTAGATGGATTGTCTATCTTCTCTAATATTTTGTTCTCTCTATTCAAGATTTCATCTTTCCCATTTATTTGTGAATGATATATATGTCTCAATTTATGTTTAGTTCCATGTATTACCAAATATGCTTTGAACATCCTTTTATAGAAATTGATGCCCCGTTACTAATGATACATCATAGTGCTTCGAATTGGATAAACACTATTTTGAATAAGAACTCCAAAATTTTTTTCACGTAATTTATCTGCATAATTGCTAATTCCATGCATTTTGATACATAATCATCTACCAATATATTATATTTTTCACATAATATACTAGAAAATGATCCAAAAAGTTGATTCTCCTTGCATCAAAAATTTTCACTTCTAGAATAACATTCAATGTCATTTCATGTCATATAGATATATTCTTCCATCATTGCCATTTATCATACTATTATGCCATTCTTTCAAACTAGTTTGTAATACTTTTTGAGTGGTTTTGTTTCCTCCAAAAATCTCTTCATGTGGGGATGAATGTCACTTGAGGGTAATTGCCTATTGATCACTTTTGGGGATACATCTACTTATAATATGCTCAGCACAACTTTTAAATATTAATGAATCATCACAAAGATAATATTTCACATCATGAAAAATTCTTTTTAATGTGATGTGACAATGGGGGTAAGACCCCACGTGCTTAATAGTTAGCAAAATTAGAATACCATGAACATTGAGTCTATGTTGTCAAAACTTACTCATCCATCTCAATTTTTTGCAATTTTAATTTCTTTAATATTGTCATCCCAATTCTAACTACAATAAATGGTCGGCTATCACATTACCACTCCCTTTCTTATTTTCTAATTTCTAGATCAAATTGTTGGAAAACAAATATCTACCTTATTAACCTTATTTTAGCCACTTTTTTTTGTCATCAAATTACAAATATCATACCATTTCATGATTTATATAGATCACAACCTTTGCTCCAAGGATGTATGATTATAATTTGTCACAAGAGAAAATCATGGCTAACATGTCCTTCTCTTTCATTATATAATTCCTTTATGCTTCATTCAAAGTATGACTAACATATGATATTGATCTAAATATTTTATCATGCTTGCATCACACTATAGCTCCCAAGGCATATACACTAACGTCACACATAATAAGTAATGACTCTTCCCATTATGGCATGATAAGAATTAAAATTTCAACCAATTTTATTTTTAGCTTTTCAAAGACATCAATGCATTTTTTATCAAAGTTAAATGTCGCATATTTTTCCAATAATTTATACAATAGCTTAGCCATTTTCAAAAAAGTGTTATTTAATCACTAGTAAAACCTCACATATCTAAGAAAAATCCTAATGCCTTTTAAGGTAGTAAGGTGGGGTAATGTTTTGATAATGGATATTTTTGCATTATCAATCTCCCATCCTCTAGCCAAAACTAAATGTCCCAAAACTTTCCCCTCATTAACAATGAAGTGATACTTTTCATAGTTTAAGACAAAATGCATCTTTTTACAATTATTCAATACAACTTCTAAATTATGCAAACATTCTTTGAAAGAATATTTTTAAACTAAGAAATTATCCATGAATATTTCCATAATCTCATTGTTAAGGTTGGAAAATATTTCTTTCATGCATCTTTGAAATATGATTGGTGTATTACAAAGTTCAAATGATATTCTTCTATAGGAAAATGTCTCATAAATACTGGTGAATATTATTTTTTTTGATATACATGATCAATCAGAATTTGATTATTACCTGATACTAATCTAAAAAATAATAGAAAGAATAGGCATATATTTTATGTAATATACGATCCATGAATGGGAGTGGCTTTCCTCATTCCTTTATTCAATTTTTTATAATCTACACATAGTTGCTATCTGGTTATTGCACGTGTTGAAATCTTTTTTATAATATGCCATCTTTACCTCCATCAATTATCCCTTCTTAGGCATAAGATATATCAGGCTCACTCATGGACTATCAGATTTTGCATAAATAATACCAATGTTTAGCTATTTCACAATTTTATTTTTATAACATCTTTCATTGTTGTATTTAACCATCATTAGGATTCAATTGTTAGCTTTACATCTTCATTCATAAGAATCTTATGCATGAATTTAGATGGACTAATCCCTTTGATATTTTCTAATGACCATGCAATGGCATCCTCATATTTTTTTTATGAGATTCACTATTTGAGTTACCATATCATCCATTAGCAATCATGAGATGATAATTGGTTTTGTTTTCTTCTCTCTCAAAAACACTTAATAAAGATGATTGGGTAATACCTTCAAAATCAATTCATCTATATTATTCCATTCTATTGGTAATTATCCTTCCAAAGTTATAGCTTTCTTGAAAGTCATGGCACTATTAGTCATTGTGTCTCTAGTGAGTGTCATGGCTTTCGGGTTTACTATGTCTTTTATTTTCTTAGTCACGGCTTTGTTTTGTAATTCATAAAAATCTTTTTCCTTAGACCTCCATCTCTTTACTTTTGCTACCCACATGAATTCCCTAGGAGATTCTATTTGATCCTTCGCGCTCCTCTCAATTCTTCTCATATGAGCATTATTCACATCATTATCCTTCTTTAGCTCCTTAAGAAATTTTCTAAGGTTTTACTAGAATAATTAGCAATGCACCTTCTTTTAATTGATTGTGCTCTAAATCCTAAGGTAATAGCTCATTCCCAAAGATTTGGATCATAAAGGGTGGCTAAAAAAATATAGAAAAGGATACAAACAAAATACAAAACACAACTTTCCACTTTCCTAAGCAAGATAACAAGACTAGCCATTAGATATAAGAAAATTTATCTAACTCAATGCTATCTAAACTACTAAAAAGGAATTATCCTTTCTCCGGAATAATTATCTCAACTCACATTAATTAAAAAAACTAAATAATTCCTGGAAAAGGTACCAAAAACTTATTGCAACTTTATTACACTACCTAATTTTGTTGGTTAGGTATTATTCCAAAAGCTTATTGACAAGTGTATCTCATCAATAATGATCAATAAGTATCTGGGTCATATAAGTTGTAAAGAAGATTTTAGTGCAAATATTGATCTAATAGAATTTTTATCAGCAGTTTACTCAATCAATTAAAACACAACTCAATTCTAGTAAAATATATATTTTAGATTCTGCTATCAATCTTAGATCTATGATTTTTTTGTGACTTTTTGCTCCATAAAGGAAATATCTCTATTGTATCTATTCTTATAGTCACAACTTTGTGTTCTAAAGGGTAGATGTCTTAGTTTTGTCATTTTTTTCACACTATGATATTGTGATCTAAAGAGCAAATATCTCAATGATGACATTCTTGTCACTGTGACTTTGTTCTCCAAAAGATTATACATCGGTTGTGACATTCTTGCTACCATGACTATTGGTTAAAAAGAATAATTATCTAAATTATCACATTCTTGTTGCTATAACATTGAGTTATAGAGAAAAATTATATTAGTTGAGACATTCCTTTATCACTACTAGTTTTGCACTCCATAGAAGATTCAAAGAGTTGAAAAAGTCATGAATTCCACCTAAAGTCATGACTTCCAACTCTAAAAGCTATACAAAAGCTCAATGGGACCTAGATGTATAAAAGGGACACTTATAAATTTTGCAAAAAAAAAAAGAAGAGGGTTTTACATTTCAAGTCCAATACTACATAAAACTCTAGGTGGCATGAATTCCAAGGAGAATGCAAGCAAAGATTGATTTGGAATAGAATTTGAATCTTAGATCATCATGTTGACTATTATTAAAATGAATTATTTCTTAATGTCATGCTAAATAAGAATCTAATGTTGGTTTATTAAATTTGTGCATGGCGATTGAATTATATAATATCTAATTATCATAATGTTATTTTTGGAATATTAATAGATGTGAATGTTATTTAGAATAGTGATTTAGGGTTCGAATCTAACATAAATTTATGCATGTTTCCATGATAGATGATGACAAGAAAGTCATGTGACATAATAATGGGATTCAACCCAAAAATTGAGTCATTCTACTATTATCCCATGAGATAAACCTATGTATAGAAACTCTAAATTTATTAAAGTTTAATTAATGCAAGTATGATTCTTACAAAGCATAAAGTATAATGAATTTATAACTAATTTATTATGCATATTCTAGAGGAATTGGTCTTAAGATAATATGAGTATTTTGTAGAACATCTAACCTAAGGATTTTACCATGGTGTGTGAGTCATGTGTTGGCTATAGTGGATGGTGATAGGTAAGTCATGAGACACATGAAAGTATATGTGTTTCATAAGGTGGTGACATCTTTATAAATAATTTTATTTTGTATGATTTTTATAAGTAAAATCTATAAGAAGATGTATGTTAAGCGACATTCATATATAACTGATGAAGCCTAAAGTAGAAATATTAATTATTACCATATCACTTTATATCTTTTATGCCTTTTATAGGTCATAGAATAGGAATCCATATCCAAAGTAGTCATTAACAGTAGTTGAGGTACTACCTAAAAGGTGTAGAATTGTGGATCCCTCATCAATGGAAAAAAGTAGTTTCAATATTAAAATATTGAAGGCACAACTACGAGAAGATTATTCTTGATAGTGATGGTCCAAAGATAATAACCCCTTTGTATGCCAAGAGAGTGCTTAATCAATTTAACATTAATATATCCTTAATATGACTATTAAATTTAATATTACCGAAATAATATAAAAATCTCATCATACACAAGGAAGTAAACCAACCATATTTTACTACTCAAGTCGAGCAATAATTAGTTCATTATAGGTTAGTCAAACTACTTATACAATTACTATGAGATCAAAATTCAGACTTACATATATCTTTAATATTTATATTACTCATATATTTTCATATCTCCATTAGAATAAATTTATCATGCAATGAACTTTTGGGACCATATCATAAATGATAAATTTTAGCACTATAATAAAGTCATAATAATTAGCTCCTTTAAAAGATCTATAAGCCTTTTACTATCTTTTCTTTAAAGATTCAATCATTGATATTCCAACCAATTTAGTAGAGTACCATGATTAGGCACCTATAATAATTTTTGATGATCATAAGAGAAAATGATTCATAAAGTAACTTTATAAGAAAGAGATTACTTGATGGAATCACTTTATCAAACTTTACTAAATTGTGTGTGTTTAGGGGCACTCTTTTTAGCTCTTCATACTTCTACTAGAAAAATTTGAGACATTCTCACCAAAAAAAAACATAGTCAAAGGAAAACTTACAATACATGTATTTCTAAGGGTGCAAGGGGAAAAGATAAAGAATGGGTTGTAGCAGCACATAGTACACCCTTTTATTGATTTCATTCCCATGTAAAATCTTACTTTTTTATTACTCTTTCAAAGACTAAAACAAGGAGCCTAAGCTCTGCATCTACCATGCACTTTAGAGTCAAAGGTTGAAACATTCTTTTCTTTTCACTAAACACAACTTGAATGGAGAGAAGGGGTCATCAACTAACATGTTTGTTTGAAGTTAGATATTGAATATGGAGCTTGGAAGCCCTTGTGAATATTGATTCTTTATTACCATTAATCTGTGTTGGTTTGAGCGACATAAGTAATATAGGCCAACCTTATTTCATATGTTTTTATATCTATATATATGGATTGATTTGAGAAACATGGACTTAAAGGAAATGAGTTTATACTAGCTTCCATATTTGACAAGAAAACCAATAGATTTGTGATGATGAGGATGATACCCATTTTAGAATATGAGCCTTATTCTCTACCCTAAAAAGATTTGTTCATAAGATAGAATAGAAATCTTCTACAATTAAGTTGTAAAAGTTGATAAATCAAGACTAGACCAGATGAATCAGAAAACCTAAATAGAAAAGTTAGTGTGGCTAGCTCATTCAAATGCTTCGTTGAATGCTTCGATGTTGTGGGATATAGCTTGATGAAAATCCTTCATTATGAGTTAGAATGCGTGATCAAAGATCAAAGTGTATGTTTAGTAAGTTATCCAATCGTCACCTTATGAAGGCATCAAGGTCCCCATCACTACTTCATTCTCAATCTATAAAGGAGTGGAAGATACTTATTTGTCCTTCTTGTTCTTATTGTTTGTCATCCAAGCATTTTTTTTGGCTTACAAAATCTCGATCAAGCATAAATGTGAACAAGATCAAGGAAAACTAACCTATAAGAGGAAACAAATATATATGAGTCAGTAGATTTAGAGGTTGACTGGTTTAGTGACACATATACAAGTACATAATGAATTGCATCAACACCTCCTTCTTGCTTTTTTCTTCCAAGAAGATCTTGTAGGTTAGTTTGAGTTTTAGATATTCCTCCATATGTTAAAGAAACATTTTGACTATCCCTCTTGTATGCTCATCCCCCTACACTAGTAGAGTCTAATCATTGTAGCTAATTTTGAAGTTGGTAGATAATGAGTAGTTGATGTAAATGGGCTTGATCAAGAACGTAAAATGTTATTCAAATAGAAACAACGTTGATCTCCTTATGTAACTAAGACATGTAAAATGAAGCAAGGATTTGTTTGTTTTATTCATTATACACGTGTATCTGTGTCGCTTGAGAAGTTTAATTTTGAATATGTTGATCCATATATATATATGTTCCATCTTCTAGGCAGGTCAAAACTAGTCTTATTTGAGTTTATGATATTTCTCATTCGAATGAGCATTTTTAGTATAAAGCAAATTCTTAAAAGAGAAGCAAGAACAAGAAGGAAAAAGAGGTATCTTTCTCTCCTCTACATATTTAGGATGAGGAAGTGTTGGGGATGGTGAAGCTCACATTAGATGATGAATGGATGACTTACCAAATGGACACTTTGATTATGGATCATGCAAATTCTTTGGAAATTTTGTTTATTATATATCTTGTTTATGCATATCATTGGGTAATCAATTATATCACACAAGAGTGTTTGACATTTAGTTAGCCTACAAAAACATTCCATGATAAAGGTTAATTAAATGAAATTGATATGTAATTGTAATCATATTTTATTCACCCAGGAAATTGGGAGAGGATGAACTTATTCAGCTAGCTAATTAGAATACAAAAATTTCATAGAAACACTTTCATGAAGGTGTACTTGGCACCTTGATTCAAACATTAACTCAAATAATAACCCATATGTCCAATTTTATTCACTCCCACTAAAACACTTCAAAATATCAAACACTCTCTTTTAGATAGGATACATGAATGAGAATACATGGATGATTGTGAATAAAACTACACCAAATCATTTAGAAATCAATCTCAAAAATGCAATTGCTTAGAAATAGAAGAATAGGTCATCTAGTGAGTTTATTAGTTTTGTTGATCCAAGTTTTTTCTTTACCTTATTTTTTCTTTGAGTTGCATATTTAGTGTTTTCATATGTAAGGATTTTGAACTTAATTTTTTTTATATCGATGTTGTACCATTATTTTTTTGTTATGAAATAAAAATGCGATTTATGTAGATGCAATAATAACATTTTCTTATGAGATCGATATCAAAATTCCATTCTCTTACTAGCATAAGATTAACTCATTCAATTTTAATTTATAGATTCAATACTAACTTTGGGAATGACAAATATGCAATTTGCAATGGTAGTATGATACAAAAATTTATTTTTCCTTAAAAAGACACAAAATAACTAACTCAAAATGTCTCTACATTCTAATCCAAACATTTGACTTATGGATTTTTTGGTTATCATTAGTAATAGTTGTCAGTGTCATCACCTTCATCATCCTCAATTTTGGGGTCAGAAATCAATAGATCTTGGGAAAACCCTTAGTCTTTCTTATACTAAGAAACAATTTATTCTTTGCTATCCAAAGAACATTAACCAAAGAGTTTGTGACCTAGGAATTGAAGTTTAGAAAAGGAAAAGCAATGCTAGTAGGATATAAGAAGTCACAAAAGAAAATTAAGTTTTTATTGATACTTCAAGTTTGGAAAAACCTAGCATATTTACTACATGAGATGATACCATGTAGTCAACCTAATAATTCCTTTTTGGTGAAGATGGACTTTTTGTCCAGTAAACCTAGTTCTAGGTTATTGCTCATTCATCTTATATGCTTATATTGCACTCATACATCTTATTTCGTGATAAAAGATATTTCAAGGTTGCCCAAACATGTTATTTTTCTCACATATTATCTATTGATGATGTTAGAATTTATTTTCTAATTAATTTTTAACAATCTCCTATGAGCTAGATATATAATGAAGTGATTGGTTATTGTAATTATATTCTCAAATCAATTTAACAAATTTTTTCATTTGTTTATGAATGAATGCTATTAGTTATAATGTGTGTACATTTTCCTAATGGGTATAAACTATGCTTGTTATGATTTACAAAAAAAAAGTGTTTATTAATAAGTTTGCAACTTATGTAGAGGATTTGTGTAAATATAACTAACATATAAATTATGTTTCAATAGTTTTTATCTCTTATATCATAAAATGTTTGAATTTATATGTCAATAAGAATTTATATAACTAACATATATGTCAATATGAAAATGTAGTGTACATTTTCCTAGGATACTCATCTTCTTATGGACATCACGTATTATATTTTAAATGTCCCTAGTTACTCATTAATAGTAAAATAATAATGAATTAAGATGAGTAGAAAGTCAATCTATTAATTATATTTTACTGATCATGAAAAATTAAGTCAACTCATAGGTTCATGTTGGAGAACAATATACTAGACTAACCCATAATGAGAACACCACGTGTATTAAATGTCATAAGTAGTAATTTTCTAAGTACTCATATCATACATGAAGTCATAAAGGATTCCTACATGAGGAAATATATATTGATATGTCCCAATGTCATTCGTAATAGGCTGATAACACTTACCGTGATTTGATATATAATGAATTATGTAGAGTGATATGTATGAATGAGAAGAAATTTATCATTCTTTATGAAGAGTGGTATGTATGAATGAGAAGAAATTTATCTTTATTTTTGAAGAGTGATATCAATTGGCCCCTTGATTGTTGAGACTTAATTTTTTGAATTATTTTTAATCATGAAATTGTGTGATAAAAGAACTATAACATTGATTATAAATTAGGTGATATTAGATATTCATATAATTTGGGTTGTCATAATATTTACTTAAGTTACTTATGATTTGTATAATTGAAAATGTTTTAGTGATTTAGTCTCGCTATCAATGATATGTAAACCCATATTATTGCACACTTAGAATAGATTAGAAATCAAACATTGAGCTAAACTAAAGTTATATATATTATTAAAATATGATTTTAATATTTGTTGAAAAAAATAATTTTAGTAAAATATAATTTTATTAAATATAGTTTTGTTTTTTTAGTAAAACATTGAGATAGTTTATTTTAATAAAATATGATTTTTATTTAATGAGATTTATTTTTAAAACCATAAGATAGTTTGTAAAAAAGTGTGCTTTATGAAAATATATAAATATGTTTATGAAATACATATAGTACGAGTATTAAGAAAACACATAATACATTACATGTGTTCTTAGAAAATACATAATATAAAAATTTTTAAAAAATATTTTAAACACGTGTTTATGAAACATGTCACATCTACATGTCAGACATTGTAGAGAAATTAGATTTTCAAAAATATCATTTCATAGATGGATTATATATGATGTTAAAGCATATATGAGATAATATACATACATACATACATATGTGTGTGTGTGTGTGTGTTTATATATGAGATATAGAGAAAATGAGTGATATATTTCAGAAGTTATGTTTGTCAACATAATGAGTTATGTTAAGGAACATAACAAGATATTTTAACAAGTGTGTGCGTGAAAATATAAAAATATAATTTTATTTATCAAAATACAAGGTGTGTGAGATAAAACTGGATTGCTAGCAGACATTATTTTCGCTTGCCAAAGTATTGGTAAACATATCCATTTGTGTGGATTTCTTATAGATGGTGTTGATGGATTAGTTGTGCCTGAAATCACGAAGCATGACTTTCCTAGAAATTTATGTTAATTCTTGACCACATAACCAATTAATTAAATTTATGGGTCTTTCTTTGGATTTATGAAATTAACTATATTAAAACTCTTAAATACCAAGCTCTGATTCTTAATGTGATTAGGAAATGCATACAATTTTTTTCATATATACATTCGTTGCTAAATTAATTTTTTAAAATATTATAAACCTATCAGTAAATATGCTAGTAGTTAACTCATTCATTATTAGCATCTATTGACATGTTGATAAAAAAGGCAATGAATCAACAGATTATGATTTAATATATAACATATGTATTCAAACTTAAATTATAACACATTTTTATATGAGAGACCTATTACTTCCAAGTGATAGGAGTTCCATAAAGAAACATGTTAGAGCCTATCAAGTAATAATTATGGTAATTCAAGATTAAATGATTTTCAGTTTTTTTTTTGTAAATAATAATCATGATAATAAAAAAAATATGGAAAAGATCAATGTTTATTCTTAAATTTATTTTGGATAAGAAGAATTGCCACTCAAATTCTTGGTAACTCAAGAAATCAAATATTTTAGTTTTTAGTGTTGATGAACCCATGACACCCAAGGCAAACACTAGGGTCTATTTATCATCAGCCTTGTGTCTTGTTTGTACAATTGACTACAATTTTCATTTTACACAATGTTTAGAGTTTGTCAAATGCATTTAAGATCAACTCATTTTAGACATCTGAACTAGCCAAGATGTTTCAACTAAAATTTACACCCCAAAAAAATTTATGTCATTTATACCTATTTGAACATGATGCAATTGGAAAAACAATTACAAGTCTTTATTTCAGTCATTCAACTTCTCCCAATTAACAACCACAATGCACATTGATCTACAATCCTTTTCTAGTTCATAATGCATGATTTCTTGAAATAATCATTGTTTTTTATTCATCTTGATAGTTTTGATCCATGGTCAGCATATAGCATCTTTCCCACAACTCATTTTGCAAAATTTATTTTGATCTTTGCAAATAAATCATGGTACGTACCCTTCTTCTATCAACTTAAGATTTTTTTTTTCGATCCAAAAAATGCATGGTTGGGTTCAAATTTTAAGGGTTTAAATTCTACAAGTTTCCACTTCAAGGTTTAAGCTTATTTGGGCTTCATCTTTGCTATTATATATGGCCTCCATCTTTTCCTTTAAGATGTTTTTATCAATCTTTTTCCTGTGATGTCTTTTTTGATTAATGGACTCTGCATTTCTAATGTTTTTTTTCATGACTTGAATGAGTGAAAATTGTAATGTGTGATACATCCCATTTGTAGCATATTGTTTATTATGTAAATGGTGAATATGTAGTTGTGATTTCATTTTTTTCCATAAACTTCATTCTATAATGTCATATGTTGTTTCAAACTCTAATAGGTATTTATGTCATCTTATCTCAGCACCCATGTATGTTGTTTTCTCCATGAATAAACATCACTCACTAGTCACTAGTAATGTTATTTTTACTCACCATTCCACGCTCCCATTTTTTATTTCCTCATTTTATTCTACCATGTTCCCATTACATATTAGTAGATAATTTTTTTTCTCTTCTTATTTTATTAAAATTATACAACTAGACTGACTAAATACATTACCTTACAAAAGGCTAACTCAAATGAGTGATAAGGGTGTGATAAAATTGTCTCATTGAAATTATTTACCTAGACTTGATGACCACCTATAGAAATGCTACCAATGCATGGCTAGAAAGTAGGGTAGAGAGACTTTTCATTCTTCTTATTATGCTTTGAGAATGAAGTATCTCCTTGATTTAAATCATTCAAACTTGTGTGGCCCCACAAAAGAGAAGTTTTTAGGTGGATCTTGATATTTTGTCACTTTCATGGAATATCATTTTAGAAAGATAATGGCTACTTTTTGAAACATAAAGATTAAGTGTTTAATTTTTTCTAGAGGTGTCAACCGGCCCAGCCAACACGAGGCACGACATGATTCGGCCGTGCTTGGGCCGGCAAGACACGGAAATTTCTCGTGCATGTGCTCGTGTGTGCTGCTTCACGCCACCAACCGTGCTATGTCGTGCCAAGGCCAACCGGGCATCGTGCCGTGCCTGGCCCGGCATGGTATCGTGGTCCGTTGGCATGATACCTCGACACGAGCCTAGAAACCCTAATTTTTTTTAAAATTAGGGTTTCGGCGTTGCGGCGGCACAACGACACACGCCAAAACCCTAATTTTTTTAAAATTAGGGGTTCGGTCCGACCGGGCCGAACATGCGGATTCATGCGGCAGGCCCGTGCCGGTCTGACCTCCACAGAACCATGCCGGGCCAGGCACGACACGGTACAGTAATTGTACCATGCCTGGCCCGGCACGAAAGCATGGTCGAGCCAGCTAAAAACAGGCCGGTCCTGCCCAGCACGTCTCGTTTGATACCTCTAATTTGTTCAAATAGTACTTAATCATGATTAAAAGCGAGTTAAAATATATTCATCTGCCAATGCAAGAGAATACTCAAGTCCTTTTGATGAGTTATTTTCTCAACAAGGTATCACTCATGAAAGTACTCCCTAAAAGACTTCCAAATTGAATGGGGTTGAAAAAATTTTGAACACGAGTTTATTGGAGAGGGTCATGTATGATTTATCCCAATCTATTTGACCTATAATCTTTTGAGGAAAAACTCTCTATGCATATATCTACATATTTAATATGCCCCATTATGTCTCTCTTCATTTTTATATACCCAAAAGGTCTAGATGGGTGGAACATTCTCTTATGACCATTTGCATTTTTTGTGTTTCAAATCTCTTTTTCATATTCCTAAATATGATAAAACTAAGCTTGTTTCTAAGTGTCGTCAATGTATTTTTGTTGGATATAATCAAATTGATTTCGGTTATATGTTGTAAGATCACATAAAAAGAATGCATGTTAGAAGCGGAGATGCATATAATCAAATTGATTTTGGTGATATGTTGTAAGGTCACATAGAAAGAATGCATGTTAGAAGCGGAGATGTGTTCTTTGAAGATTTATCATTGATGACATCATTAAAATGAAGCATGTTATTTCTAAGACTAATAATGAAATAATTGATTTTGTAAAAAACTTTTCTGACAACTCTTAGAATCTAAAATTAAGTCGAGATTTATTTCATAACCCTCAATCTTGCACCTAGAAGAGCTAAAGATTCTGGTTTTAATCAGAATCTTACTAACTCTTCAGAATACCTCCTAGTTTCTTTGAGGTAATTTAGCACAATTAGCAAACCTTCAATGAAATGTTCCTCCCATGACTATGTCATGGTTACTAGGGGGGAGAACCAAAAAGTCACATAGAAGTTATTTTAAGTGATCGCAAGGAGCAGTGATGTAATTGATGCTAGATGAGAGAAGGCATTATAAGAAAATGATGCTTTTGTTCAAGCTACTCTTCTAAAAGGAAAAAGATCCTAAAAAATAAGTGTATTTTTAGATTGAAATTATCATGATCACTCTTCTACACCTAGATTTAAAGCTAGATTGATTTTCAAGAGTTTTGGCATAAAATGAGTTTTGATATTTTGATATATTTTCTCATGCTGCAAAATGCATTTCATATCATTCTAGGTTTAGTAGCCAATTATACTTGGAAATTGAATATATAGCTATGAAAATTACTTTCCTCTATTTTGATTTGGAGGAAGAGGTATGCATGGAATAGTCAAGAGGTTTTGTTGTTGATGGTAAGGAAGATTGCATGTCTGAGTTTAAGAAATGTATCTTTGGTGTGATACAAGCTATGCAGCAATGATATATAAAATTTTAAGCCATCAATGAATGTTTTGGACTTCAAAAAACATTTTTTTTTCATTATGTATTTGTAAGTTGTTTTTTTTTTCTATAATGACTTCATTCTTCTATTGATCTTCTTTATGTTGATGATATTTTTATTTTTGGAAAGTTTATCTTTAAAATCAAAGAGCTAAAAGAATCAATAAAAATCAATATGGGACAATTATTTTTATTTTTGATAAGGAAGATTATGTCTAGCTTAAGTTACTCTTTAGTATGGACATTATTTGTCTTAAGAAAAGATAGAAAATTATTCTTATCTCAAGAAAAGTTTATTAAATGAGTTCTCAAAAGAATCAATATGAATGAAGCTTATTCAGTGAAAAGTCATTATTCTAAACATTTCAAGCTTAGCTCCAATTAGGGTCCTGCTACTAATTAAGAATGAGACAATTATTTTCTTAAGTTTACAATAATTTGATCATCCATGAACTTGTAGTATTTTATTCTAAGATGTTCTGGATGTAAAACATGTTATATGTCTTACTTTTTTTTATCTTCATGGTTGAATGTGTGGCGGCACAATAAATAAAATAAGCAATTCACATTGTTTACAAAATTATTTGATATTTAGGGTTTAGTCTTTTTTCTTAATTTTTTTTCTAAATATTATGTTTGGAACTTTGGATTAGTGTTGCACGTGTTCAGAAATTAATTAAAAAAAATGAGTTTATTGATTATAAACTCAATTTTGCACATATCCATCTCTCCTTTTTAATAATAAACTGAAGTGTTTTGATAAACTTTGATATTTTATTATAAAAGTTATGTCAAATTTGGTGAATGCATTAATTTGTGCTCCTCTATGTATAATCAAAAAAAATATTATAAGAGAATAATATAATGTTGATAGTTGAAAAGGAACAAAGTAAATTTTTATCGTAGAATAATGGTCCTAACAATGGATAATTCTAATTGTTGCAATATTGATATTATAAAATTGTATATACATGATGTGTCATCTACGTTGTGATTGATACTTAATTTTTTTTAAAATTATTAATTTTTGTTTTCTATTTCTCTAATGTATTTGATTCATGAATCATGGGAAACATAATGTTTATTATTGTAAAATTATCATGGCAACATTTTGCTCTAATGTACCCATGCAAGATCTTTGCATTTTTTTCTTCTTCCTTGATAGAGAAAATAGATATTTGTGTGAACTTCTTCATGATTTCTCTTTGAATAGTGAAATTTTTTTTTAAAAAAAAATCTATTATTATATCATTTAACATTGTTTAAGAAATATGCAAATTGAAATATGTTACTTTCTTATGTGTTTTTCCAATGCTAAAATAATATTTTCTTTAATCTCCCATGAATTTAATTCCTTCTATGAAATTTGATTTACCATGAAGGCACATACTCTAAAAATTTATATTTTTTTTAACCCACTCAATTGGTAAATATTGCAAGGTAATTAGTAGCTACATCTAAATTAATACTAATTCATAGTAGATTTTCCATGAAAGGCATCTATCAACATATTAGTTTTACCAAGATGATATTTGATCAAACAATTATAATATTTTATGTGTTTAAATCATATACTTTGTCCCGTATTCAATTCTTTTGTTAGCAAATAAATAACAAGAAACTTATATGTTTTATGAATATTTAGTATTTTTATGAAGTAGATAATCAAAATATAATAGTAAAGTGAACACAATAGTTGTTAGGGATTTGAATCACTTCTTGTAATAATATAAATAAATTAGGATTATTTTTTTATTTTTGAGATGAATATTAATGTAATGATATTGAAAACATATCTTAATCATGAGCTATATATGTCATATTAGTCTTCTATTGTATATCTTGCTCTAAATCGCATGAGGAAGAAGATGTATGATGGCTAATTCTCCTTCTACCATAAAACCCAAAACAATGCAAAAGGAAACATGTCACATCACTTTTAAAAAAGTGATGTGACATTTTTTTCTTTTATCTCTAAATTATTATTTAAACATTATCTTTATTTATTTTGTATATATATAATCAAATAATTAATTTGATTTATATTTAAATCAATTAATATGATTTTAATCAAATTAACCACTTTGATTGTTAATACATATATAATCTAAACAAATAAATAAAATCTTTAATTATAATTTAAAATATTTCTTATTGCACAAGATACAATTATAGAAGGGATCCTGGCTAAAATAAGATTTTAAGTTCCCAATATAAATTATGTACTATTTACATTAATTATAATTTATTTAATTATAGAATTATAATTGTACTTGCTCATTTATTCAAAATAATTTGACCCTATTATTATTTAATATTTATAAACCTCTTTATGTTGAGATTACTGATACCCATTGATTGATTAAATTACTTAATTGGATCAATCTCTTACTATTTTCATGAGACATTCTACTTAACTTATTTGATATGCTAGAATAAAATTCACATGTAGAGTTTGACAATATTAAAACTTGTAAGTATCATCAATGGTATATCATCAATCCATTTGATAAGATATGAATTTCATTAATAATTAATATTCACTACACAACTAATAAATTATCCAACTCATTATGTTTATTAATCTATTTATAGATCTCATTATTTATGAATTAAAATAATTATTAATAAGTATACATGCCTAATAATTATTTCAAAATTAAGAGTGAAAATGTTTATAATAATGATGATGTTTTTTTATTTTACATGTTAATATAAAATAATCATGTCATGATAGTCTGGTTCAATACATTTAAGTGTACTAGCACAAGAAGTTATAATTTCAACATTCCTCAAAATTAAGATATACTTACTAAGATCATATGATATAATCTTACCAATGGTATTTCCAATTTCATCTAGATTATGAATAGTAAGCTTGTATTCTTTAAGAATAGATAATTTGATCTTTTTTGTACATAAGTCACTTTTATGCACTAAATCATCTACTATGTAGAATAAATGACACATGCATATCAATTTTAAATACAGACTTAGCTCATTGTAAATTCACTTAAAATTAAAAACAAGAAAATATATTCAACCAACCAACTAAAAAAATACAATAATCAAATAGCTTTCAGTATAAACACAATTCCAACAATAGTTATCATGTGTTCAAATACATTAGCGATACTTTTTTCACACTTCACTAAACAAAAAGTATTTCATGTTTTCATTATTATATGAAATGACTGATGTGTTTCGTAGTTAACCCTTAGACTATTTCATGTTTTCATTATTTCATGTTTTCACTTTTTGTTATAAATTTTCATTATTTTTTGAAAGTTCAACTTATTTTTTTTCTTAAATATCAAAGTCATTTTCTTGTTAAAATTGATTTTTATTTTTTTCAAAATCTCCTTTCTAAAATGATTATTAAAATTGTATATTACTTTTATATGATAACTACATGGTAGATTGATTTTATTAATGATGAATTACATTATTTTTTTTCAAAATATATCTTTCCATGTTTATTGAATACTTTAAATATCTATACAAATTAATTCATTTGTTTTTCATTTTCAAATCTTTAATCATCCCAAAATATTTTTTTGAGGTTTTCTATTTTCTCTAAAATATATATTCTTTCACATATTCGAAAACAAACTAAGTTTCACATGAATGCGTAAATAAGAATATTACATCATATTAGAGAAAATTGTATACTTTTTTGATTTTTAAAATGAAGGTGGGTCGAGTTCCACAGATTTGATATGCCATATTTGTTTTTGATTTTTAAAATGATTGTTGGTCTAATCCTTCCCTAATTTGACAAGTGGATTTTTTTTTTAAGTTTGCCCACGAGTCGAATGGGGCACATATCCGACTCATACTTTTAAAAAATATAAATAGGCTAGGAGAGGAGTAATTTTGGGTTTACCTTTTTCATTTCAATAAAGCTACAACTCTAATTAGGCTGCAACTTGACTACTTGAGTAGTTTGGGTCTAGTTGAAAGCCAACTTGGGCCCAACCCCAATCCAATAATTGTCCACTTGAGGCCAACATGAATCTAACATAAGTTACTCTAAATTATGATCAAACTTGAATTTCAACTTGAATCCCTCAACAAGAACCCAAACCAAAATGAAAATTTTAAATTCAAGTTAATCTCAAGCTAGGTCATGTTGAGTCATTAATAGCATTCTAAAATTTTTTTTTGAAAATTACACATTATTTTGCTTACAAATATAAGAAAACTACCAATCATCATGTCCATGTAAACATGAAATAAAAAATGACAAACTATGCATGTTATATTATAATCCAACACAAGGATTAACAAAAAAAAATGGGTAAGTCTATTACAATCTAAAAAAAAGCAAACGTATCAATTCATAATAAAAAAATCAAGTCTTCAACATAAAATAAATGCTTCAATTTAAAATTTTCAATCACCTATTTGTTACTTCCTTGATCCTTCTATCCTTGAACTAGTAAAACAAAAAACATAAAAGTCTTTAGCATCAAGTAAAAAGAAAATTATAAAAAACAACTTTTAAATAAATAAATAAATAAATAAATAAATAAATAAATAAATAAATAAATATATATATATATATATATATATATATATATATATATATATATATATATAAAAGTGTTGTGACTTTGTTATAATGCAAAAACTTATCATTTGCAATAGGTCCCAAAAGCTCATTGGGCAATTAATTTTGTTTAATAAAGATCCATAACTATATGGGTCTTACAAATTGCAAAGATGGATGTATATTCATATATTGATCCCATATAAATTGTATGAGTTGTTTGATCAACTAATAGTAAACTAACTACTATTCAAATTGAATAGATAAACTTGGGTCTAGAAAAGTTACTTAAACCCTAAGGTTAGTTTACTTTTCTTATGTATAATGAGATTTCTATATTATTAGGGCAATGTTATGATCAACTTTCAAAAAAAAAATAGTAGATTGATGTTGAATTGACCAATGATCTCTTTCCATATAAAAGGTGGTTATCATATTTGGATGGTCACTACCAAGAATGGTTTCCTCATAGTCATACCAACAGTATTTTAGCACAAAAACTACATTGGTTCCATTCATAGATCAATCACACATCTATCCCTTTTAGGTAGTATGTCAACTATCATTGATGACTACTTCAAGCATTGCATTTCTTTTTTCTGACATGAAAAGTCATAAAAAACATAAAGTAATAATTATATTTCTTTAATCTTCGTGAGTATTTCATTCACATCAATTAACATATGCCTTCTAATTTAATTTTACAAATGGAAATCATATAAGAGAAAATAATTTGCAGGATTGTCATCACTTAATGAAATAAATTTATTACATGTGTCTCATAACTTATATGTCATCACCTGTCATGACTCATATATAATTCTCACACTTTAGTGAAACTCCTAAATTAGATATTCTACATAACATACAGATCATCCCAAAGTTAGTTCTTCTAGAATATGCACAATGAAATAGTTATAAATTTGTCTGTGCTTTTAGCTTCTTGAGCACCATACTTGTATTAATTAAACTTATATAAACTTAGGATTTTCATGCATAAGTTTATATCATGAGATAATAGTACATGGGCTATCACTTTTTTTTGGGTCGAATCTTCTGAGTGTATCTCATGACTTGTCATTATCCATCATAATCAACACACATAAATCTATGTTTGAGTAGAACACTAAATCTTTATTCTAAATAATATATATATCCATTAATATTCCAAACATAATATTATAACTCGGCTAGCCAAACTGATGTGAGCAATTAAGTTTCAAATTATATTCCCAATCAATTCTTATTTATCTTCACCATAAATTTGATCCTAAATAAGAGTTGGAATTCATGACGCTAAGGTTTTGCTTGCTTTTAGGCTCGAAAACCAAAACTCCCTTTCTTGGAAAATTTTCTAAATCTCCCTTATATCAAGGTTCCATCGAGTTTTTGTATTGCTTTTCAAGTTGAAAGTCGTGACTTTAGGTTGAAGTCACAACTCTGTCATCTTTTATAAATCTTCCAAAGTGCAAAAGTCATGGCAGCAAAATAATATTATGATAGCGATAATTTTTCTTTGAAACTCAAAGTTATGGTAGAAAGAATATCATAATCAATGAATAATCTCTTTGGAGCAAAAAGTCAAGATATCAAGAATATCATAACTGAGATGTTTGCTCTCTAGAACACAATGTCGTAGTGGCAATAATGACTAGGACTACGGCATTTCCTCTCTGGAACAAAAAATTATGGTAAAAAAAATTTGTCGTTGCTATAAATCACCTAATATTATATGATTTTGGCTTTATAACGAATATGTTTTTGTGTTGGAAATTGTAGTAACTTTTTATACCACGGTAGCACTTGGTTGTCAAGACTTTTCATTACTTTTTTTTTCCCTCCATGTCAAGTTTTCATCAACTTTTTTATTTTAACTCAAATTACATCTGATTTCACTACTATTTATCCATTTCCATCAAAATTACCATTTAGTAATATCCTTTCATTATAAGTCTATTTTTCATACAAACATACCATGAATTATTAACATGGTATGTTAATAGTTCATTATATGTTAATAGAACCATCAAAATTACATCTGATTTCACTACTATTTTTCATACAAAGATATCAATCTCAAATTCTTCAAGCAACTCACTTTGTTCTTCAATTTCAATTGGGATCAGAGAAATATTAACCAACCTTATGAACAAATCAAATATTCTATAATTTTTGAAGTTAAAGAACTATTGAATTCATCAAGAACTCAAGCTCTACCTCTGGTGCTAAAAGTAGATTTTGCTACACTTATGAAAATTGGAATTGATAACATGTCATGTGACATAAGATAGATAACAAGATATGATGAAGCTTTTCTCTTCTTCTAATCCAAAATATCAAAAATTAAAACATGACCTTCTATCCCTTTTTCTACGTAATGATCTAGCTTTGATCAATTTATTATACTTTCTTTATTTTTCAAAAAATTCCAATCTTTTTTATTCTTCTTTATAGCAATCTTAACTATGTTAGCATTACTTTTATCAATATCTTTAAAAGTTTTGAGAAAAATCAATGACACTATTCAAAGTGGTGTCGACCAATATCAATGAATATTATCATAAAGTAACTCCAAAAAATGTTTGAACTTTCTTATGATGTAATCAACCTTATCACTAAGATAAGACTTTGAATAATAAAATTTAACATATTTCAACTAATAACAAGGATCCAACACAAAGACTTGTCGGATACAATTCTTTCTTCTACAACACATTTCTTGAACACTTCACTTCACATGAAAAATATTTTTTATCTAATCATAATTAATTCATCTTATTAAATATTCTTATCAAACCTGTGATTTCCATTTTATTTGAACTTGCATTATGCATGGTCATTGTGTAAAGTTTATCAATACAACATCCTAACAAACATGTATTTATGGGGCACATATATCTAAGATTTTGGAAAGCTCACGAATTACCGGTGAGTGATACTCATGAAATAGATGCCATAAAAATCTCATTCAACTTTTGTCATTCTTTTAAATATATGCCATCACAATCTTTGGTTAATATAGTTCAAGATATCAATAGAAAATTTGGTTGTAACATATTGTAAAATCTCTTAAGTCCTATTTTTTCACAAAATCAGATAATAATTCATCAATAATAAACATCCTAGTAGGTTTTTTATGACAGATTTCTTGGTTAAATTTCTAATTAAAAATATTTTTTTCACCTTGTGATATTGAAGAGAACAACATTGATTAATGTTTTTCATGTTTGTTATATGGATTTTTAACACAGTTTTTAAAATTTCTCCAAAGTATGTTAGTTCCATTAAAACTAAAGTACTCAAACATGTGATTGTAATAATCACATGTTATTTTCTTTGTTGTACTATAATCCACTTTTTTTTTAAGTTAGTTAAATGCTCCCAAACATTGACTTTGATTTATGATTTTTTTTTGTTTAGGATCTACCCAAAAAAATGTAGAGAAAAAATGTTATTAATTTGTTCTTTATTGTCTTCCATGATTGACATATCATATATAGATATCTAAAATGAAGAAAATACAAAACAAAACAAAACTAATAATGAGCCAATGACCAATGAGTAATCTAACCATATAAATATCTTTACAAATACATTGAAATAAAAAAGAAGATAAACTGTCAAAACATAATAACATCAACACATAGATATTTATACAAATGTATTGCAAAAATCTGAACATAATAACATTAACATATAGATATCTATAAAAAAAACCATGCAATGATGTAAATAAATAGATTACTAGACATATGCAATGCAATGTGTGTGTGAGTGTGTGTCTATCCATGTATGTTTAGAAATAGATTTCTAAACATATATCCAAATAGTATATAGACATAAAATATGTAGATATGTATTATGTATACATATAAATATACATAGTACATTAGAGTGTATCTTTATATGCACTAGTGTATATATGCACACTCAAATATATATACTTATATTAAAATATTGACACACACACACACACGCACACGCACACATATGTATGTATGTATGTATTATGTATACATATACAAAATACATAATATACTATAATTTGTATATGTATACCCAATAGTGTGTATATGCACACACCCCTATATATATCTATATGTGATAATTTTTTTAATTTTCCATGTACACACACCCCACACACACTACAATATATAAATACTAAAATTAAAATATTGATATATATTTTTATTAGAAATGATAGACAATACCCTTACATAAAGAGATATCATATCTAATACAATGTGTGTGTGTGTGTGTGTGTGTGTGTGTACATATCAATTAACATTACAATGTGTATATATATAATATAAAAATAAAAAATATATAGATATGTATCATGTATACACACATAATATACATAATACACTACAATATGTATATGTATATGTTTATACAATAGTGTAACTTTACACACACTCCAATTTTTATATAGTTTATATAGATATACATATTCACTATAGCACATATGCATTACACACACACACACACACACACACACACACACACATTGTTATGAAAATAGAACCCATAATAATAATTTGAAAATAAAAAATTCAACCCTTAAGACAATAAAATAAATAATATAAGAAATGAAATACAAGTAAAAAGGAAATTGGGACTGAAATATTTTTTAAGGGGTAGGGACTTCCTTTTATATAAGAAAATTTGGAAATCCAAAATGAATTTTCAATGTAGGCAAGGTGATGTTTTACCTATCCCTTGTCATTATATTCTCCCACTTGAAAATCACCCTTGTCACTTGTTTATGATTGCTTATGTTCTTGCTAAGCCACATATGGTTTTACACCATTCAAACTTGTTAGTGTTGATTGGTTTGGTCAAAATATTCACTATGTTCTCATTAGCATGAATCTTTTGCATATCCATACTTCATTCTTCAACTTCTCTCATACAAAATAATATTATACTCTAATATATTTTATCTTCGAGTGAAATACTAGATTTCTTATAAAGTGTGAAGTACTTTGACTATCTCATAATAGAGTTACTTTATTCTGTTTGTGTCCAAGTTATTCCAATAGCATCTACAACTAGTGTCTTTTACTAGCTTGTGTAGTTATAACATACTCTACTTTTGTTATATAAGTAGACACAATATATTGTAACTTTGAAATTCAACTATAGCTTTTCCTACAATAATAAAAACATAATATGTGGTAGACTTGCTATTATTAATATCCCCAGCATAGTTTGTATCAAAATAGTATCTAATAATAAATTCAAAACATTCATAATATAATGCAACATTCGAGGTTTCTCTAATGTATCTAAGAATCCTCTTCACAATACTCTAATGCTCTTTTCTAGTATTTCTATGAATAAACTAATCACTTCCACTACTTGTGAATTATTTGGTACGGCACAAATCATTACAAATATTAAACTTTTCATTGCTATTGTATAAGTTACTCGAAAAATCCTTCTTCTATCTTATTCTGAGTTAGGACACATACTCGAAGATAATTTGAATTTAATATAAAGTGAGATTGAAATTGGCTTACTACCCTGTATGCTGAAGCATCACAAAATTACTAAAGTAATTTTCATGAGAAAACCAAATCTTTCTATTGTTTCTGTCTTGGTAAATTTGCATCCCTCAATTTTTGTTTACTAGTCACAAGTCCTTCATATCAAACTCCTTAGCCAAATGTCTTGGATTCGACATTTTTTGGTGCATGCTACCAACATGTCATCCACATACAATAATAAAATGATTATATTATTTGTTTGCTCAAATCTCTTGTAGTATATAAAATGAACTAAATTGAGTCTATTGTATTTAAAGCTAAGAATTAAAGAATGAAATCTCTTATACCAACACTTTGATGCCTATTTCTATCATATAAATATATGTTCAACTTACAACTAAGTTCTATTTACCTATATCAGCAAATCCTTTTGTCGGAATATATAAATTTATTCTTCATTTTTTCCATGAAGAAATGCACTTTTGATATTCAACTACTTCAAATATAAAATAAATGTAGCACATAAAGTTATAGCTACTATGATTATTGTAAGACAGACCATCGGGGAAAAAATCTCATTGAACTCAACGTATTCTTTTTGAGCACATCACTTTACCACCAATACCATTTTATTTGATCATTGTTATCCTACTTAATCTTATAAACTTATTTGTTACCAATGATTTTTCTTCCTAGTGGTAGTGGTACTATCTTCCAAGTCTTATTCTTGTGTTGAGCTTCAATTTATTCTTCCATTTTTGACATCCACGGAGATGCATCTAAACTATTTGAAGCTTCATTAAATATGGAAAGTTCACCATCCTCTATTAGAAGACAATATGTAATATTATTCTTCGTAACATACTCTACATGCCAAGCTAGCCACCTTTTAAAATAGTTGGCCGACTAAATTATGGAGCCTCAGACTCAACTTTCCCTTGTACTTTGTGCTCTGGTTCTTCCTCCATAGATATTGCAACATCTTGTCTTTATTTATTTTCTACTTGCACAATGATGGTTTTTGAAGCTTCTTTCAATGTGCTATCATTGTCGTTAATTCTTTGTAGTTAATTTTATATAAATATTACATCTCTACTAATAATTACCTTATAAGTTGTAGGATTCCACATGTGATACATCTTCACTCCTTTAGCATATAATAAGAATATATCTTTTCAAGATTTCAGATCAAACTTTAGGTGTTGTACATCACATATGTAGATAATCCAAAAAAGTATAAAGTAGAGTAATCTATTGGCTTATCAATTCACATCTCAATCGAGGTCTTCAAATCAATCATAGATAATGGCGACTAATTTATCACAAAATATGCAATTTTGGCTACTTTTTCCCAAAAAGAGTTGGGTAGACTTATAGTCCTCAACATTGCTTTCATCCATTCTATAGGAGTTCTGTTTAACTATTATGCTACTCTATTTTTTGTGGCATGTATATAATTATGAGCTATCATTTGATACCTTCTTGCCAACAAAGAGCAAGAAACACATCATCTATATACTCTCATCCATTATATGTCCATAAATACTTAATCTTTTTCTCAAATTCAAGTTCTACTCATGCTTTGAAGTCTTTAAAAATTGGAAACACATCTAGCTTTTTTTTGATTGGATACATCCAATATCTTCTTGTGAAATCATCAATGAAATATACAAAATATTTTACTCCTCCTTGGGTAATTTTTAGTTATTTTCATATATTAGAACATATCAAATTTAGTATGCATTTAATTCTTACAATTGATCTACTAAATACTAATATATTCGACATACTTGTAACACAATGCTAGCAAAAAGATAAACTTATTAATTTGATCCCTAGAAGTAGTTTTTTGTTATAGTGAATCTTCAAACCTTGTTATGACATGTGACCAAGTTTGAGATGGTACATCATAGTTAATTCTTCTCCTTTGCTAATTGATGCAATATATGCATCAGCTTTTTGAATTATTTATCCTCTAAGTATTAATAAATTTGTCATGACCTTTTCTCATTTCATGACCACAAGTGTGCCTCTAATAATCTTTATCAATTCACAAGTGTACCTTTTATGTAACGATATTTTTTCTTCAATTCCATCACATATACTACCTCATGAATGATATGAACCATACCATCAAATATTTTTATTTTGATAGTATTAATATCAACAATCTTCAAAGAATTATCATCACTCATATGCATAAAATCTCATGAGATTGATTCTTATTTATAAAACCAATCTCTTCAAGATGTCATGTACCACAAGGCTTCTGAGTCTAGCAATCATATATTACTAAACTACTTTCTAATTTCAATTAATGTTGTCATATCATTTTATAATATGATGTCATCATCATTGATATTTGCTTAATTACCTTGAGTATTTGATAACTCATTATTCTCACTCTTTTTCTTAAACTAATAATCTCTTTTGAAGTGTCATTTCTTGTCATAGTTGTAGTACTTAATATTTTTCTTACTTTTTGATTTTGATCTATTATAATTTTGATTCTCACTAGAACTATGCTCCATTGATCTCTCTCGTATAACCATCAATGCTTCTATTTGATGTGTATTTACATATCTATCCTCATTGTTTTTGTATCTACATTTTTCTTCTAAGATGACAAAGACAATATCATTGAAGATTAGACTATCTATCAGAACATCAATTATCATATTGATGAAGAGTTGATCATACGAATCGAGTAGACTTTGAAGTAAAAAATCAACACCTTCAAGTTCTTTTATTTTATGACCCAACATAGTAAGTTGAGAAAATAAAATATTCAAATTATTGATATGATCAGTTATTGTAGTAGATTTTATCATTTAAAGAGTAAAAAGCCTTCTTTTTAAGAGCATATTGTTGTGAAGTAACTCCGTCTCGTATAATCTTGTGAGAGTATCCCAGATTTTTTTTATATTTTTTATGCCACACTCGATAATACTCTATCAGCTAGTGCCAAATACAGATTAGCAATTACTTTACTATCTATCTCATTATAATTATCTTTAGGAATCTTGATTGGTATTTTTATAATTACATTAAGTATTTATCCTTCCTCAAAATTACCTTACTATTTTTTATAATAAAAAATTATTTCTCATTGAATTTTTCTACTTTAAATTTTACAACAATTTGTTTCACTTTTATAGTGAATAATAACTGGAAATAATAATAATAACTATTTGTATTAATACACCATAAAAATTTTATGTAAGTGGAAGAATGCAATATCCTCTTCAAAACAACAAACCTTGAGGCTATTATCATCCATTTGATATAACTTTCTTATGCATATATTAATCACAAAAGTTATTATCCTAAACATTGTCTTTGATATCATTATTATAAAAATAGAATCTGGACCAATACTTTGAAAATAGAAAATTCAACCCTTAAGACAATAAAAATAAAAATAGAATTGAGATTATAATGATTTTAGGAAAAACTTATATTTATAGAAGAAAAATCAAAAATTCCAAATAAATTTTAGATGTGAGCAAAATGATATTTCACTTATCCCCTATCGTTACATATATGTATTACATGTTGATACAAATGGTCCAAATCCAAACAAAATTGAGTTGTTGAGTTATTGATGGGTAGGGGTGTAACCGAACCAAATGGTTCATGATATGTTCGGAGCTCAGCTCGGTAAAAGCTTGTTTGAATTTGTTTGTTAACTTAAACGAGCTAATCCCACACTCTATTTTTAGGCTCATAAGTTAAATGAGATGAACCTAAGCTTCCTTAAGTTTGGCTCGTTAAAGTTTACGAATAGGCTCGTTCGCCAACTCGTGAACATGTCCGCGAACAGGCTCACGAGCATTTTCGCGAAGAGGCTTACGAGCATTTTCACGAACATGTTCGCGAATGGCTCGCAAGCCTCTTTGCGAAAAGTTAGATGTTCCGAACTAGAACTCGAAATTACGATATGCCGTAACCGTATGTGATATTCAAATCCAATCTTTTAATCTTATTCATATTCCCCTTAAAAAACCCGTAAATACCATATTTGAATTGATATTACTCTCTGTCTCTCATTTGTCGTCTCTCTACTCTCCCTCTCATTTTTCCCATTCTTTATCTCTACTGATTGGGTGACAGCCAATAGCTACAGCGCCTGCGCCGCATTCTCTCCTGAGTCCTATTCTTTTCTTCTTTTCCTTTCTTCCATTGTTAATTGTTAATGTTATATTTTTATGGTCATCCTCTTTACCACTTACAGTAGTGGTCTTGTTCATATGTTGCAATGTTTAGATTTTTTTTCCTATAGTAAAGGGTTATTTTGCTGCAAAGAAAGCAAGGCCAATGCAATGCATCATCTTTGATTCAAATGACTTTATTGACTTAGACAGCCGATCATTGCATCACGGAGGGGAAAACTCATCTCTACATGCTATAATTCTCTCTGCTCTTTCGTCCTTTGTCTCTTTCACCCCTTGGCCCTTCCTCTAGAAGAATGAATATCAAATGAAAGAGAAAATATAAAATAAATTTGTTATGATAGACCTAGACCCCAAAGTGAATGTTTTAATGAAAGTGTGGATCGAATGTATTCTTCTATTTTTGATTGATTTCTATATTGCCGAATTGGGGTATTTAAAGTTTTCTAAATTTTCATATACAATTGCCATGTTGAAATTATATGAAATCTACCTTAGTTTTTTTTTTCCAATTTGTTTTGTTATGTTGTACATGATGTCAGACCATGCTGCTAGTGCTAGTGCTACTGCTAGTGCTACTGCTAGTATGTTATCCCCTAAAAATTCACAAACAAGTCCTATAATGGAAAATGCTATAGCTATTATTGTGGAAAATGTTAATTTGAATAAGGAAAACTAATCATCTACAACTTTGGGTGTTGATGGGGTTAAAAATATTGAAGATAATGTAGAGGGTGGGGGTGATTGTGCAAAGAAGAGAAAGCACACCTTCAAAGTATGGTCTAAATTTAAAATAATTACCCTTCCCGATAAATCAGAAAAGGCTGAATTCATCCATTGCAAGGGGCAATTTATACTTCTTAAGGTTGGAACTATATCTCACTTATTTAGACACATTAAATAAAATTATTTTAGGAGGAAAAGAAAGTTGATTGGAGAAAAGGAACTAACACTCAAATTCTCTATAACAAAGTCTGAAATGGTAGCGTCAATACAAAATTTTAAATATGTTCAAACTAAGATCAGAGATATATTATCTCATTAGATCATAGTTCATGAGCTAGCATTTTCTTTTGTGGAATATGAAGTGTTTAATGTGTTGATGAAGACTGCAACTCCACATTATCAAAAGGCTAGTCATGCAACTGTAAGAAAAGATTGCTTTTCAAGTTATAATGTGGAGAAGAAAAAAATGTTCACCCTTTTAAAATTTGCAAATAAAGTGAGTGTGATAACTGATATATGGAAGTCAACCAATCAAAAGGTTTCCTATATGGTTGTCACTTGCTATTTTATAGATTCTAATTAGTGTTTGGTTGAATGGAAAATTGATGATAAAGTTTGGAGTGTAACAGTTGATAATGCCTCTTAAAATGATGTTGCTATTCGCATTTTAAAAGATAACCTTTCATATAAAAATCAACTCGCTATTGGTAGCAAGTTGTTTCATGTAAGGTGTTGTGTACATATTCTAAATCCCTTTGTCCAAGATAGGTTATCAGAGATTAGAGATATCATTAAGAATATATGGAAAAGTATTAAACATGTGATACAGTCAGAGAGTCACCTGAATATTTTTGGAGAAATTGTAAAGCAATTAAAGTTGCTTTCGAAGAAACTTATTCTTGATTGTTCCACAAGGTGGAATGCAACATTCTTTATGTTTTTGACTGCCTTGGAGTTCAAAGATATTTTTCATAGATATGCACAAAAAGAAGCAAGTTACCTGTTCTTGCTTAGTGAGGATGATTGGATGAAAGTTGTTGAAGTTTTCTCACTTCTTGTAACATTTAATGAACTTACAAAAATCATTTTAGGTATTATTATTTTAGTTTACTAATCTTAATTAATTCTGCGATTTACATTCTTTTAAATTTCTTAATTTCAACTGGGCAATGCTAATATCATGCATGTTGTTGTAGGTTTTGAATATATAATATCAAATTTGTTTCTTCCCGAGTTTTATAATATCAAGAGGTTGTTGGATGAAAAATATATTGATGAAAATGGGTTTATGCATTAAATGACTATGAAGATGAAAGATGGGTTTGACAAGTATCGGGGTGATTGCAATTTGTTGATCTCTATGGCAGCCATTTTAGATCCAAGAAATAAAATGCAGTTGATTGAGTGGTGTTTTCCTAGATTGGACAGCATTGAACATATTATAACTATTTGTGATATTTTGCACATGCTTTATTGGGATTATGTTGAAGTTCATAAAGAAAATGGTGGTGAAAAAGAGGGTGAAAGTGAGAATTAAAATGAATCTTCTAGTGCTATGATGGTGGGATCAAGTGGAGTGAGGGTTTAATTTTTTAGTTATATAAGGCATTTTGAATCATCAATTGAACAAGTTAAAATCTGAATTAGATATATATCTAGAAGAAGGTGTTCATCTTTGTGAAGATTCAAATTTTGATGTCTTAGATTGGTGGAAGATGAGCTCTCTAAAGTTTAAAGTGTTATCAAAGTTGACATGTGATATTTTATCAATTCCAATCACAACTGTAACATTAGAGTCTGCATTCAGTGCTAGGGAAAGAGTTATTGAACCACATCGTGCATCTTTAAGAATACACGGTTAAAGTATTATTATGCGGTGAATATTTCTTATGTGCATTCTATGGGATAAAGCAAAAAAGAAAAGTAAATCTCAAACTTTTATCATATTTTAAGTTTAAATTTGTTTTTGGGCTATTATTAAATTTTGATATTTTGAGCTATTTTTATTATTGTTTATATACATGTTTTTGGTTTTGTTTTACAATTTTAATATTTATTTTATTTTTTACTAATTGTTACATTTTTATAGGATGAAAAGGACTTCAAAGAGATTAAAATACCTCACACTTGAAGGTTGCTTATGCCTTTAAGGTATAATTTGGAGCTGATTTTTTTTCTTGTATGTTCTTTAATTTTTGGCATATAGTTGAGGTTGGGTTTCTTAGGTATTATTTGTTGATTAGAAAATATTCAAAGTTGTTTTTTATTTATCTTGTTGTTTGAGTTGTAGCCTTTTAAGTTTTAATTGTATTTTATTCGAAGTTTATTTTACCAATATAAATTATCAATGTTTGCTTTTATTTAAAAGGTTCAAAGACCAATACATGGAAGAGATCATGGTGATAGATGAAGAATGAAGATATAAAGATTATTTTGAAGTTGTTATATGTTGATGTTGGTTTTTATTAATATTCTTGAAATTTTAAGGATGATTGTATTTTTTTTTCATTAATGTTGTAATTTTTAGTTGATTTGGATATGTTAGTTATTATTGACAACTTGTTGTATTAAGTTATTCGTATTTTTTTATAGATATTGTATGTGATGCTAAACTATTAATTTTTTTTTCAAGAACATAATTCATAAATAAGCTCACGAACAAACTCAAACGAGCTCACAAACAAACTCCTTACCGAGCTCTCAAACGAGCTCACAAACAAACTCCTTACCTAGCTCATAAATGAGCTCACAAATGAACTCCTTACCAAGCTCGCAAACAAGCTCACAAACGAACTTCTTACCAAACTTGCGAATGAGCTCACAAACGAACTCATTACCAAACGAACTCATTACCAAGCTTGCAAACGAGCTTAAAATGAATGAACCCGAGCCTAGCTCGAACTTGATGAGCTTAAGCCAAACTTGAGCTTGAGCCTGGATTAAAAAAAAAACAAATGAACCTGAGCCGAATCTGAGCCCTTCCAAAAAAATTTTGAGCCAAACCAGAGACATTGATAATTCAGCTCAGTTTGGCTCGGTTACACCCCTATTGATAGGCAACTAGAACTTGACCTTTGTGTTTTTATTAGATGAGTTGCAACCTTAATTCTAAGCCCAAATACTACTATAGATACATGTACCTAATTATGGGTCCCATTTTTTATAACAATCATTGGTACCTGGTAGGTATTGAGAGGCGTGGAAGGTGCTCTCCTGAAATTTTTAGCTATATAAGTAGCGACCATGATTCATTGCAACTCATGCCTTTTAAATTTATATAGTACTTAAAAATTTATCTTTATGAAATTTGATTCTTTTGGTCAACTAACTTCTCAATAATATCTTTGCGGTGCCTGGCTAAATTCAGTGCTGTTGAGAATGTTTCTTTTTTGGATTAACAATTTATGTAGTATTTATGATATAGTAGATTACTACTAAGCATTAATTTCCTTTTCATTTTTTTTGATAAGCATAATTAAGGACAACCTTATCTAAGCATTAATTAACAAGAAATTGTGAATTAATCACTATATAGTTTTAGTGCGTGCAGTTGTGTGAGCATCAAGCTCACATAATTCATTCTGATTTTCTTTTGTCATGATAAATCTCAAACACTATAACAACACTTGGTCTGCCATGAAATTATGTCCCTCTCTGTGCCAACCGTGGGGCTATCTATTCCATCCAACTTGTACATGTCTGAGTTCCAACTTTTGTAAGCTTTCGACGTTTGATGCATACGTTACCACTAAGTTTGCCTTGCCAGCCACCATCTATCAGGCCAAAATTAACAAATTTAAAAACATGCGGGAATAGTAAATTTAACATTGTGTAGTTCCCCCTAGTAAGATCATCTCCAACCCACTCTCTATTTTTCACGTTTAGCTATTTTAGCTAGCCAAATGCAAAAAATTCCTCTCCAACCCACTCTCTATTTCACTCTATATTTCCTAGTTTACAAAAATGAATCAACAAATGTAGAGAGCCATTTGAGCTCTCTAAATTTTCTCTCCCTTTTTTCTCTCTATCTCTCTTTATATACATGTTTTACTTTTAAAAAAATATTGGAAGTTAGGTATAAATAGAAAGTGTGATTGGAGTGTATTTTGAAAAATTGCTAGCTAAAATAATGAATTTAGTATTTAAATATATTTTGAGTAGCTATTTTGAGTGTGGTTGGAGATGCTCTAAAAGATCCCCATGTGATCCATTACATTTCAATTAGCTACTAAGGTGAAATAGGTAAAGACATAAATATTTTCTTTTTTGATTTATTATCAAACATAGCATTTTATTTGTTTCTAGATGATTAATTTAATCCTAACTTACTAACTCCAATAAGAGTAGTCAAAAAAGGGGTGTCTGCCATTTTTTAATTTTCAATTATTTTTGCTTCAATGGTAGGTGTTGTATTTTAATAATTAGATATTTTTTATAAAAAAAATATAATTAAACTTTATGATTATGTTGCATTCGACTATTTTGATTCCTTCTAAGTCTCCAAAGTTATTAAATATGGCATCTCACTTTCATAGATGGCAGTCACCTTTGATGTTCTCTTTGGAGTAATATTTTTTGTGATTTGGATTTTATTTTGGCAGTTATAGAGATGACACCTCTGATAGTGACTCTTGTTAGAGTTTCTCTAATCTTTAAATCTATTAATAAGTGACAATTATAAAAACATTGATATCCTTTTTTTTTGGTGTAACAAAATCTTTGTGCTTTGGTATTCTAAAATTTTCAATATTAAAATAAGTGTTAGAATTTAAAATATTTGTGCTTAGGATGTATACACTTTTCTTTGGAAGGAGGCTTTGTAATTATGTTGAGGTGTTGAGCTGAGCTGGGGGGGCTTGGTATGGTATGATCTAGAACTCTGCTAGACATGACTTGCAGGTAGTGGTGTTAAATGGGTCATGCTGGCTTGGTCAAATTTTTTAGTGGCCCAATTGGGCCATCGTGGTGAGCATGGCAACTTGACAGGTGCTGGCCCAGCATGGTGCCTGTCTTGTACTTGGGTTGGGCCTAGACTTGTAAGGTTGGGCCTAGGTTGGGTTGGGTATGACTAGGTTGGGCCTCCATTGGGCAGAGTGGTTTTGGCCTGTTAGGAATTGGGTCATCCCAAATTTCCAAACTATTATGAATTTTAAATTTTAATACTAAAATTAAATTAATTATTAAATAGTTAATTAATTAAATTTAAAAAAAAACTAACAAATTAAAAATTAACTCAACTAAAAGCAGGTAAAAGTTATAAACTAATAAAGTAAGACCAATATTAAATCATTAAAATATAAATATTAATAAATCAAAGATAAAATCATAAATATAAAATATGAATCCAATACCATAAGTAATTATTTAAATAAATAAAAAACATAATAAAAAACTAGCAAACTTAAGTCTCAAAGTCAAATGATAAAAATAAATAAGCAAAGATAATCCAAAAATGATAAATGATAAATGATAAATTTCATCAACGTATGATTAATGATGGTATCAATATTACTAGTAGACAATAGAGGTGTCAAATGGGACGTGCAGGGCCAGCTCGACCGTGCTTTCATGCTAGGCCAAGCATGACACGGTTACTGTTCTGTGTCGTGCCTGTCCCGACACAGTTATGTTGAGGTCAGCCTGACATGGTCCCGTGGCACGAATCTGCCGGGTTCGGCCTGATCGGGCCGAACCCCTAATTTTAAAAAAATTAGGGTTTTGGCATGTGCTGTAACGTTGCGGAACCGTGTGTCGTCGCGCCGCAGAGCGACCAAACCCCTAATTTAAAAAAAAAATTAGGGTTTCGGCACGCATTGTCGCGCCGCCACAGAACCGAACTTCTAATCTAAAAAAATTAGGGTTTCGGACTGCGCTATCGCACAGTTGCACTACCGAACCCCTAATTTTAAAAAAATTAGGGTTTCTCGGCTCATGCCGAGGTACCGTGCCAATGGGCCACGGTACCCTACCGGGCCAGACACGACACGAGGCCTGGTTGGCCTCGGCATGGCACAGCACGGTTGGTGCCGTGGACAGGCACGACACGAGCACGGGAAATTCCTGTGTCGTGCCGGGCCAGGCACGGCCAAATCGTGTCGTGCCTCGTGCCAGACTGGGCCGACCTGGACTATTTGACACCTCTAGTAGACAATAGTAGGCCAAAGGTAGTACAATATTCTTAGCTCAATGCCTCAATCTCATTATAGTCGTTAATAATCATTAAAGTCTTATGAATCATCATCAGCAATCAACTCTTCTACTCTTACTGCAGTTGAAGCATGATCTTGGATGCCTAAGATTGAATCCTCCAAATCATTCATAAATGCTAATGTCTCAATAATATCTAGCTGTAATCTCAGTCTCCTATCTGAAATCACATTCACTGCAGCAAAAAAAAATTAGATTATGATGTTACATTTGACACCGGAGGAGTTAGTAGGTCTTGTACAATCTGATACAACACGGGATAAGTGGACTCATGATTTCCACCACAGTAAATTATCAATGTTCTTATTATTAGTATGTGATAGGATTGAGCAGTAATCGGTATCTAAGTATCGAGATAAAGATAGCTCGCTCTTATTTGACAGTCCACTACGTCGTTTCTCCCTCGCTAACTGAATGGAGAAGTCATTATCTCTGAATATGGTATCTATGTCCGTATTTAAAGTCTTACTACTATTACCACCATACATAATATCGTAGTAAAAAAATAACTCAGTCAAATTCTCGTGAATGAACCCTTTATGTTGGTCTTCCTGGATCATGTATTAGGATATGTATGTCAAAATATTTTCTACCATTTCCACCTTAACCCCAGGGTCCATGTAGGAAGCCAGACAATAAAGAGTCGAATGGTGGACCAGTACTTTAAGTAATTGGTTTTCACCCCTAAAACCATATTGGTAAATATTGGGTCATCTCTATACTTCCTAAATATCCTACTAATATTGCATATGCACCTGAGTACAATGCAAGTAGCGAAAGTATAAACTGATGAACACATGTTCGTCGTGTCATAAAAAATCCTCAGAATTTTCATAAATGAAATTCTCGTAGCCTAGTTAGTATCATCAATAATAAGTTCATCACTCTTACTATTGACGTAGTCGGATATCATGTATTCGTATCCAACATATTACTCCAACATCAAGTAAGTATAATTCAAATGATATCTCACACCCGATTGGAATTTCTTCTTTAGATCCACAAACAAACAGATACTACCAAACTCATATTGTCTATGAGGCGTACGAAGAAATTTTAGTGAGTGATGTATATTTTCTAAATTGATGAAAACAACCTTCATCCCCACTTATACAATGAGGTTAATGATGTGACACATGTATTTAAGATGAAAAATCTCTTCTAATGGCCCATTATCAAATGTGATATTATATATTTTATTTTAAATATTATATATATTATTTTAAATATTATATTCTCTAAAGATTCTTATCATGCATTCATAAATGGTCGGTCCATCATGAGGATGAAGAATCATTGAGAAACTTAATATTTTTTGATTTAGTATCTATTTATAATCTACATAGTGGGTGGATAAGATGCATAAGATTATATGCTCTAAATTCATAAGATGCATCATCGTGACTAGTCTAGATATCAGATATCACAGACACAATTCCATTATATGCTCTAAATTCATTGATTATTTTTTTTTGTTAGTGTAATAATATATTTAAAAGTATTGGTATGAGTGTTTTGAATAATAGATGGAGAGTAGGAGAATGGTTAAAGTTTTGGCTCACACAACCCACAACCCAAGTTCAAACCCTACCACACACACATACACACACATGTCGAAGATGGGCCTTGGGCCTTGGGGCCTTATATCTGTTACGTTGTGTTATTTTTAATTGGTTTTTATCTTTTTTATTTTATTTATTTTGTCAACAACTAACCATGTATTTTTGGTTTTACTAGGTGTGATTTAAAGTTTTGGGCAGTTTTTTTGTTGTTGCAACCTTCCCCACAAATTATTGAAAAACCCTACAATGTTCTTAAATAGGCATTTTTTTTTTCAAAAACCAATCTATTTTTATATATAGAGAGTATCTGGTGCACAAAATAATGAAACATAAAGTATATGGGCTTGTTTTATCCTGGGAACGACGTGCTATTCAACTGCATGCACAAAGTGGCAGAGCCATGAATCGTCTTAAAGAGAGCGACCTAGTTCGTGACTTAAGCCATAATTATCCATTGGTCACAGTTTGTTGTTCCTCTTCATCGGTATTACAATTCCTGAGGTAATATTTTCGACAAATTTTAAGACGAGTTTTATTTTGTTAAGCCATGGAAGTTAAGAAAAAGTCTAAAGTTAGTACTGATAACAACAACAACAAAGCTTTCAAGTTTGAGGGGATGCATTTTAAAAGATATAAAAGCAAGATGCTATTTTATATTACAATGAAAAAGGTTGCTTATTCTGTCAGTACAATTCAACCTACACGAATTAATCCACCCACTTCTGAGAACACAAAAGAAATTGCAAACTAGGATTCAGATGATTTTTTGTGCAAGAACTATATTCTGAATGCTTTAAGTGATGATTTATATGATTACTACTCTTCTTTAAAAATTGCAAAATTTGTTTGGGATGCCTTGCAAAAGAAATATGATACTGAGGAGGCTGGGTCTAAAAAATATGTGTTAGTCGATACATGAAGTTCCAAATGGTTGATGAAAAATCAGTTGTCTCACAATCTCATGAACTCCAGAAAATTACTCATGAAATTTTATCTGAAGATATGCAGATTGATGAGTAATTTCAGGTTGCTGTGTTGATTGACAAATTGCCAACAAGCTGGAATGATTTCAAAAAGGAGTTGCGCCACAAAACAAAGGAATTCTCGATGGAAAGCCTGATCACCAAAATCAAAGTTGAGGAGGAGGCTCGGAAACAAGATTCTAAAGAGGAACGTTTTTGTTGTCTATAAGGACAATAATAAAACTCCAGCTCATTTGAAGCCAAAGAAGAAGTTTATGAAATAGAGCCACAACCAAAACTAGAATAAAAGATTCAATCAGAATAAGAACATGATAAATCAAAATCAGAATAGGAACAATAATGAACCCCCTTCAAGGCAGCAAACACATAACAATAATTAGTTTATGTGTTATGCTTGTAATAAACCTAGTCATGTGGCTGAAAACTGCAGGAATCACACTCTTGTAACTAAAGCTAATGTGATCGGAGAGGAGCCACTTGTGGCTATGATAATATAAATCAATATGATTTTTGGATCCAAAGGGTGGTGGGCATATTCTGGAGCTGCATGGCATATTAGTTATAATTGTTCCTAGTTCAAGACTTATTTTGAAGAAAAAGACATGAAATTGATGTTGGGTGATTACCACACCACTAAGGTTGCTAGAATTGGCAATGTGGAGTTGAAGTTTATTTTTTGAGGGACACTCCTTAAGGATGTCCTGCATACTCCATAACTAAAAAAAATCTTGTTTCTAGTTTTTTACTCAATAAGGCTGGGTTTGTTCTAAATATTGGTTTTGATCAGTATGTCATCACCAAAAATGGATCTTTTGTGGGTAAGGGCTATGTTTGTGATAATATGTTCAAACTGAATGTTGAGATGAATAAAAATGTTTCATCTTCTTTTTATATTGTTAGTTCCTTTAATGTTTGGCATGCTAGACTTTGTCATGTTAACAAAAAATTAATCAAGAATATTAGTAGGTTAGGAATTATTCCTAATGTATGTTTGGATGATTTTGAAAAATGCGAGTCATGTAGTCAAGCTAAAATCACCAAAACCCCACATAAATCAATAGAATGAAAATCTGAGCATCTTGACTTAATACATTTTGACATATGTGAATTTGATGGTACATTAACCAGAAATGGAAAATGGTATTTCATTACATTTATTGATGATTATTCAAAGTATACATATGTTTATTTGATGAGGCCTAAAAGTGAAGCTCTTGATATATTTAAAGTCTTTACAACTGAAATAAAAAATCAATTTGAAAAAAAGATAAAGAAATTTCATAGTGACGGAGGCAGAAAATACTGTTCTATTTAATTTACTAAGCTGTATGAAACTCTTGGCATAATTCATGAGTTGCTGCACCTTATTCACCAAAAATGAATGGAAAAGCTGAAAGAAAAAATAGGACTTTGTGTGAACTTGTTGTTGCTGCCTTGTTAAACTCTAGTGTTGCATCTTATCTGTTATGTTTTGAATAGAGTGCCTAACTCTAAAACTTATACTTCTCCCATGGAACGGTGGTTAAATAGAAAACCAAATGTCTCTTACTTTTGGGCATGAGGTTGTTTAGCATATGTGAGTATACCAAATCCAAAAGATCAAAGTTAGCTAGTAGAGCATATGAGTATGCTTTTATTGGAGATACAATATATAGCAAGGCATATAGGTTTTATGATATAAAAAATAATGTGATTATAGAGTCACTTGATGCTGACTTTTTTGTGGACAACTTTCCTTTTAAATTTAAAAAAAGTGGGGGTTCTAGTGAAAATAAAATAGTAAATGAATTGAATTTGTCAAAATGAAAAGAGTCACATACTAATGTACATGAATTAAAAAGTATACGACCTAAAGTTGTAAAAGATTTTGGATCTGATTTTTATGCATTCACTTTAGATGGTGACACTATTACTTTATAAAAGGCCTATAAACCCTCTGATTATGAACTATGGCAAGGAGCTGTGAATGACGAAATGAATTATTTATAGTTAAATAAAACATAAAAATCAGTAGATTTACCTACTAGTTGTATAACTATAGGATGTAAGTGGGTACTAAAAAAGAAATTGAAGGCTGATGGTTCTGTAAAAAAAATAAAGCAAGAATGGTTGCCGAAGGTTTTAGGTAGAAAGAAAATATCGATTTCTTTGACACTTATTCACAAGTCACTAAAATTTCATCAATTCGTGAATTGTTTGCTATTGCTGCAATTCATGCTTTTATTATACATCAAATGGAAGTAAAGACAACATTTTTAAATGGTGACTTAGAAAAAGAAATTTACATGGATCAGCCCGAAGGTTTTTTTTATTCCAGGGCAAGAACATGAGGCATGCAAATTGGAAAGATCTTTATATGGTCTTAAACAAGCACTATAACAGTGACATGATAAATTTGATTCTTTGATTATTAGTCATGGTTTTAGAATAAATGAAGTGATAAATGTGTTTACTACAAATTCATTGACAATATATGCACTATCATATGTCTATATGTGGATGATTTATTCATATTTAGATCACATATTGATGCTGTCAATAAAGTAAAAATTTTGCTTAGACAAAATTTTGATATGAAAGATCTTGGAGAGGCCTACCTTATTCGTGGGACTAATATAACAAGAACAAGTGATGGAATTGCTCTAGATCAGTCTCATTATATTGAAAAATTGTTGCATAAATATACTTATTTTGATTGCAAACCTATTTGCTCCCCTTATGATCTTAGTGTTAAATTGTTTAAAAATATTGGTGAAAGCATTAGACAAACTGAGTATGCAAGTATCATTGGTAGTCTTTGCTATGCCATTGATTGTACTCGACTAGATATTGCATATGATGTTAGGGTTTTATGTAGGTTTACTAACTTTCCTAGTGAGGAGCATTGGTTTGTTATTGGAAGGCTCATGCGGTATCTGAAAAGAACCATGAACCAAAGATTACATTTCCAGAAGTTTTCCACTGTCCTTGAGGGATTTAGCAATGCAGATTGGAACACACTTTCGGATGATTCTAAAAGAACCAGTGGTTATATTTTTAGTATTTGCTGGTGAAGCTATTTCTTGGAAATCAAAGAAACAGACTATTCTAGCTTAGTCCACTATGTAGTCAGAACTTATTGCTTTGGCTACAGCTAGTGAGGAAGCTAGTTGGCTCATAATCTTTTTGGCAGATACTCCCTTATGGGAAAGACTGACTCCAGCTATTCTAATTCACTATGATAGTACCGCGTCTATCTCTAAAGTACTAAACCATTATTATAACACCAAAGAGTTGACATATATGTTGAAAACATTGCACTATTAGACAATATCTATTTACAAGCACTGTAAGAATGGATTATGTTCAGTCTTCAAGGAATCTTGCCGATCCTTTGACGAAAGGATTAGCACGTGAAAAAGTATAGGATACTTCGAAAGGAATGAGTCTTCAGCCAATTAATAAATGAGTCACTAGTAATGGTAACCCAACCTATTGAGTGAAGATCCCATAAAAAGGTTCAATGGGAAGAACATGTTGCTATTGATACACATGAAATCATGCAAACTGTCATGAAATATATTACCCCAAGCCCATTCCTATTGCATGATATTCTGTAGCGGTATAAAAGGTTAAGTTTTATTAAAACTCTTAATGAGATCTATAATAAAGTGGGATGTTATGATACATAAATATCCTTGATAGTCTCACCTATGTATATGTGAATGTGGGGCTGCATTCTATAAGTTTTTGGCAAATTCTTTAGAGCATATACTATAACTGGGATATAAGCACATGGTCAAAAAGTGCTGGCTTTTGAATTACATGTTAAGAGAAATGTGTATGATATTTATTCTTGTATATCCTAGGATGATAGTTCAAGAATAATTCACTATCGATTCTTATACATTGAAAATACTATCACTATGCAAAGGTTCAAGTTTACTAAACACCTTTGCTTATGCATATTTTTCGATCATCTTTCTAAAATATAAAATCTTTTGACCTTTCTTCTTTTAAATATAAGTAGGGGATTATTAGTGCAATAGTATATTTAAAAGTATTGGTATGTGTGTTATGAACAATTGATGGAGAGTAGGAGAATGGTTAAAGTTTTGGCTCACACAACTCACAACCCAAGTTCGAACCCTACCATACGCACATATATAATGTCAAAGATGGGCCTTGGGCCTTGGGGCATTGTATCTGTTACATTGTGTTTTTTTAATTGGTTTTTATTTTTTTATTTATTTTATTTTATTTATTTTGTCAATAACTACCCACATTTTCTTGGTTTTACTGGATGTGATTTAAAGTCCTAGGCAATTTTTTCTTGTTGCAATCTCCCCCATGCTTTATTGAAAAAACCTACAACATTCTTAAATGGACAATTTTTTTTCAAAAACCAATCTGTTTTTTATATATAGAGAGGTAGGAAGACGAAAAAAAAAAGAATAAGATAACACTGCAAATTCAATCAGTATTTGGTGGTGCACAAAATACTAAAACAAATATCATCTAGGCTTGTTTTATCCTAGGGGTGAAGTTTCTATTCAACTACATGCACAAAGGAGGTAGAGCAACGGATCATCTTAAAGAGAGCAACCTAGTTTGTGACTCAAGCCATCATTCTCCATCAATCATAGTTTGTTGTTCCTTTTCATCGGTATTGCAATTCCTGTAGTAATATTTTCAATATTTTCTAAGTTATAATATTTTAGTATGTCATTCTTAGATGTTGACCTAGGAATCCTATGATATGCAGGTTGACAATTAGTCTGCATGATACTGAATACCCTTTGATCCTCCAAAAATCTAATCGAAAGATCCATCGTAGTGATCAGTTTGGTCATACCTTTCCTCCCTAACTCGTTGCGTATATATGAAGGGGGTCAACATTGATACTGAATTTGATCTAGTCTCAAAGAATCCACCCCAGAGTTGGGTTTTCCTAGGATTTAATGCACCATGTTTTTTGATGCATTGTTCGGCATGCCTCTTAAGGTGCCCAGTCACACATGAACTCTTACAGGTTAATATTTTTTTACAATCTTTGCATTATGCTGATTATTTATCGTACCCCTAATATTTTTATGTTGTATTATATTAAAGCAAGTCCAAACAATTAATTTTTCTCTAGTTTTTTGTTTTTTATATGTTTGTGTTTGATTCGAGACAATTAGAGAAAATAAAATTTCGGTAACCTCGGATCTTTCCATAGGATTATCATTATTCATATTAAAATTTTCAAAGTTTACATTTAAATTAATTTCGTTATCGTTAGTCTGTAATCTGCACCATGATCTAGTTTGCTTTATGATGTTCACACCGTAATCGACAGTCCGTAATTCATACTCGAGTCCTGAAAGTCAAAATCGAAATGAAAGACTAAGAGAGAGATAGAAAGAGACAAGAGTGGAAAAGAGACGAAGAGATAATATGAGAGAGAGATATATATAAGATTAGAGGTGTCAATTGGGCCGAGTGGGCCGGGCTTGGAGCCTGGTCAGGTTTAGCCATGTCAGGCTCGACATGGCATGGTCCAGGACCATGCCCGAGTCCATGTTAGGCAGATCCTTTGAAAAACTCGTGTAGTGTCGTGCCTTGTCATGCCGAGGCAATCCAGCCTGCGTGCTGTGCCTTGTCATGCTGAGGCAATTCAACCTGCATACTGTGCCAAACATGACCCGGGTACTTAGCACGTGGGCATGACATGGATGACACGATTCGGTGAAGGGCAACACACGATGGGCGAAGAGGTGATGGTGTGATCTATGCTCAGCGACAATCAACGCAGCGACGCCAGATGGGAGATAGTGGCGTGCTATCCCAATTCCCAATTCTAGGTTAAGAATTTTCTTAACCTATAACCAGTCTGAAACGGCTTGAAATTGGGCTGATTTCGAGTGTTAGGCCATGTCAGGTTTGCCCTCCAGTGAACCGTGTCATGCCTGGCAAGGCATGGTTACTATAATGTGTCATGTCTAGCAAGACATGGTTATTATAATCTGTCATGCCTTGCAAAACACACAGGCCCGTATTGGCATGAAAAAAATGGGTCATGCCAGCCCAACACGGTCAATTTGACAACTGTAGATAAAATATAAATTATGAATGAGGAGGGGTAATATATAACTTTAAAAAAGTTATTTTAAAAAAAATCAATTTTTTTGTATTTTTTGAAAATTATAGGGGTTAAATCACTAGAGTCGTCGGATTCTGTCTCCTAGCCGCTGGGGCCAAAATCCAAGAGCTTAAAATAAAAAACATGATTTTTTTCGACAATTGGTTCAATTCGACTGTCGAATTGACCCAATGGTCATAGGTTTTAGAAGCTTCGGCTTCTGGAACCTATAGAATGCAGGTTGAGATGTTGGGTCTGGTTTCGAGACCATTGGGTCATCAAGCTCGGGTCTCGAGAGATGGGAGAAGTCAGGGTCGGGTTCAACCTTCGGGCTTCGATCAGTGGGTCTTCGGACTTCAAAGTCCAAAAACTGGCCCAAGATTTTGATTCGGCCATTCCATGGCTGGGGGGGAGGGGCATGGTTCGGGCAGTACCAAAAAACCATGTCTTAGGGTCAGTGTACTGAGCTGTGCATGGCCTAGCACGAGGCTCAATTTACCTTGACACGGCATGACACGAGCTATGCTAAAAGCCAGCTTGGCACAATTAGGGACCGTGCCGTGTCGAGCTAGGCCGTGCTTCAGGATGGGCCCAGGCAGCCTGGATCATTTGACGCCTCTACTTGCATGTTTGGCTTGTTGGCACGGTCTACCAGTATGGTGACATGGACTGGGGGTGGGTCATGGGTCAAAAAATTTGAGTAACTAGTTTTTTATTATGATGGAGTGGTAGTGGTTGGTTGATGGTGCCTTTGGTGGTGGTGCCCACAAAATTGGCATGATCTGGTATGACTTGAGATGACATGACATGTTAGGTATAAATCTGCTCATAATTATGCTTGTATTGCTGTGTTGGGCTAGACAGACTGTTAGTAAACCCATGCCAAACTAGGTCACCCAAAAATAGGTTGTGCCAGTATGACATGACCTGTTTGACACATCTAATTATGTTTGCTACTTGTTCTTTAAACTAATAAAATTGTAAAACAACTCCAATATTCTTAATTGCATCCTTAACAAAATGATACTTGCTTAAGTCTTATATATTTAGAATAACAATAGATTCACTTATAATTATTGATTATTACATAGTATGTCTAGATAAAGAGTAGTTGACAAATTTACAATAGGTTGATTATTAGGACTCATATCTTTAATGTGAGTCCCGACATCCTTTGAAATAGCAATGATGATTGATTATTACATAGAATATCAATAGACTCAATTAATGTTTCATTCGAATCTTAATAGTTTTCTTAACCATAAAACATGTGAGATTGTTACTAAAGGGGACACATATTCTTCCTCTAAATTGGATAGAGCAACATAGGTTGTTTCTTGGATAGCCAAGAAACTGTAACAATGTATAGGGAGTGAATGCATGATGTTTAGTCCAAGATTTAGAGTACATTTGAAATATCTTAGTATTCTTTTTGCAGCACCAAGATGTGAGTGATTTGGTGAATGCATGAATATAGATAATAGGTTCACTACATAGACTATATTGGGTCTTGAAGCTGAAGCATGCAACAAATTTCATATGACACTCTTATATGAGTTCTCATTAACTAGTTTACCTTGGTAGTTGCCAGTTTTTGATTAGTTATTAGGGGAATACATATTGGTTTATAGTTTTCAGTCCTTACTTCTTTAAGAGGGACAAGATATACTTGGATTGGTTTATTGTCACTCCAGTAAGATCTTGAGATATTTCCAATACCATGAAATGATAGAAGTCTTATATATAATATTTCATCTCTTCATCTTATCTTTCATAAATAAATCTAATAATTCATATTTATTACTTGTAAATATGATATCATTTGCACATGGTGAGGCTATTATTGGTCTAGAATTATGTATTTTCTTAATGTACAATATGGGCTCATTCATACTTTTGTTAAATCCCTAATTCAATATATATGAGTTAATTTGTTTATACTAAGCACGAAATGCTTGTTTCAACTCATAAAAAAACTTAATTTATAAACATAATGTTTAGCTCACTTTCTAATAAAACTAGAGGGTTGATCTACATATATTTCTTCTTTTAGAGTGTCATTGAGGAAGATATTCTTAATATCTAGCTAGAATAGAGGTCATCCCTTATGTCCTTCTAGGACTAATAAAAGTCATATAGTATCTAATCTAGCTACTACAACAAATATCTTATAGTAGTCATATTTAATCTTTTGTGAATTGCCTTTGGCTACCAATCCGTCCTTATATATGAGTGACTTAATATTTATTTGATCCTAAATTTCAAATAACTATTTAATCCTACAATATGTTTATTTTGGGGTAGGTTTACTGAGGTCCAAATGTGATTCTTGTCTATTATATTTAATTCAATTTTCATGGCTTGGACACATACCTGATGTTTATCTGCATCTTCAAAGTTGAGTAACTCAACTAAAGAGAAGTTACATATTTGGTATGTATCTTCTAATATCCTATATTTAACAAGAGTGCTTACCTCATCTATTCCATCCATATTACAAACTAATTCTAATTCATATTTAGAAGAGGTTTGTACATATCTTTGCTAATTAACATTTTTTATTATTTTCTACTTATGCCTTCTATGGAGATTCTTTTACATAAGTGTTTAGCTTACTTGGAGTTTACTTGTAGTCTTCCCATTTAGTTTCTTCATCAAACAGTATATCTCTACTTACCAGAAATGTGTTAGTTTCTGGTGAATATAATTTGTATCCTTTAAATTATAGACTATATCCAATCATATTATACTTTAGATTCTTAGAGTCTAACTTGGTCCAATTCTATTTTGGGATATGAGAGTAACAAATATTACTAAATATCCTCAAGTGATGTACACTTGATTTTGTCCCACTCTAAGCCTGTAATAAAGTGAGATTATGTAGAGAAGGTTGGGCACCTATTTAACAAATAAACTAGTGTATTTACAAGATCTGCCCAAAAATAATTGGGCATGAGATTTTTTGTTAATAGAGCTCTAGCCATATCTACTATTGTTCTATTTTTTTCTTTCCACACTATTATGTTATTGTGGTGAGTAGGGATGATTAAGTGTCTCTGAATTCCCTTTATCTCACAAAAGTTATTAAAATTTTGAGAAAGGAACTTAATTCATCTATCATTTCTGAAAATTTTGATAGTCATTCTTGACTACCTCTCAGCTATACATAGAAACTTTTCAAATAAATAAAAATATCTATGATTTGTGCCGTAAAAAATATACCCACATCATCTGAGTGTAATCATCAACAAACAACATAAAATAATTATTATTGTGAATTATTGGACATGCATAGTGCCACAAATGTCTATATGTATTAACTCAAGAGGTGTGCTTGCTCTCCAGGCAACTTCTTTTGAAAAGAATTATATCTGCTTACCTAAAGCACACTTTTTACAAATTGAATAAGTGTGCTAAGGCTAAAAGGTAGACCACTTATTAATACTTTTTAAATAAAAAAAATTTAAACTTCCATAATTTAAGTGGCCCATTTTCTGTGCCACACATATGTCGCTTGTGATAACTTTTGATCATAATAAGAAGTATTAAACTTCTATATTTTGATTAATGGCTAGCAAGAAGCTTTTGCCTCTAGACATTTTTTATTGTCTAAAGTGCAATTCCTAATTCTTGATCATATATAGTATACATATTTTTTTCATATACTAGTTTATATTCATTCTCCATTAATTGACCCATACTTATGAGATTCTGGTCCAACTCAGGAACCAGTAGGTACATCATTAATGACTTTCTATCTTGTGAGTGTGAAAACTTTAACCTTGTTTCTTTCTTTACATTGACATGATCTTTATTCTTAGACATATGATTATAGATTCACAAATATCTCACAATTTTTAGGCATATGATTTGTGCAACTATTGTCTAGAAATCATGTGTTAGAGGATATGGTGTTTCTAGTATTTAAAACATAAAATGTGTTCTTTTAAGGATTTTTCCTCGGTACAATTAGCATATTATATGTGTTTCAACCTACAATCCTTACAAAGATGACTAAATATTTTATAGTTAATCATTAGTTTTTATTCTGAACCAATAATCTTTTTCAGTTTGATTGTTTCCTTACATAGATTAGTTATTATAGAAGAAGCGAGGTGATTATTCTTGCTTCTTTGTTTATTTATGTGAACATACATGGTTGTCTTCTGGGGTTCTTATTGTATTTCAATCATCTAGAATTCATTTCTTTCCTCCTTTGCATGTGTTATTCATTTAATTTGCAAGGATGACTCAGTAGAGGGCTTAACTTATTTAAATAATTTTTTCTCATAATATTCAAGTGAACTAAGGACTATTTGGACAATAATCCTAAAACATCTCCTTAGTTTCTTTTATTACTGCAATAATAAGGTTAAATTTGTCATGCATGCATATAAGTAAGATCTCCATCATCCTTGTTTCTAAGATGTGTTCACTATATCTTTTTAGTTGGTTAACTACATTTATAAATAAGGTGGAGAAATTATTAAAAGAATTCGAGTTATTTATTTTCAGATTATCAAAATTCTTTCTCAATGAGTATAGACTCCTTAGGGGTTTTCTTCCCCTTGAAATTCTTCTTTAAGTAAATCTCAAACATCTTGTATCTTATTACATCCCAATAATCAAAAAAAAAAAAGTATTACTAACACGCTATTAGATGAATAGTAGTGCTTTACCATTATTATTTTTTAGTTCTTTTTCTTTCAGTTTCTCTTTTGCATCCATGGAAGAGATTTTTTTTTGGCTTTGAAGAGATATCTTATGAAATAAGCAGAGTTTTCATTTTAACATACCAATGATCAAAGTTTTTTCCTTCAAACAAGAGTATAGTTACAGACCTCGAGCTTGAGGAACATGCGATTGGGGTTCTTGTGTTATAAGTGCTATTTTGCATAAAATAACTTTGGATCTAAGCAGATCTATATTAGATCTAATAGATCGGCGTATTTTTGTTTAAAAATGCATAAAATCTCAAAGAATAGTTTTTAAAATAAAAAAAAAATTCTCCCTTACCCCTATCCCCCCTTACCAACCCCATGGTAGATGTATATGGCAAACTTTCACATTGATCAATCATCTCAATAGTAATCGCAACCAAACATATTTAATTTTAGAGTTATTATGAGATTCATTGCATTAGTGATGATTTAAACACATCTAACTCAAAGAATAGTTATGATCTAAAGAAGTATTTGAATTTTTTTTAAAAATTAACTTCAATCACAAATTAGAACTTCCCTCTAATACCAAACATTAAATTATTTAAGAATCCATGTATTTCAAGGATTTACAAAGTACGGAGAAGAAAAAATTGAAGAACATAGAAAAAAAAAATAAATAACCGAGAGAAAAGAAGAAGCTGGCAGTATCAATAAATTAAAATTATGATATTCAATATTCTAAATTAGAGATATGTTGCTTATATATATTACTTTACATTGTATGGTAAATTAATAAATAAATAACGTAAACATGATGGCTCAACGGCATAATATGACTCGCTTTACTTAATATGGGTTGAAATAATTCATCCTAAATACTAAATTTCATACAAGTCCCAAATAAAAGTTGGGTTTATTCATTTTACAAACACCCCTTAAGATCCACATTGTCATTACTTTAAATTTGTGATGACTTAAGTCGTTACTAGTTCAAATAAAAGAACCCTTGCCACTCATGACTTTTGGGCATGACATACTATCAAGAAAGATGCCTCCTATGAGTAGTATACTTCTATTTTATTTGTATTCAACTTGTACTATTGGTTGTGAAATAAATTATAATTTTTCTTATATAATACTCATTATTTAGAATTAATTTTTTTTTTAAATTATAGTATTACGATCAAATAATTTTCAAGAAATATGGATGTTCAATTGTTGATATTCCATGAGCCACTTCCTCAATGGGTTAACTAATGTTGCCGCACATTGCATGCAACAATTAATGTCATAGTTGATCGTATGATTGCAATATTTTATGCCAACCACCAGTCATTCACCATCTAATAAAGTCATTGGCTGCTATTGTTGATTGTAGTAGTACAGCGACATAAACACAAAAAATCAAGATCCAAGGGCCAAACGGTATGGTAGAACAACCAGTCAAGATTCACAAAACCTTTTTCTCTATTTTCAAGCACTAACTACTTCTCTTCGTTGTCTCTATTATCTTCTTTTTTCCATAAAAGAAAATCGCAGTGACTCCATCTTCAAGCTCTAACTCTTGTTTGCCAAATTTAATTGTCGCTCTCTCTGAGAAAAAAAAAATTCAGCACCACTGCAACTTCTGCAACTCATCTCACTCAGCGTTTCGATTATCTTTCCGAACGTCTCACCTGGAAGCCTGCGGTGAGTACTCGTGAGTCCACTAACCTTGCTTTCCCAATTGTGTCTCGTGAGACCACGAACCATAATTACGTCGATGGAGTTTTTAGCATGTAGTGAGGATTGATTCAAAGTCAAAAGAAGCATCTGAAAGGGATCTAACACAAGCAAAAGAATGGGTGCACCTCCTAGCAGATGCTTTCAGAGTATGTTGCAGGCAGCAGTTCAATCAGTTCAGTGGACATACAGTCTCTTTTGGCAGAATTCTCCACCGCAAGGGTAAGCTCCTTCACTATTGATCTGATGCCAGAGGGTTTGTTGACTAATGGATGATTTATGTTTTACATATGCCCGCGTTAGCGTTATCCAGGATGCTAGTGTGGGGGGATGGGTACTATAATGGAGTAATAAAGACTCGGAAAACTGTTCAGCCAATGGAGGTTAGCGCAGAGGAGGCATCGTTGCAGAGGAGCGAGCAACTTCGAGAACTCTACGATTCATTGTCTGCCGGCGAGACGAACCCGCCAACTCGTAGGCCTTGTGCCGCTTTGTCTCCGGAAGACTTGACCGAGTCCGAGTGGTTCTATTTAATGTGTGTTTCTTTTTCCTTCCCACCAGGCGTTGGGTACGTACTTTTTTGTTGCATTTCTTTTTCCTTATGCCCTCTCGTCGCTTGTCATTTTCAATTCGATATTGCTTTTTCTTTCTCGTTTTTTTCCCCGCATCTTTGCGATGAAGAATTTTCGTATACTTATAATATTTTGTGCAAATCAATAATTTTTAATATTTCTTTAAAATCCAATCTCTCTCTATCTCTCTCTCTCTCTTAAACAACTAATTTCTGAATATACAATTTCATGAATTACTACTTATTTCGCAATTCCAGAGTAGCAAAGTGTGATTACAGTATTGTGTATCTCACGTGTATCATCCAAAATCACGATGTGAGACAATTATTGTGCTTCAGCTTAAACTATTTCTACGGCGAAAGTTGAGAGAGGTCAATGAAGTTTTTCTGTTGGGGAAAAGTGAATTTTTTTCTGCATGCCTAATTGGGCATGTAGTAAATAACTGCTTCGCAACATACGATTGCTTCAAAGAAAATAACTTTGAAGCAGTTGCCTAATTGGGCATCTACCACTATTTCAAACGAGGGTTGAAAATGGGGATGGTAACCAGAAAGGACGACTTTATGATGAGAGAAAAAATAAATGCAGAGCGAAAAGGGTCAAGGGAGTCCGAGCCAATCCAGCAGTGTGGGTGGATCATCGTGGGGACTCTCATAAAGAGGAATCAATTATGACTCCACATGGAAAGTTTACGTGAGATCGGCACTATACATGATCGACTTCACGTGGTTGCATTAGGTGGGGTAGAGAAGGACCACATTTTGTTTCTTGACTATTGCAGCATCATTTCCAGAAAAGAAGCCCACCCGTGATCCTTCATGAGTTTCCGATGATATCCATCTCTGCAAATGTTTTAAAAACGCCGTTATTCTATCACGTATCTTCGTCTTCTTTTCTTCGCGACCAGCTGGTCGGGAGAAACTTCTGATCCAGTTTTGCATGGTTTCATAGATTGCCGGGAAAGGCATTTGCTCGACAGCAATACTTGTGGCTCACAGGCGCAAACGAAGTCGACAGCAAAACATTCTCTAGAGCTATCTTGGCCAAGGTAAATCTTATCAAATTTGAATATCAAATTCGTAAGTTCAAGAATAACTAGGGTTCGCTTACTAGAATAGTTGTTTCTTCTTTTTTGTTTCGTGTGCATGAATTGAGAAGAGTGCTCGCATACAGACTGTAGTATGCATTCCTCTTCTCAATGGCGTGGTGGAAATTGGCACAACCCATAAGGTACGCTTCATGCATATCTTTTACTTTTCGTCTCAAATTTTATTTAAAGAAACGAAGAACATATCACTTTCTCCGCTAAGGTATTTATCAACCAGGTGGCACATACGCATGCATGCAGGTTGGGGAGGACGTGGGATTTATAGAACACGTAAAAGGTTTCTTCATTCATCAGTATCTCCGGCAACAGCCTCCGGCGGCCTGCCCTGCTCCAAAACCAGCTCTCTCGGAGCACTCCACCTCCAACCGGCCAGAACCCACATCGTCTTCTCCTGCCGCTGCTCCTATGTGCGCTGCAACCACCTACACGCCGCTTGTTTATGTTGCGCTTCAACACCCCCACGACGAGGAAGACGACGACGACGACGACAATGAGCATGAACACGACGGCTCTGATTCGGACGCTGAAACAACAGATGATCAACATGCTAGCGATTTGTCTGCCCGCCAGAGTCCGACTCGGACAATCCTACCAGCAGCTCTCCAGGTGGAGGTTGCTCCGGCTGCTGCATCAGAACCAACCGAGCTCATGCCGCTGGACATGTCAGAAAACATCCGGTTGGGCTCTCCTGATGACGCTTCCAACAATTTGCAATCCCATGTTCATTTCCTTGCCTCCCCAACTCTCCGTCGTCAACACCACAACTCGATTGTGCCAGATCGCTCACCTCGGACTCAGAAGTGGACCACGTCTCATCCATCCTCCTTTCGCGTTTCCCCGCTTCCTTCTTCCTCATCTGGTAACAAAATCTCTTTTCTCAGTTCTATCTATTGTATTTCCAAATTAATGCTATTATTATTTCACTCTTTACTTGTACTTCACTCAAGAAAATTCACCAACCTAATGAACACTCCTCTCTCCCTCATCACTCGCTCTGACATTTGGATACATCACTCGGGATTTTTTTTTTTTTGGTAACTAATTGGACTCACATGATCCATAATTTAATGAAATTAGAAACCGATTTGCCAAAAATTACGATTCTAAGTGTTTACATTAAATCAAGCGTTCCAAACATGTTTTTTTTATTTGTATTACCATTGCCGATGCTGTACGTTTTCGTTTTGTAGTATATGCAGGAGAAGGAATAGAAATGGAGCTAGTAGTAACGAGTGGAGGAGTAACAGGTGCATTGGTAATGGAGGAAGGAACGCAAGAAGATGCGCACTACTCGAAGACGGTTTCTACCATAGTGCAGAGCCAAATGAGGCAGAGGCAGTCAATCGGGTGGGGCGAGTCTTCCACTTCCTTATACGGCATGCAGTTGCTATATTCGGCATTCACGAAGTGGACACCCAACCAGTGCGCCAACTATAATCATCGTCATCACAAGGATGTGGAGGGTTCGTCGCAGCTTTTGCTCAAGTTCGTTCTGTTCAACGTGCCCTATCTTCACGGCAGCAAGCCAAGGTGGGGAGATGGAGATGCAGCCAGTCGATTTCGCAAGGGAGCCACCTGCTCGCAGGAGGAGCTTAGTGCCAACCACGTACTCGCTGAACGACGCCGTCGCGAGAAGCTCAACGAGCGGTTCATCATACTGCGTTCGCTAGTTCCGTTCGTCACCAAAATGGACAAGGCTTCTATTCTCGGCGACACCATCGAGTACGTGAAGCAGCTCCGGAAGAGAATCCAAGACTTGGAAACTCACAGCCCCCAAACAGAGACAGATCAACCGCCAAAAACACCACCGCAAAGAGGAGGCAACCCAGGCACCATCGTTGTTCCTAGAGATCAAAGAATTATTACGAGCAATGCTGCAGCAGTTGTGATTTCTGATGATCAACAACGCCGTGACAAGAGGAAGCTGATGCGAACAGGAGCGCAGAGCAGAAGTGACTGCGAGGAACAAACAAGCGTGCAGGTATCCATTATCGAAAGCGATGGGTTGCTGGAACTTCAATGTGGTTATCGAGAAGGGCTGCTGCTCGATATAATGCAGACCCTCCGAGATCATAAAATCGAAACCACCGCCGTTCACTCCTCACTCACCAACGGACTCTTCGTTGCAGAATTGCGAGCCAAGGTACAGAAAGCAACCATGTTTATTCTTCTTCCTCCCGTTTTTAGGGTTTCAATTTATTTGGGTTTGATTTACAGGTGAAGGAGAATGTTCATGGACGGAAAACAAGCATCGTGGAAGTGAAAAAAGCAATACATCAAATAATACCACCTTGATAAAGCGCTTTTTATGAAGAGAACCCGTGGACCAGTTCTGTATTATAACAAAAACCTGCAATTTAAAACCCCAAAAAGACGAATTGCATAAATTCAGCAAGCTACGGCGCCATTTCCTGTAACAAGCTGTAGCCTATCTTCTCCACGTCTTCCTGCGACAACAATGTTTTCTTAACGCTGGAACCTGTCTTATCATACGGCTGGGCCATCTTCCGCAGAAACTGAAAAACGGAGAAAATTGAAAGCTTTAGGGCCCACTCAGTCACAACAAGAACATAACAGCCTCATCTTAACGCTGAACCTCTCGTGCTATATGTAAAGCCATGTCTGAGCTCAGATTTAGATGCGCATCGTGTAAATGTGATAAGATCCAGCCAGGCAATTTAGAGCGCTTGTCATGACGACTATATCTACACCAATTGAAAACCATGTAACAAATGATTCTCTCTAAAACAACAACAACAACAACAACAAAAATAAACTTAAGGTTCATTACCGTTTGTCAGCAAATATCATCATTCCATAATCAGCCTTGGAACGAATAACCCGGCCAACACATTGAGCAGCTTGCCTCTGCTTCAGGTAGAATCAAGTTGGTTAGCTATTAATAACAATCCATAATGATTTATCTTGCAAGAACAGAGCTGGAGCGCACACCAAGGCATCAAATGTTAGAAAATCTCCTTCCTTTATTTGAAATGTATCCCGCAAATACTCCAACCGGGCAAGCAAGATTCTACAATAAAGCATTTATTTTGCATGAGGCGCCTCGAACTCTCTCCATGGATATATTGTTATTGTAAGAAAATAAAGATAAAATAATTTTTTTCAATTCATAGCACATAATATATAGAGACAACAAATCCTAACTACGAGTCTCGGTGTACATCATCTGGGTTTATACAATATATCATCATTATCAATCAAATTTTATTTTAACTATTTAGAGTCAGCTGTATAGATAATATTTTTTTAATCCACTATATTAAAAACTTATGTGATTTCATTGCCGAAGAAAGTTTTATTTCTTCAAGGCCGAAGAAATGGCTGCTAACATAATAAAGAATATATATGCCCTTAAAATAACTATTACAACGATCATGCAACTTTATAGTCATTATTTTGAGATATCTTAATTCAAGACGAATAATATCCTTAAATTAAATTCAAGATCCTCTAGCAATTCCAAGATAATCATAATTTGGAAAATATATAAATCAAGATAAAATATTCATAACATATATAATATCTAATCTAGTTGTAATAATATACAAAAAAAATCTCGATCAAACTTTTATACAAACTCCCATTCATTGATTATCCTTTGTTTAGTTAAGTTTTTGATTTGTGATTAATAAAGTTGAGACTAATAACTAATTTATAAATTATCATTCCAAATTTTTCTAGAATTGAATAAAATTATTTGGATTGGATAATAAATACACTTATATCATCTTAAAATATGTTAATCCCAAAGAATTAATGAAGAGATCTCATATCACATATTTCATATTTCTCTATCATATTTTTCTTTGAATAATTGATTAATTCAAAATTATCACCCATAAATATCAGATCATCAATATGTAAGACCAAAATTAACATTCCAGAGGCATGTGTTTACTTGATATATAATATGGATTCACTGAGAATAAAGATAAACCTTTGATTCAACGGATATGGATTTATTTGTGTATATCATGCCAATACGCCTATTTCAACCAATACAATACTTTATTAAGCTTGTATATGCTTTTCTTTTTCACTTACCACAATTTCAGAAAATTATTGGCCATAGATTTCCTCCAATTCATTATTAAAGAATGCAAAGTTAACATCAAGTAGATATAGAGGTCATCCTCTACCTACAACCAATGTAATCACTTGGCTGACAATCTCAAGTTTGGCTACTGGAGCAAATATTTTAGAGAAATATGTTTGTGCTAGTTGAGAATAGCATTTAACTGCCAGTCAAGCTTTGTAAATGAACTTATTATTGTTAGACAGATTTTTAAACTTGAGAATAGCATTCAAGTTTATTAGTCTCAAGTCTAAGTCCTCTTTTTTTCCATTACTTTTATCTTTATTTCCATTGCACTTAGTCAATCACAGTATTGCACAACAACCTCTTCAAAACTTTGTGATTCTACATTAATGAATTTGCATACATCATGCATCTCCTGTAATATTTATTTTAATTAGAGCGAAAGGGAAGAATAGAAAAATAAAAAAAGTTGATCAAAAGAAAAAAAGATTTTAAAGATCAATTTTACTAACTTTGATACTTATATAAGATTAGAATTGAGGAAACAGTGATGCAAGTATTCCAATGTCATCTTTCAACTTGAGTTTTAAACAACTAACATATTTCTACTTACTTGAAACTTATTATCTCCAAGGGTATATAGCTTGTACCCTTAGGATTGAAGATTTTTTTTGAATAATTTTTTTATTCTCTCTCTCCCCCCTCTCCCCCAGGCTCCAACACATCCTTTACTATCCCTCGCTCCCTCATATATGGATATTAGAACTCCAAAATCAAAGCAAGTAAAATCCATATCCCAATAATATGAATAGAACATTAAGCAAAAATACCCTAAAATACATATCCGTCATCCCTGGGAATCAAAGTTGTATCCTCCAGGATTAGGTGATTTTTCCCCTTTGTCAATTAGACTTCCATACTACTAGTCCCTTTGGGTTGGAGGTTGCATACTGCAAGAAAGCATTTGACTTATCTTATCCAGCGTCTTTCTTTTTTGCTTAGCTAATTAAGAGTAGCACAAACTCCCAAAAACTCTCAAGTGATAAACACCATGTACTTCTTTCCACTCTAAACTTTAGACGATATGAGATTCTTTAAAGTTAATGTAGGACTTCTGTTCAGCAGGTGAACAATAATGTTTACTACTTTAACCGAAAAATATTTTAGAAAATTCTTCTCCGTCATCATTGATTTGATCATATCCATAATTATCCGATTCTTCTTCTCCACTACATCAATTTGACAAAGAGTGCAGAGAGTTCTGAGTTATTTGTGAATGTTTTTCATTCTGCAATAGAAGGTAAACTACTTCGAGAGAAACTCTTCTTTGCCACTTCTAAGTAATTTTATTAACTTTCCGAATCATCTTTTAATTTGGTTCTGAAAATTCTTAAACAAAAAAAATCTGATTTGTGTGGTAAAAAGTAGACAAACATCATATTTGAGTAGTTATCAACAAACAAAAAAGGCATAATTATTGTTTGTAATGAATGAATTTGATATTGTCCACAAAAGTCGGTGTGAACTGCTTCAAGAGCACTAGTGGACCTCTAGGTAACCCCCTTTGAGAAGAACTACCTAGTTTGATTACTCATTGTGCATCCTCCACAAATTATATTGAGAGTTTCAATATCAAAGGGAAACCTATTTACCATATTTCTTTGACTGAGCAGTTTCAAACTTTTATAGTTCAGGTGACAAAACACTCTGAACTACAAATAAGATTGCTCTATTTCTTGAATCTTCAATACTGAATTTATTACTGAGTTCAGATCAAGTGGGAAACTTCTATGTCTAGACATCTCTATTTTTCAGAAAATATTACCCGACTTCTTGTCATATATAGTACATTTGTACTATATATGACATTGATGAGTACATATTCTCTATTTCTCATTTTAACCTATGAACAAACTAAGGAGTGCAAGTTCACAAACAGAATCTTGTTTCCAGTCATATAATTAGCACATTCAATAGTCATAAACCACACACTAGGGTTTTACTAGTTAGAACTAGCTGAGACATAAAAGATATTCTTTTTGGAATTTTATACTGTACAACCAATTTGTTGAAGACCCTTGTATCTGCAATTTTATTGAAGATACTCAAATTTCTTAAAATTGAAATATTGAGGATTGAATCTGTTCCAGCAGTCTTTCTCAACATGATTATAGTCCAACAATTCTTTCTCAATATCTGCAATTTTATTTGTTTTCAAATATAAAATCTGCTCGAGATTGTACATCTTTAGAATTAATGTGAATATTCAATTGAAAGGTATCTTCAATTGTGATCTTAAAATGTCTTCGTAGCCTCTACTGATAGGAGTTGAGTGAGTTAAAGAGCTCATGAATACTGAGTTGAGAAAGATTTTTTATTTCTTTTATTATAACAACTACTGAATCATACTTATCAATAAGACTGATAAATAATTTCTCCACTAATCTTGTTTCTGCAATTATTGTATAATGTATTTATATCTGATTGACTATCTTCTTAAACTTGGTAAAAAAATCATTAAATGCTTCTAATTCTTTTATCATTAAAAACTTGAGATCTCTTCAAATAGAATATAGCTTTATATCTCGAACTCTTTTATGTCCTTGGAATTCTTTTTGCAGCAGACCCAAAGCTTATTTAGCTCTTATAAACCTCTCATCTTGGGAATGATATTGTTACTTACTCCTTGATGAATAAACAATAGGATTTTAGTATCTTATCTTATTTAATTCTTTCACTCAGATTTTATATGCACCTTTCCAGATTTCCTACGACAAAATGAGTATTTTCATCTTCACACTCAAAAAAGTGGAATCAAGATAGAATTAAGATTTGTACTGAAGATATTTAAAAAAGATATCAACTTAAATTTAGAAGCTAAGATTTTTGTTCTAAAATTCAAAGATCTAAATAGCAGTTTGCTATATGATTTTGATATGCATAGGATCAAACTTTTTCTTTCAAATCTTGTAGATTTATGTTATTTTAATTCAGATGTCAGACTTCTGTAAAAGAGATGAAGAAAACTTAAATTCAGATGTCAAACTTGATTTTAATTCAGATGTCAGATCTACAAGATTGAGTTTCACCTCTGTAAAAGAGATGAAGAAAACACTATCAGCTTCTGGTTCTACTGCTTTAATACCAAATGTTGAGCTTTTGCATATAGAGAGCTCGGCTTGCAGAGAAATTTTCTTAGGAAGAAGATAAAATAACAAAAGAGTTGGAGGAGAGAAGGTTGTGTCAAATAAGAAATATTCAATTAAACAATCTCTACTACACAATTAACCATATTGTTTTTTAATTACAATCATTAAAAAAAAAAGAGAGAATTAAAAAAAAAACGAATCATAACACTGCACACACCCACACACCCACACATGCACGAATCCAAAAACATTTTAGAAACATACTACATTAACTTCAGCATTATATTTAAATATTTTAGAACCCAAAAGAGTTTCAATTTGCATGTGGCATCAAAGGTATGTGTTGAGAGATTCATGATTTTCCATAAACATACTTGATTGTTTAATTATTATTATTATTATTTTCATTGCAAGTTCTCCATTTTTATTAGATATCCCATATTTTTTTGCACGTTCAATTGATCCAGGGTGATTATTATGAATAAGTCACCATTATAATTATCAAACAAGTTTTATCATAATTATTTATGATCAGCATTATTACTAATAAATAATATTTACAAAAGTTATTAGTCACTAAGTGGTGGTTGTAGTGTTCTTAGTATATAATGAAAACTTACGTGCATTATATGAATCAAAAAAAAAAAAACTGTATAATGAAAATTTGTTGGTCATCAAAGTGGCCTAATTCATATGTTCTATTAGTTCTAAGATATTTATATATATATATATATATATATATATAAAATACCAAATAATCATCAAAAAGCATGATATATTGAACAATACATAATACCATATACATCTTAACAAAAAAGTGTATAAGAAAGACATAATAGAACTTAGATATAATTACAAGTACATAAGTATTTCATCTTTACCTGTTTCAACTAAGAACAAAAAGGGAACCTAGTCCAAGACACGTGCATGTTTGGTTCATTTTATTGCAAAACAAAAATAAAATTTTATAATCCACAAGTAATAAAATTAAATGCAAGAATAACCGGTGGTTATTTTATTGATCATTCAGAAAAAACAAATGGGTTTACATTTTATTGTCCTTACCATACTGCAAAGATTATAGAAACTATAGGTTCATTGAAAATTGTGAAGTTAGTGGGAGAGAAACACCACAAAAAATGAATATTCAAGAAATAAAGATGTATGTTCCTTTGACTTGTATCCCTAATCAAGTTGTTCCTCAAGTTGTTCCTCAAGTTATCGAACCGGTTAAAAATCATGGGGAACAACACAAAAAACAAATTGGTGATCTCATTACTCACAACGAGGCTACAATTGATGAACCCAAAGTAGATGAATCACAACATATAGCATTAAGAATATCTCGAAGAGTAGATATCATTTACTCTTAATGATTACATGATATATCTACATGAGTCAAAAGGTTACTTAGGAATAGACAATGAATCAATTATGTTTTCACAAGCCATGAATGATGCTAATTCTAATGTATGGTTAGAAGCATAATGAAGTATATATAATGATTCTAATGTTTTCACAAGCTATGAGAAAGAGTTAAAATCTATAAAACATAATGAAGTCGGGGACCTAGTTGAATTACTAGAAGAATATAAGAAAATTGGATGCAAGTATTTAAGACCAAACATAACTCTCATATTAAACTAGAAAGTTACAAGATCAAGTTAATTGCCAAAGGATTTACTCAGTTAGATGACATTAACTATAAGGAGGCATTTTCATTGGCCTCCAGAAAAAATTCATTAAGAATTATCATATATTTGGTGACTCATTATTATTTAGAGTTACATCAAATAAATGTGAAAATTATATTTATAAATAGAAATCTAGATGAAGTATAAATAGATCAACAAATAGGTTTTTAACGAAAAAAAAAAAACTAAACATGATGAATAAACTCAAAAGATTAATATGCGGCTCAAAAACAAGACTCCTGACAATGACATCTTAAGTTTAATGATATTGTTGTTTCTTTTGATTTTAACGAAAACACAATTATAAAAAACATACTATGAATCCTTCAAATAAGAGAAATATTCTGATTATCTCTATTATTTTTTCTATTATTAATTCCACTTTAACTTAACATATTTGCACAAGACATCCATTGTATTATCCCACACATCTAAAAAAATAAGATGAACAATAACAAAGTATAATGAAAAATATTAGCATTCCTCATAACATGAAATCTAAACCAAATTTTATAAAATGAATTAAATAATAAAAACAAATGTCATTTCATTGTGTTTAATTATTTTTATATCATGATTTGCTTATTATTACATTATTTTCTGAGTTGTACTTTTGTTTTAGGAAAAGGCAATGATAAAATAAGTTGTCAATAGCATTTCCTTTTGTATTTATTATTTTCTATTGAGTTGTAGATGTGAGATTTTTATATCTTTTTTTTTTCTTAACATGGTATCAAAGAAAGAAGAGTGACCTAATACCTATACTGAAAACTATATCCCACCATTGAACTACCCATGCTTGCACCACGATGCCACCACGACAAGATGCTTGCACCACGATGCCACCACAACAAGATGCTTGCACCACGATGCCACCATGACAAGATGCATGCACCACGACTCAACCACGACAATATGCATGCACAAAGATTCTTCCATTGCGCAAATCTTGCACCACGATGACATCACTACATTGTCACACACTCTCACACACACAAATACCTTGCATGACATGACCAATCCCATTGTGTCGCACACCTGCATTGTACCACACCACTAGCTCACACCAACATATTGCATCATGCCACTTCACACACATTGTACATTATATTAGAGTTTGAAACATTTTTTACTCTAATACCAAATTAGGGAAAAAATCAAAGATTAGTATACAATCACACATAAATAATAATAGATGACGTACAACCTAAACTAGATTAATAAGAAAGAAAAAATATTGGAGCATGCAACAAATTGAGTATTTTTATCATAAACATAATAAAAATAATATACAAAAAAAAAAACCATAATATCTTCCAACCTAATGTGTAGACATCCAGAATATTAAATTTAGAGAAAAAAAAAAATCAAGACATTTTTAAAACATTCATAAACATGCTGATAGTTTGATATATTATAGAAATATATGTTTAAGTTATGGACCCATCATAAATTTTTTATTTAAAAAAAAACTAATTTACCTCTATATATTTTATTTGCCTATAAATATTAGATAAAAAATTATAACTTATTGTTTGACTATCTTAGTATCAGAGTAGACAGTAGAGTAATATGATAAGTAATCAAAAATCTAATCTCCATATATAATTATGTAATTCAAAATATCTCACTTGTTATGAAAATTACCATGTATTATGTATCTAATCTAGATTTAAGGAGTACTAGTTATCTCTTACTTTTCTAGAATAATAAATTTCCTATAAAAAATATATAATAATTTATAATAAATTTTCTTTTTGCACAAAGAGTACCCAACTGAAATCTAAATACCAACTAGCTAAAGATATTCATTATCACCAAATAGAATAATAAGATCTGAAGATTTCTTAATATATCTAAATATGGGAAGAACTGTATCAAAATAAATTTATCATCAAAAAATCTAAAATATAATTAATTATATTGATTATGTAAAATATATTTAATTTAATAAAAGTCAAATAATTAATATTTCTAATAAATTTCTTGTGTAAGCTATATTATGTAAGTACGTAAAATTAGTCCAATACATCGTCTTGCATAGTATATTATGTTCTAACCTATGTTGCACGGACACGGATACGGACACGGGGATACGACACGGCAGGATACGGGGACACGACAAATTTCAAAAAACTAGGATACGGATACGGCTAGGACACGGCATGAAAAAAAAATTAAATATAAATATTATCTATTAACATAAATTTAGATAAATAAAAAAAATGCTAAGATATTTTGATAAATAAAAATTTAGAAGGCTTAAATAAAATTAAAATAAATTATTTGTTTATTATATTTTGTATATATATTAAACAAACAATAATAATTAAAATATAAAAAATATATATTTAAGCCCTCTAACCCCTACGGCCCTGCCCCCTCCCGTTACAGCTTCTAACTCTCTCTAACATATATTTTAAATATAGTATTTTAAAATAATTTAAAATATAGTATTTTAAAATAATTTAAAATACAGTATTTTAAAATAATATAAGATACAGTATTTTAAAATAATTTAAAATTCTGTTTTTTTAAATTAATTTAAAAAAAATTTAAACCTCTAACACCCTCTCTCCCCTCCCCCCTCCCCCGTCCAGAACCTTTTTCCCCCCTCCCGAAAATCCCTCCCGAAACCCCCCTCCACCCCCCTCTCGAAACCCCCCCTCCCCGAACCCCCCTCCCCGAACCCCCCTCCCCTCCACCCGATTTTCCGAAACCCCCTCCCGAAACCCTCTAACGACGCATCGGTAGGTAAACGACGCGTCCGGAGTTTTTCGGAAACGATTGTTTCCGAAAAACTCGTCGGATACGTCTCCGACGCGTATCCGATACGCCACGTGGCGTATCGCATACGGATTTGTGTCCGATACGCCACGTGGCAGGTCGGACACGTATCCGACGCGTGTCCGACCCGTGTCGCCGTGTCCACGTGTCCGACACGTGGACACGGCACTCCCTAGCCGTATCCGTGCAACACAGGTTCTAACTATAGCATGCCTTTTTTTGGCTAATTTCAATGGTGATATACATACTAATAGGCAAATCAAAATCAAGAATAATCCCAATGCTTGATACATAAAAGATTAAATTAGTGCAGATTCATCCAACAATAATGTCAAAAAGGGTTAATGTTAAATCTCTTTCCAAATTTGACAGCAATTCAATAATATTATTCTTAACAGAAAAAATAGGCAGCTGCACAAATAGTAAATTTAAAAGCAGAAAAATACCCTTGACCATTTATAGCACTAACGTTCTCCATTAGATTGCAAATCAACCAAAGCATTAATAATGCAGGTACTTACTGGCAATGCATTAGTAAAAGATAACTAACTTGCTCAATGTATACTGGAAAGGAACTCCAAAGATGATCACTAGCCTGCCATAGTGTCGATCAAAGTCAATTCCCTCAGCAACTTTTCCCCTGCAATGTGAAAATAAATAACATTATCATTGCATAAACTGATAAACACAATGAAGATGCGTGTTGATAGAATTCAAGAGCATGACTCATTAAACAAAATAGTCTTGACTGTGCTTAGTTGAGTAAGGCATGGTACAAATCAGCAGAAGAACCCATATACCAATTTAGGTGACTGGCAAAGACAAGAGCAGATTAACTTAAAAAATTGAAAAAAAATTCTAGCATAAAGTCACATGTATAACACTAAAGTTTGTGATCCATGATACAAAATATTTGAAGTAACTGACTTGGTTGCTATGATATTCATTTCTGAGATCTAAGTAAGATGTGATAAAACTAGGGGTCAAGAAAAAAAAAAAAGCTCAAATTATATAATATAATAAAACTAGGGTCAAGAAGTAATGGAAACTTGAATGACGAAGACAAAATTAATTATTAATAAATTGAAAGATATATTTAAGGATGTCAATGAAAGTATCGAGGAGGTGACATCCTTGAAAGAGAAACTTCAAGATGAGATACAAACTGCCCTCAATAGTGTCTTACAGATGCTAAACTAAAAAATCTATTTTGAAATTTATGATAATTATTATGCAAGAGAAGATATAAAAATTAAAAAAAAAAAACTTTCGACTTATAAAAAAATAATAAAAGATGGCATGATTGATCAAATATCATCACTGTGAGTAGAAATCCTTGAGTCAAAAAAGTTTAAAGGTAATTGAGCGACGAATTAAATTGATAGCTATCTTTGGAGAATAAAATAATATTTTTGAGTGATAATATTATGAGCGATACGACTAAGATTGACACAATTTCTATGAATATGATAGATATTACACTTCTTTAGTGATGATGAAGATGTAAGAATATTAATATTCATTAGAGGTGTCAACCGAGCAGGGCCGGGCAGGCCCGGCACGGTTCAGCCATGCCTGGGCCTGCCCGGCACGGAAAAATTCCGTGCCCAGGTTTGGCACGAGCCGAGCCGTGCCGTGCCTGGCCCGACACGGTTCGGCCTGCGGCACGGCACACCGGCAGGGGGTTTGTCCCGTGTCGGGTGTCCCGTGAGCCCGACCCCACGATGTCCCTCCAGCAAAAAAAGACCGCGGGTCGGGTTTGATTCGACCGACCCGCGGTCCCCCGTATCCCGAACCGCTCGGACAGGCAAGCCCGAGCAGGCCAGGCAAGGCACGGCACGCTCGTGCCCAAAAATTTCGGGCCGGGCCGGCCCGGCCGGCCCGTTTGACACCTCTAGTATTCATATTTGAGAATTCTTTAAATAGGAGTTAAATCAATAGGAGCTAAGTTATAAAAATTAACATAATATATGAAAGTAAGAGACAATGTACATGAGTTTTTTAAACTATTGCTTTAAATATTTGATCTTGGTGAGAAAAAAAAATCTTATTGTCCTTTATGGATGACCTCGAACATTGAGAAAAAAATCTTATTGCTTTAAATATGGATGACCTCACCTATGTAATATCAGTAACTAAATCATTTAAAGAATTTAAGAAGATGAACAAACTTAACTCTTTCAAGGATAAAAAAATATATAATTGATCAAGATAAATAAACATGGGATAACTATTCAATGACAAGAAGAAAATTATACAAAAATGATGAGTTGATCAATAACATCTAATTCATGATTATCTCAATTAAAACAAATTTGTTATTATTATCATGAAGAATGAAGAATCACAAAAAAAATACAATTGGGTTCGATCTTATTGAGATCGATCTAAAACAAACTATGAAATACTAAAAGGATTGATTTTCATAAATTTCACTAGTATTAATCATAATATCAAAGCATTAATAGATTCAAATGTATCCAATATTTTTATTTTCAAAGAAACCATGAAAAAATTAAATGTAAACAAGTAAAGATAATAATTAAATCAATATGGCAAATTCTAAATAAGTTTCAACTATTAGTGTCAAGTCTACTGTGTAGGTCCAATTGGAAGATTAAAAAAAAATAGTCACGATAGTTTTATTAAATGACTATACCTAAGTACTTGCGTTAGATTTTTTAGATATTGTAAACATATTTTTTTTTCATTCACTAATCACATATGCATCATATATTTTATTTATTTATGTATTGTCCCAATAATATAAAGTATCAAACAATTTACAAAAATATTCTATGCAATGCATTTAGTAAAATAGATGAGACAAAATTAAATAACATATCTGACAACCCTAAAAATTCATTAAAATTTGAAGACCATTAGTGAGATGCTTATAGAATTGATGAAAGTTAATAACTAATTTCAAGATGTCATATCTATCAAGTTATCAAAAAAATTATCACTGAAGAGATAGGTGGACAAACATATTGAGTTGGTATCAAATGTACTTCCAACAACTAAGACACCCTATTGAATAGCTTTCTCAAACTCAGAGCTAAAAAAATAATTAAAAGTCATCATTAAAGAGAAAAGGACAATCATATTGAGTTGGTATCAAAGATTCTTCCAATAGTTAAGACACCCTATTGAATAGCTCAATAAGAACTCAAAAAGTTAAAGAAAGAATTAAAAAAGTTGATCAATACTGAGTATATTCGATATTCAAAGGTCTCATATGATACTCATATTTTATTTCAAAAAAAACATGATTGATTATTATCAGTGTAGCAATTATATGATCCTCAACAAATTAACGGTAAAAATAAATATATGATTTATTTGTTTGCAAACTTGTTCGGCCAACTTGGGGCAACGAGATGGTTTTCCAAATGTGATTCAATGTTGGGGTACCAACAAGCACAAATAGCTAAAGGTTACAAAACAAATGATAGTATTTGATGAGATCTCAATCATGTGAATTCTTAGTAGTGTCATTTAGAGTTACAAATATACCAACCATATTTTATATACTTGTGCATATTGTATTGAAGTTTTTCTTAATCATTTTGTGATAGTATCTTTGGACGATATTAGATATAACAAATCATAAAAAAAAACATATTGATCATATGAGGCAAATGTTTTAAAATTTGTACAAAGATAAATCATATATTAAATGAGAAAATTTCGTTTGTTTAACCAAAAATTTTATTTCTGAATCATATTGAGCATTATAAAGTAATATGGATAGACAACCATAAAATACGAACTATTGTTGAATAGGAGCTACAAACTAAAGTGACAAAATCAAGGTAATTTCTTGGATTGGCCAATTAATATCAATATTTTATTAGGAAATATTCTCATATTATCACATTATTATCTAATATATTCTATGAGAAAAGGGTTTTGCTTTTGGAAGTACAACAAAGCTTAACAAAGAGTTTTTGATCATTTGAAATTAACTATCATAGAAAAATTCATATTATTCTTGTCAAATCATTATAAACCATGAGAAAAACACACAAATTCTTCAGACTTTATGGTTGGGGGGTACTTGTCAAAGAAGATAATTCAATTATATTTGAAAATTAAAAATTAAATAAAGCTTAATAATAAAATCTAGTCCATAAAAAAATGATGATGCTAATTTATTATTTGCAAGTATGAATACATTATCTTTTGGGAGTTAGGACTAAAGATTTATAATAAAAACAAATAACATAGGTACTAGCTATTTTCAAAAATAAAATAAGCTAACTTCAAAACAAATACGATAGTAAGAGTTCTTTACCGAGTTTGACTATGTATTGAAATACAATCTAAAGAGAACCAATGTGATAGCGAATACTCTAAGCCAAAAGACAATTTGCGGTAATTAGTCAATCACATGAATACTTAAAAGATCATATTAGAGAATGATTGTGCATAAGCCAAATGGCTAAATCTCTTATTGAGTATGTCATAGAGGTAAAGACTCAAATTCTCAATAAAAAATAATTTACTCTTAACAATGAAACAATGACTACATGAATTCTCATTTGAAAAGTTACAGAAAAAAATCATGTATGAGTAATGCGATTCCAAGTGAACTAACTATCCAAATATGCATCATACCTTAACTCTTATAGAAAAACAATACTATTAGCTACATAAAAAATAATATAATAACTTAAATGAAAAAATTGTTTACTTTTTCAATAAGATAAAGTTGAGGAGAAGACATTAGCAAATCTTATACGATCATTACAAATTTCAAAACACCTATAGAAAAGCATCTTCATAAATCTTATTATGAAATTTTCAAGAATTAATTACTTTGAGAACATTATAATAATAATTAATCAATTCTCAAAATATAATAATTGTATCCATATCAAGAAAAAATATTCATCAAAGAAAATAACAAAATTATTTCTAATGAATATTGTGAAATGTTAGAACATTCCTCAATTCATAGTTAGTGATTGAGATTATAGATTCGCATGGTAATTTTAAATAAAACTATTCAAGTTAATTATATCAAATCTGAATTTTTCAATAAATATTCACTATTAATCAATTGAGAATAAAAAAAAAAGTTTATTTGAGATATTTCTATACACTTTATGAATACCTTATAAAGGAATTGGTCGAAGCTATTTGATATTGTACAATTTTCCTATGACTTATAATAGAGAGAAGCAACAAAATAAAATCCATTTAAAATTATGAATGAACACCAATCATATACTCCAAATATCATTGCAATAAGATATATAGAAAACAAAATCCAATAACTTATTATTTTGCTGAAAAAGTAGCAAAAACAAATTAATTTGATTCGAATAAGCGATCAAAAAACTTAACTGATAACAAATAAAAAAATATGTACTAACAACTGGGGGTCATGATGTTGTCATAGCACTACTTAGCGATACAACATAAATAAGCAGACAATGAATTGATAGGAAGATATAAAGAGCCTTATCATATTCTAAAAAGATTGGCAATATCTCATGCCAGCTTGATTTACCTAAAAAACTAAAAATGCATTCACTATATCAGGTGAGCATGATCAGACCATACTATGTGGATCAAGGTGATCAAACATGAGACAAGTCGCACTGAGCACTAATAAGAGTGATTTCCTATGAAAAGATTATAAAAATTATTTTGCCAAAAATGAGTCGTGAGGTGAAAGAATTACATATTATAACAAGAATTCTTTATAAAATAAAATGAACTACCAGATAGAAAAATTGATTGAGAATCCATCATTACATTGTGATAATTTCAAAAAGAGATTATAAAATTTCACAAAGATACTTCAATAAGAACAACAATAAGATTAGTAGTGAAGGAATGTCATGACCTAATAAAATTTAAAAAATATTAGTTTGCAACTTAGGCCTTTTGAAAACTTTGAAATTACTCTTATAGTGATTCTAGAAAAATTCTAAAAAGTTCTAAAAACTTTAATAAATTTTTCCATTATAAAATATTCTAAAAAATTTTTATATAATAAGATTATAATATGTGACAAACTATGAGTCATTAGTGAAAAAGAATACTCACTATATAAGAGAGTCATCTCATTATTGTACTCACTCAAATTTTATTTATAATTTATTTTCTCTTAAAATAAATTTTTTCTATTATTAAACTTATATATAAGATCTTATAAATATAACTCTGGTGAGAGATAAAAGTAGACTGACTTAGACAATTGAGAGAAAAAATTTCCTAATCTAAGGCCCAACATAAAGCACTAAAGCTTGTAATCCATGACATATACTTAGCTAAAAGGACCTTAGTCTTGACAGTGTGTAGCTAGATAAGGCATGGTCTAAGTTACCAAAGGACCTGGACACGAGTTCAGGTGATGGGCAGCAAGTTGGCATGTGTGAGCAACACATGGGCCTCCCCAGCAAGCATGACATAACCCATACATTCAGATTAGCCCAGTTTCAAAAACTATTTGTTAGAAAATAATTTGTATGTATAGATTGTGTTACAATTTATATTTATTTTATTTTGTAATGCATTATAGATCAAAACACAATATATATGCCATCCCATTTCAAATCAAAGCTAATATATTATCACTTTACATTCATGAATTTTATTGAATTTTATGTTGAGATTGTTATTCATATTTATGGTCTGAGTTAATATTAGGTATCAGAGTCAGACCCTAGATAGAGGAAACAAGCCTTAGGGTTTACTAGAGAGAGACGTTTGCTTTGTAACAACACAGTGCATGTGTGAACACTCGTGTAACATTTCATAAGTGTGCATCATATGTGTGCCATAACACAACATAGGTGTGCATTTTTTCATCACACATCCAAGTGCCATAGACATCGATGTTCACTACATTGACTTGAACAACGTATCTTGTATGCAGCGAGGATGCGGCATGTGTCGTAGTAGTTGTGCAAAGGCACAATGTGTGCGACTGCAGCGTGCAAAGGTGTTGTGGGTGTGCAGCGGGTGCAGCAATTATGCAAGTAAATGTGCATTGTATTGTGGACTGAATAAGTGCAGTGCGTGATTATTTAGTTTGTTCCATAGCCAGTCATATGTTTATTCCAATAATTTCTCGATAAAACTCAGACAGAAATAATTTGTAATATACTACAAGAGTTCAGACATGATTTATTGGTTAACAAATGATTGATTACTTGACAAATAAACTTCCTAGTCATCAAACGAATAAGAAATGACTGTGGGTTATAGGTGGCAAAAATGCTAAGCAACCCAAACATGGTCATAGGCATGGCTCACAAAAAGAGGCCTAAGCACTTCCAATTACCTAAGAAGCATGGACACGGACACATAAATACGATACGGGAGGATACGAGGACACAACAAATTCAAAAAAACTAGGATACGGATAAGGATAAGATACAGCATGATAAAAAAAATAAAAAAAAAAAAATTATTATTTATAAATATTAGGTATTTTATAAAATAAAATAACATATTTTATTTTATTAAATAAATATATTTTTTTATTTTATAAAATTAAAATATTTTATTTTATTTTATTTTATAAGATAATATTTATAATTATCTTATCTTATAAAATAATATTTAATAACAATCTTATATTATATAAAAATATAATTTTTTTATTTTATAAAAATCAGGCCCCCCCCCCCACCCTCCCTACCTCCCACAAATCGTGCCCTGCCTCTCCACGGAATCGTGCACGCCCCCTGTCTCCCACAATTCGCGCCCTGCCTCTCCACAGAATCGCACACGCCCCCTGCCTCCCACAATTCGCGCCCTCCTCTCCACAAATCGCGCTTGACCCCTGCCCTCTACACAGAATCGCGCCCACCCCCCGCCGCCCCACAGAATCGTGCTCACTTGCGCCACCTCACAGAATCTGCCATTGACAATAATGGGCGACATCGTCGGGCGTTGTCGGCATGGATACGGCAGCCGACGCATCCATCCAATACGCCACGTGACATATCGGATACGGATTGATCAACGATACGCCACGTGGTGTATCGGACACGTATCCATACCGTGTCCACATGTCCGAGTATCCGACATGCGGACACGCTTGTAGGGAGCCGTATCCATGCTTCCTTGCCAATCACGATCACACCCATGTCAGACATAGGAATGGAACAACATGCGGCATAGCACGGGTCGTGCCAAGCTAAGTGGTTTAGTTCACATGCCAAATATGTATTCGGCACAGCACGACCCAAGTGGTCAGCCCATGCAAGCCAAAACAAGCACGGAAAAAATAAGAATTGGGTCAAGCCAAGATCACGAACTCATGGGTTTGAGACAGACAAAACCACAATCTGATCAGGCACATGAAATGCACATGCTAAAAAAATTTAAAAATACCCAAACAAGAGACATGTGTTTCTTGTAACTAATTTTGTTTAAAAGAAAATGAGTTAGTTTGGTTCAACATCAAACTAACACATTAAAATTAAAATGTTAAAAAATATAAATTAAAATTACAATGACAATCTAGCCATTGCAACTGACAATGGTCAGGACCTACCCTTTGACAACATTTTTTTTTTTTAATTTTTCAGCCTGCCTATGCATTGCAAGTTTGATTTTGTCTCCAATGGGCTGGACAGAATTCAACAAAAAGAAAGATTATGCCCACCAAATGATAAAAAAATTAAAAAATATATATTATTTTAAATATAAAAAATATTATAATAAAGTAAACTTCATTTATAGTTTTTTATAATTAAATTATAATCTACTTTCTCCTCTCTAATTCTCTAAATTACTTAATATTCAAAAAAAAATATTTTTGTTTAATTTTGTTTGTATTGCTAATATAATATTATAATTGGAAATGATGATGTCCAATCCAACGAATCATGGTCCAATAAAATAAATTTTCAGCCTGCAGGTCTATAAAATTTGCAAGGTATACAACAAGTACACTAAGCCTTTTTTTTAGTTAGTGCTTTATACTAGATAGATATTAGAATATCAAGATATATAATAATAATAAAAACTCTATTTACTTATAATTTTCTAAACTAAAAATCAACAATTACATAATTATGTAAAAAATAAAAAAAATAATTTTAATATAAATAAAATTAATATTATAGAAAATTTTGATATAATTAACAACCTAACCAAAAAGTCAGAAACTAATATATCTCCTAATCATAGGTCGGCCTAGACATATAACTATTGTAAAAAAAATCTTTAACATAAATAAAAAAAACATAATATAAAAGCACAAAAAATTTGAAGAAATATAAGTATTGTAAAAAAATTATATTTACAAACCTAGTTGTGAAAAAAATTCACATGGAGAGATATCGAATAATGTATCAAAAATAAAAAAAAATATTTTATGTTTTAAAAAATTTATAAATAAATAAATTTGATTATATTTTTCATACTCAAACTATAATATCTCTCTTCTCTAATTCTCTAAATTACTCAAAATTCAAAAAAAATTATTTTTGTTTGAATTTTTATTTGCATGAATAATATAATCATTATACTTGGGTGATAAATGATATCCATCATGATCCATGAAATTATAGTTGGGGTCAGGGGTCTATAATTTTGTAAGGTACACAACAAGTACACTTCTCCTTTTTTTTTTAGTATTATATACTAGATAAATAGTAATATATAAAAATATATCTTAAACTAAAATATATCTCCCAGTTATATGCTAACATTGCAGATAATTTTGTAGATAATAATTATTAAAAAATTAATTAAAAAAACTCTTCCAACTTCTAATTTTTTAAACTAAAAATTAATATTGCATGAATAATTATTAAAAAAATAAAAAAAATAACTTTAATAAAAAAAATTAACATTGTAAATAATTTTCATATAAATAACGACACTCTAATCAAATTTCCAAAATTAATTTCTCTCAGTTATATGTTAGCCCAAGTAATTAACTTAAATTTCATAAATAAATATCTCTTATTTGAACTCATTTTAACATAAATAAAAAGAAACACAATATAAGAGTAGAAAAAAATTGGCAAAAATATGTATATTATAAAACAAATTATTTTTGTAAAACTAGTTATGTGACTAAACTCTCAAAAAAAATATATTAAACAAATTATATTTGACACAAAAAATCATAGTGCATGAGATCCTATTCAAACTATACTTGATCATAAGATCATTATATTTAAATCAATTTTAGGTTCAATAATCCTCTTTATTTACAACTATGAATTTAAAAGAGAATACATTGCAAAGTTAGTTACTAATATGGATATTCATTTACACCATGAATTTTGATCTTAGACTAATTCATCATATGCAAAAATATATTCAGCTCACTTATTATGTGATTACTAAATCAATTCATAAGACTATGTAACAAGAAATTATATATTTAAAAAAAATTAAAAATTAATAATGATAGAAAATATAATAAAGTGATAAAAATAATATTTAGTATTTAGATTAATCATGGATTATAATAATATTTATTTTGCATGCATCATCATCTACTATGGTGATGCTACCTAAAAATTAAATAAAAAATATTAAAATTATGTGAGATCTTAAATTTTCATGATTGCCTTATTATAGATGATAATCTCACTAAGGTCTTTAGAAAATATTAAAAACAAAATAAAGTATATAATATAACATTTAATAATTCTACAAATAATAATATCTGAGTAAACTTATTTGTATCAATCATTAGAGATGATCTCATATCTAATATTTTATATATTAGATATATATGTCACATAATAAGCCTAATAATATATATGGCTTAAAATTATTTTTTCATCATTAAAATAATTTTAAAATTTATTAAAATATATTACGAGATGTAGCAAGCTACAAAAAATTAATAATTTATATAATTCAGTAGACTTAAAAAAGAAAAAAAATCATTATATGGCATACACAATTAGAATTCAACATACATAATATTGAATTCATGTGTTGCATAACATATTAATATCTGATTTCGAAAATAATAAAACTGTAAAATAATAATTAATAAATCAGATTGTAATATTAAATTTTTATTTTTAAAAATCATACATTTTTTATGATCGGACAAACTTATATTGCATACATTCTCATTATATTTGTATACATATTTGTGATAAAATTTTTATTTGAATATATTCCCTAATCCACATTGCACTTGGGTACATAATAATATAAATAATATATCTAACCAATATAAAGAACACTCACATTTTGATGTTGACTACTAAAACTTTTTTATTTAAAATATTGAGTGATCATTTTATTTTTTTTATTACTTATTTTATTAAAAGGTAAAATATATAAATAATGACATATCTTATTTAATTATTATAAAAATATATATACTAGTTGTGGAGAACTTTCAAGTACGAAAACTAATATCATATTCAAAGATTATATTATTTTTTTAAATTAATAAGACTAAAAGATAAGGTGATTACTAATATATATCTTGTTTCACAATGTTATGAAATTTTTTTGATATATTAAATTGATAGAAATTATATGAATCTACTTTTTTGTACTATCTAAAATTAAATTAAAAATATCATTTCAAATAGAAATTAAATAATATATTATCCATTTTGGTATTTAGTATAAAATTGGAGACTACTTTTTTTTATTATAGATGTTATTTCGAATAGAAAGACAATAATTCTACATATTATAAAAATTTATCAAGCTTAAAAAATTAAAAAGATATATGGATAAATTTTCAAGTAGTAGAAATAAAAAATAAATTAAATGATAAAACTAAAATAATTAACTATAAAGATCAGAATTAGACAAAATGACTAATAGTGATTGTTATCAATCCAGCATCATAAGCTTTTTCTTCATTTTCAAGCATTTTCTTTTTGTTAATTTTAAACTTTAGTAAATAACCATTCGTGAGTTCATTTTTATTTCATGTTTTTTAGTTTATATTTTTATTTTAAATTAAAAGAATTTTTTAATATTATTCAAGGTTTTTTTATTTCATATATATATATATATATATATATATATATATATGAAATAAAAAAACCTTGAATAATATTAAAAAATTCTTTTATTATTTATATTTATATTTATATATATATATATATATATATATATATATATATATATATTATAATCAGTATGCAACCTAGATCAATTAGGCATGCTAGCTTGTTTCACACCTAGGCTAGCTTGGAAGCTGGACTAATCCAAATAGCCCTGGACTAGCGATCAATAACAATGCAACCTTGCATAGATGCTTGATGGATCAAGCATTAACCATGACAATGGACTGGTTTGTATTGGGCTATATATATGGACTTACCTAACCCAACATGATCCTGGCATGACCTGAATTTAAATCATACCACCAAAATGCTTTGAACACGGCAAGTTATATGTTTTTACTTTTATGGTATGACATCTGACTAGTAGTTTGAATGTTGTTGATATATTACTTGACAATTCTTGACTTAATCACATATTACCAGTCAAGATAAGAATATTAATTCTTAATATTAAAGATATCTCTATGCTAAAGTGTATGACAAATCAATAAAAAAATATACCTAATAGACGATAAGTATATCCTACCCATCAAACTTGTGTGAATAAATATATTTTTGCTTTGATATACTCAAACATTTAGAAACCTAACTAAGATGAGAATCAAAATAGGTTAAATTTTATACACTCATATTTATTAATTATTATGCATGTTTTACTTAGTTAGCCTTTTTTTTAGATCATATTTTTTTTTAATTTTTAAAGATAACACAAAAACATATAATATTAATTTAATAAAAATATAAAATCTTAAAAATAATAATATATTTAGAGTATATGTCAGATAACTTTAATACTTATTATATTTATCACAAAATCATATATCAAACTTTATGTGCTAGCACATCCCACATAATTAGATTATAAAAATAAAAAATAAATATTTGATTAAAAGGTCTTGATATTCATCTTTGATTAGAACATTCTAAAATATTTTTGAGGAGAAATAATATTAACCACAAACTACCACACCAATCAAATATCTTTTTTTTATTATTTCTAATCAATTGTCCTTCTAAATCATATATCTTGAAAAAAAATTATTCATCATTCCTTTTAGAATCTTTGAAAATAATTATTTTGATCAAGATCTCATCTTTTATCATAATAAGATGACACCTATAATATTAAAATATATTTTCTTTATTATTCTGCAAAATCTAGCATAATATTAGTGAGTACTAATAATTATTTTTTTTAGCAAAACTTATTTTTAACAAGCATAAAAAGAGAAACCCCAAAATATATAACTAGACCTACTATTTTTATTTACTCATTTATAGTTTTGCTTGGGTCATCAGTCAAAACTCAAAAGAGAGAAACGTAATCTGCTACAATTAAACTTATTGGTTAATACTTTGATGATAATTCTATGGATCATCATTTGTATCAATAAATACATATTTAATTTATTCTAGAAACAATGAGATTTCCTAAGAGAAAAAATCTCCTTCATGTCAAAATGATTTGTTAGTTCATAAGACTACTTCAACTTTATCTCATGATGAGTCAGAGACAGAAAGATATAATCACAAATGACCTAAATTATATATATACTAAAAGAATGATAAATGCATAGCATATTCAAAGTAGAAGAGAATCTTCATAGAACTCGGATGATCCTACAGTCATTTCTTAGACTTGTTAATTTCACTTCAAAAAAAATGAAATAGATCTGCATGTACTTAATAGCTTATTTCATAAATATTATGGTACTTGCATCTATACTTTTTAATTCTTTTATTATTTCTATTCATTATACTATGACAAATAAGTCTCCTTATGAGACATCATCTCATGCATGATAGTGTCAGATCATGTTGAAATAAATATACACTTCGACTCAAATAAGATTTGGTAAATAAAGCATTGGTCTTCATGAATGTATATTACAAATAATACATGGGTATTCACTGTGAAAAATAATTTAGATAAAAAACTTGATCATATTAATGCAGGAATTATTATGAGAGATTTCAATCAAATATTTGATATGGACTATCAAAAATATATCCTTTTAAGTAACCAAAATCAAAATAGTATTCATGTAGATTCTTATATTTTGGTGGAATCGCATAGATGAATGATATACCAATTAGATATTAAAAATATTTCTCTTCACAATACTCTTGAGGATGAGACTATGATCACCAATTCAAGCAATATAATCAAATATATTTTACAAATTTTAAAAATTATTATATGACATGAAATAGTTACCAAATACTTGATTTGCAAATTGTCACTTATATTCACCTCTTTTAGTTTGTATAAGTATCATATATATCTCAATCTCTTTATTTTTTTAGATGAACTTGAATGGCAAATTAATTTTCTTATTACATGTGCAAATAATATTTGTATTACAAAAAATGATGAGTTAAAAATCACTTACCTTAAGTAATATCTTAGATCACAACTCCACGTGAAAAATCTTAGGAGGCTTACATACTTGTAATTATCACATAGAATTATATTATTATAGATAATATATATAATTAATATTCTCATAGAGATTAATCTTTTATGACAAGTTTACCAAGACACATTTTTTTTCATAAGCAAGTGAAGAAATCTTTAGGTCTTAGGATTACTTTTTGTGTCCACAAATATTTACAGCTAGTTAGTCTTTCATATTCATGTTAAGCACCACCTTATACCAAAAAGAGACCGACTACAAGTTTTTATATATTTTTTTAAAAAACTCTCATCTCTTAAAAAAACTACCTACAGGATATTTTAGATTAGTTACCTCATTAAAAAAAATTTGTACCCACTCACTTTTCTCGGTACTTTTTAATGTTGTAGTCAAAGAATATTACATATAATCTTCAAATCAGTATTTCATGAGCAAAAAAAACACATAAAAATAAATCATTTTTTCCTTATAAAAATATTCAAGAATAAATTATTATTATTACCTACATTTCTACAACATATCATTTAGTAAATATTTTCATAAAAGATTTAAAGATGACAAACTTGGTTTTTCTTTTCTTCAAGCTATGTGTCTTAGATATTTACGCATCAACTTGAAAAAATTTATTATAATTTTTATTTATTTTAATTTTTTATTTATTTTATTTTTTAATTTTATTTTAATTTTTTTTATTTTATGTTTTGTGGATGATAACACCCAATATGTAGATTATTTCAATTAAAAATCTAACTATATATTCTCATTGCACATTCATGCTTTTTACTGAGTTTTCTACTAAGCATTTCATTGATGTTTATGCCTTTAGTTTCTACATATTAATACATAAAAATATTGAATAATATAAAATACAATAAATATAAATTTATAATAAATTGAAAATATAAGTTTGAGTCTCCTATTAATTAAATTGAGCATATAATTATACACACTCCAAGAAGAGTCATATTTTTTGGATGAATTGATGATGACATGGAGAGTATACTTATACACCCTCCTCCAAGCACCTGAAATGAAGTAGAAAGCAAGATATTTTTTTATAATGTGATTTGAAAATGTAAATGATCAAAAAAGTTTGAACCTTCTGAATATATAAAATGTCGGCGTTTAACACTCCTCTAGAGGTGTCAAATAGAACGTGTCGAGTCAGCCTAGCTCATTTTTTTTTGAGCACGCTCGTGCTTTCGTGCCTGGCCAGACACGACACGGTTACAGTACCATGTCGTGCGTGGCCCGGCACTATTTATTCAAGCTAGGCCAGGCACGACCCGGCGGTAAAAGTACCATGCCGGGTCAGGCCCGTATGGGCCTGGTTAAAAAAAATAATTTTTTTTTATTTTTAAAAATTTAAAGTTTTGTATTAAACTATATATAAAATATATATTATATTAAATTTATTTTTAATATTAAATTTATAACTTTACCAAGTTATAAATTTTAAATTTATAACTTAACAATTGTTAAAAATTAAATAAATTACAAAATTTAAATTTTTTTTATTAAAAATTTAATAAATTACAAAGTTTAAATTAGTAACTTGAAAATATTAATAAAGTTTAAATTTTTTTTATTAATTTTTAATAAATTTAGATTATAATTTATTAAAATTAAATTATAAATTTTAATTTTTAAATAAAAAATTTAAACACAAAAATAAATTAAACAAAAAATTTCGTGAAAAAAAATTACAAAGTCAAAAACAAAAGCAAACCAAATGTCCAATCGGCTAATAGATACCAAACCAAAATAAAAACAACATAACATAAATAAAAAAACATACAATCAATACAAAATAAAATATTGAAATCAAAAAATAGAATCAAAAATAAATCACACAAATCATCAATTGTGTCTATGACCGTGAGACATCAAAAATCAAAATCAAGTGACAATGACAAATGACATGTGACGTGGCGTGACATTGGCAACTGGCATCTGGCAACGAGCAGGAAAAACCAGCAACCATGTCAATCGTCAATCGGCATATCATGAGCATTATCAACCACAATATCAAAATCATTATCATATGAATCATCTTCAGTAATCAGCTCCTCCACTTTCATAGTGGATGCAGTCTATGTCTCAGCTCCAGCACGATCTTGGATGATAAACCTCGAATCTTCCAAATCCTTCAAACAGACCAATGTCTCAACAATATCTGGACGTAATTTCGATCTCATATCCGAAATCACGTTCACTACAACAGAAAAAACAGACTCTGATGCTACGCTCAACACCAGAGGAGTCGGTAGATCACATGTCATCCTAGATAGCACGGAAAATGTGGACTCATATGATTTTCACCACTGTAATATATCAAGATTCTTAGTATCAAAATGTGATAAGATTGAGTAGTAATCAGTATATAAGTACCGAGAAAACTCGCTCCTATATGATGGTCCACTCTGTCTTTCCCCTCGCTAACTGAATAGAAAAATCATCTCCGAAGAAAGTATCCATATCCGTAATCACAGTCTCACTACTACTACCACTATACCTAATATCGTAGTATGTGAACATGTCAGTCAACTTCTTGTGAATGAACCCTTCAAGTGGGTCTTCTAAGTTCATGCACGATAAAATATAAGTCAGGGTGTTATCTACCCCTTCCACCTTAACCCTAGGGTCCATGTATGCAGCGAGACAATAAAGAGATGAAACGGTGGACCAGTACTTTAAGTACTTGATTTCCATCTCTGCAATCATATGGCTAAGTGTCGGGTCAGCTCAATACTTCCTAAACATGCTACTAATGTTACATATGCACCTGAGTGTAATGCAAATCATGAGAATATAAACCGACGAACACATATTCGTCATGCCATAAAAAATCTTCAGGAATTTCATAAATAAAATTCTTGAAGTCCAGTCAGTATCGTCAATAATAAGTTCATCAATCTAACTATTGACGTAGTCGAATATCACATATTCGTATCCAATACATGTCTCTAACATCAGGTATGTATAATTCCAACGGTATCTCGTATCACATTAGAATTTTTTTTTCTTAAGATTCGCCGACAAATAGAGACTACGAAACTCATGTTGTCTGGGAGGAGTGTGAATATATGTTAGTGCATTACATATATTATCCAACGCGAGAGAACTCACCTTCATACTCACTTGTACAATCAGGTTAATCACGTGACACATGCATCTGACATAAAAGATTTATCCTAATGGTACGTCTCTAATATTCCTAACAAATATGTTAATCACTATTTCATTATTAGATGCGTTATCGAATATGATACTAAAAATTTTATTTAAAATTTTATTATCTCTAAAGATTTTCATCATACACTCAAAAATAGCCAAGCCTTCATGAGGATGGAGAATCTTAGAGAATCCTAAAATATTTTATTAATTATCCGGTTAGAATTTACTTAGTGGCCGGTAAGACATGCATAAGATGATTCATTATGACTTGCTCAGATATCGAACGTCACGGACATCACTCAACTATATGTCATAAATTCATAAATTATTTTTTATTTTTCTAACTTATACAATTTTAGTATGTCATTCCTAGATGTGAACCTAGGAATCCTACGATAAACAAGCTGAAAATATATCTACAGAATGCGCATTATCCTTGGACCTTCCAAAAATCTGATCAGAAGACCGAACAATGTGATAACTCTAGTTATGTCTTCCCTACCCAACTCGCTGTGTTATATGAATAGAGTAAACTTTGAGACTGAACTGATTCCAGTCTCAAAAAATACAGTGCTAAGTTAGGTTTGTCTAGGATCTAATGCACCATATTTTTTGGTGCATAATTTAGCATGTCTCTTAATGTGCTCAGTCCCAAACGAACTTTTAAAAGTTAAATTTTTCATATAATATTTGCATTGTATCATTTTTTCTTCCTCACCCCTAATATTTTTTTTGTTTTATTCGATTAAAATGAATCCAAACTACATAAATCCTCCTAGATTTTTATTTTTTAGATATTTGGGTTAAGACGATTGGAGAAACAAAAGTTTCAACAACCTTAGACTTATGTGTAAGATTTTCATTTTCTAAATTTAAATATATTTTATTAGTATTAGTCATTTTTTAGGATTTTTGTTAAACAGAAGGTAGAGCTTCAGATGATAGATTTTAGATTTTCGGATTAGAGAGAAACTAGAGAAAGAGAAAGTAAACAAAAAAACTTAAAATATCCAGTAAAGTAGTGAGGTAGATCACGTGCACTGTGCACCACAATCTAGTTCAAAAATCAAACCAGAATTGAGAGTCCAGAAAAGCCGAGCCAAATGACAAAATCCCAAGTCTCAAGAGAAAGAAGAGCAAGAGTTTTGAGAGATAGATTTGAAAATAAATGTTTATCAAAAATATAAATGTTATAGAGAGGTGGGAATATTGTATAGATAAAAAAAAAATTTAAAAAAGTCTTTATTTATGTTTTTTTTTATTTTTTATTGAATTTTAGAAAGCAGAATCATGAGGGCCGTCAGATTTTTCCCCCTAGCCGTTGGAGGCAAAATCCAACGGCTGATGTTCAAGTTTTTTTTATCGCTGGGGGGGGAATTCGGAGTCGGGCAAGACCGCGGGTTGGATTGGAGTGGACCCGTGCCCACGCATTTTCCCTATCCAAAATGAATGGCGCTGGCGTGGTGATGGGGTGGGGTGGGGACATGGGGTGTAGGTCTGCGAGACATGTCCCATGCCGGCGGGCCATGCCACAGGCCACCGAACCGTGCTGGGTCAGGCATGGCACAAGGCCCGATTGGCCTCAGCACGGCACGGCAAGATTGGTGTCATGGCCGGACACGGCACGGGCCCGGTCACAACAAATTCTCATGCCAGGCCGGCCCAAGCACAGCTGAATTATGCCATGCCTTGTGGCGGCCCGGGTCGGCCCAGCCCAGTTGACACCTCTACACTCCTCCATGGAGAGCACTTCTACTATACCAATCATCTCACGTAGTAGCATAAATTTTGGACAAGTTAGTGCATTGATAAAAATATGTGCTAGATTTTTGTCAATCGATCAATGTCTGAATGTTATCATCTGATCAACTTCAGTTTCCCTTAAACAACGATGTTAAATAATTACATGTTTTGTTCTATTATGAAAATTTAAGTTCTTGACCATCACAATTACAGATTTACTATCACAACAAAAGTAGTAGGTTCACATTGGATTTTTCTTGCATCTAATTTTTTTGTTAGTTGAATAGCACCTTATTGTACTTGCAGTTGCAATGTATTCTACTTATGTTGACGAGTAGGCAATGATTTCTTGTTTTTTGAATTCCAGAAAAACATGCTACATCCAAGTGAGGATGCATAGTTTGAGATTCTCTTCATATCTTTTGGTGATCCACCCTAATTACTATATATATAAATACACACACACACATACATACATACATACATATATCCGATCAATTTTGAATATTTTCTCTAATTCTCTTCTTTTCTCTTCTCACACTAATTTTCTCTCTCTGTTATGATCTTAAAACCCTAACATAGTATCAAAGGGTTCTAATGTTGATAAGGTGTTGTAGATTCTGAAGGTAGGTGGCACACAGAGATGATGGTGGATGTGGATCATGGGCCAATGCCAATGAAAATGAGCATTAACATTTGGTGCCTGTAAAGAGCGATGTCATCTTCTGTGATGGTGCTGTTTGTTTTTTCAGTGTTTGTTTCCATGGTGGCATGAGCATTGTGTCATGAAGGTGAAGTGGTGGTGCAGTCTAAAAAGTACGGACACGGACACGGACACGGGGATACGACATGGCAAGATACGAGGATACGGCAAATTCTAAAAAACTAGGATACGGATACGACATGATAAAAAAAAATAAAAATAAAAAATATTAATTATAAATATTAGATATTTTATAAAATTCATTAAATTAAATTAAATTATTTTATTATACAAGATAAATATATATTATTTATTTTATAAAATAAAAATATTTTATTTTATTTCATTAAAATATTTTATTTTATTTTATTAAAATATTTTATTTTATTTTATACAAATATTTTATTTTATGCACATCCCCACACAAATACGCCCGCCCCTGCCTCCCCTTCAAACACGCCCGGCCCTGCCTCCCCCTCAAACACGCCTTCCCTTGTCTCTCAGCTCAATTCGCGCCGCCCCTGCCTCTCCCCTCAATTCGTGCCGCCTCTTCCTCTCCCCTCAATTCGTGCCTGCTCCTGCCTCTCCCTCAAATCGTGTCCGCTCCCTGCCTCACCCTCAAATCGCGCCCGCCCCCTACCAGTGGCCAACGTCGCCCATGCGGCTACGTTGGCCACCCGACGTCGTCAGATGTCGGGCACTATAGGCATGGATACGACTGCCGACGCAACCATCCGACACGCCACGTGGCATATCGGATACGGATTGTGCAATGATACGCCACGTGGCGTATCAAACATGTATCCGAGCCGTGTCCGTGTCGTGTCCACGTGTCCAGGTGTCGGACACGCAGACACGGCTGTAGGGAGCCGTGTCCGTGCTTCCTTGGGTGCAGTGAATTCCTGTGTTGCCATTGTGGTAGATGCATAGTGGTGCAGTTAAAGGCGCACATTCGGTATGTGCCACTTTAGTAATAATTTGGTTCTTAAACAAATGATATGTGAGATATTTGTTGCATGACCCACTGAAGATCGAGTCAGAAGATTGTTTGGTGGTCTATGAATTGTTACAAGTTTATTAGTGATAGTCAATCGATTCAATATAGCCAGAATATTTAACACCTAAGAAGCACGGACACGGACACGGACACAAGATACGACACGGCAGGATACGAGAACACGGCAAATTTTAAAAAACTAGGATACAGATATGGCTAGGATACGACATAATAAAAAAATAAAAATTATTAATTATAAATATTAGGTATTTTATAAAATTTATTAAATTAAATTAAATTAAAATATTTTATTATATATAATAAATATATATTATTTATTTTATAAAATAAAAAAATTTTATTTTATTTTATTTTATAAGATAATATTTATATTTATTTTATTTTATAAGATAATATTTATATTTATTTTATTTTATAAGATAATATTTATATTTATTTTATTTTATAAAATAATATTTTATAATTTTATTATATAAAAATATATATTTTTTGTTTTATTTTATAAAAATATTTTATTTTATGTCCCTGTCTCTCCCCTCAAGCATGCCCGCCCGCCCCTGCCTCTCCCCTCAATCACGCCCGCCTCTGCCTCTCCCCTCAAATCGCGCCACCCCTGCCTCTCCCCTCAAATCGCGCCGCCCCTTCCTCTTCCCTCAAATCGCACCGGCCCTTCCTCTCCCCTCAAATCGCGCCCACTCCTACCTCTCCCTCAAATCGCCCTGCCCCCTGCCAGTGGCCAACATTGGCCACCGACGTCGTTGGACGTCGGGCACTATAGACGTGGATACGACTGCCAACGCAACCATCCGATACGCAACGTGACATATCAGATACGGATTATGCAATGATACGTCACGTGGCGTATCGAACACGTATCCGTCTCGTGTCCACATGTCCAGGTGTCGGACACGTGGACACGGCTGTAGAGAGCCATGTCCTTGCTTCCTTGTTTAACACATACAAGAGGGTGTGAGGTTAACTATATTAATATATTCTTCTAGGATATTTCACTTATACTATAATATTATTAATGTGCTGACATATAAACTAACAAATCAATATGAGATTACTAATCATGTGATTTGAACATAGTTGTGTGAGAGAATTGATAAAGTGAGACATGTATTAATTGATTTTACTATAGTTCAAAGATAAGAAAATTAGATTTGTAGCATTTTATACTCACATTCATTAGAGGAGCAATACATTATTTTGTAAATACAAATTCTTAGTGATAAGATTATTAATTTTCTAGAATTATCAAATAATAATTCAAATATCTACAACCATATCCAAATCAAGCATAATTGGGTTAATGAAATAGACTATTATATTGACTTCTCTGCATGATGGTAATGAGAGAGCCAAAAGGAATACTTCTAGATTGAAGAAGCAAATATCAATGGTAACTTACTCTTTTTAAAAAAATTAGGACACAATTAAAGATGTCAAACTTGCATCAAAACTTTATAGGATAATTCACACTTTAAATGTTGTATAACAAATAATTGAATCTACTCATGTTGAATCATTTGCATGTCTACTAATTAGTTTTGTTACATTTACTCAATAAGAGTATTTCATACTTCTTTCCTAAGTAGTTACTAGCTCTGACCAATAACTTCTTCCTTCAATGTTCTTTCTTCACACAATCTCATTTAAAACTTAGGTCATAGATTTAGGTGTCGATACCTATGGCACAAATGATCTTACACATTTTTCTTTCTTTTTTAAAACTAGAGTATTTGATATAATTGTTGTCAATGGCAAAGTTACATGAGTCATGAGCATGGCAAAGTTACATGAGTCATGAGCATGGCAAAGTTACATGAGTCAAGAGCATGCCAAAGTCAAATTTAGATATATATTTTTGACTCACTTCATTTTATACTTGAGTTTTAATATAATTTATTTTTAATCAGCTATTTTAATAAATAATTAGACAATAATGTTATACTTTTTTCTTCTGATATTATTATACAATATCACAAACCAAGAAAATTGAGTGCTATAATATACTTATTTTATGCACCCTCTGGAGCCCATAAGTGTCTATTAGGAAAACATATTATAGTTTTCTATCTAACACATTAATAAGATTTTAGTAGAAACTCATATCATCTGATTTATTCAAATAATTAAGAACCTAACAAAATGTTTGCTCATAATAATTTAAAATATTTTATTATTTTTGTTAATTATTATAATATATATACATATTTGTTTTTGTTAAAGAAAAATCTTAAATTTTATTAATTTTAATGATTTTTAATTAAATAATAAACAAAAATTTTAATTAATTTTATAATAAATAAACATAAAATTTAGTTATAGTATTAAAATACTAAAAAACCATAATATTTTAAAATACTCTTGTTTCTTTGAAAAATATTGAATGATTAATCATATATCTTATTTTGATAATTTTGTATAGAAGAAAATATTTTTAAATATAATTCTCATTAATTCTCTTATTTCTTTGAGGAACATTAGATAATTTATCATATATTCGATATTGATAATTTTGCATAAAATATACTCCAAGAGGAGCCTAGTTTAAGTGTCACGCATAACACAAGATAAAAGTCTATCCAGAATGAGAATATAATAGGTAGGTACATCCATAATTTTTCCCAGTTGAGTCACCTGTCACATCAACTAATTAAATTAAGAGTATCAATTTGGACCTTTTAATTATTCTACGAAATGAACTTTAATATGTTTTGCCAAAGACCCATTATCAAATGTAGCTACCTATCTCATTTTAATACCACATATTCTAGCTCTCTTATTCACTCTTAATAATTACAGGAACCTCGATAATATTTCTAAGATTCTAAATCGTCCATGATAGCAACTAGCTGCATTGGATGAATTATGTATAATTATTTCCAATCATATATGATATATTATTTCAAAGTCTCCAGATAATATATAATAAAATATATGTGAACATATATGATGAAGAATAGAATTGAAATAAAAATTAATCAACTTAACGTCAATTTGATAACTAAGAAATTTATATAAATTTATGATGTAAATTATTAAAATATTTATAAGGATTTGAGTGGAGAAATAACTTAAGTCAAACATTGGCCATGACAAATATAGAAACAACATTAATATAACTATAACTATCAACAATCACCTTATAGTTTTTATCCTAATTTTTTGTAAGTGGACATCAAGTGTGGAATTGCAATTCATGTAAGTGGACATCAAGTACAACAACATTAATCCAATTTATCTTATAGGAGTTCGAGTGTGAAACTGACTTAAGTCATATTTTGGTCATGGTAGATATAGAAACAACATTGATATAACTGTAACTATCTACAATCACCTTATAATTTTTATCCCAAGTATTTGTACAAGTAGAAAATATGGTTGCCTCCAATCCTTAATGACAAAAGATTAAGAGAATGAATGACACATTACTACGAGTGATCCTGACTCCTTGAAATCATGGTAACAAAGTATGTCTTCTAAGATGACATCAGAAAATTCACATACATCATTGATTTGATGAGTCAAGGTTTCAAAATCTGAATCAACCACAACTTCCATGATAGTATTCACTTTATAAAAACTGAAACAATTAACGAATACATGCATGGATTTTTGACAATGAAATACTTAGAATGAGGCTTATCTTACCTTTAAAAAAAAGATGCACAACTCTCAATCCTTTAAATCTAACTGAAAAAATTTGCTGTGAGGTGTCTTCTGAAGTAAAGATAAAAGAGTAGGTCTAATGAGATGTCAAAGATTTGAGGTCTATATAAGGAAAGGATGACAGATCTTATCCAATTATTGCATTAAGGCAAAAGCCCTTTCTAATGTATTAATTCTCCAAACAAATAATTCAGCTTTTAAGTCAACATTAAGACATACTCAAAATCATAAAAGAATCTGCAGGCATCTCAGTCTCGATAATGCTACATTGAATCAAAAACTTATCAAACTTGATTACTTCATAATTATTTAAAGCACAAGATGTGTTAGGGCATAAATATTTTTTGAAACTTTGAGGCTAATGGCAAAATTAAGACAAAGTTTTTTGAAACACACTCTATCTTATATATATATATATATATAGAATCAAAAACTTATCAAACTTGGTTGCTTCATAATTATTTAAAGCACAAGATGTGTTAGGGCATAAATATTTTTTGAAACTTTGAGGCTAATGGCAAATTTAAGACCATGTTTTTTAAGACACGCTCTATCTTTTGTGTGTGTGTGTGTGTGTTATATATTTTCATAAAATATTATATATAATTTTTATATATTAATTATTTTAGAATCATATAAATGATATTAAACGTAAAAATCAAATAATATTAATATTTCTCAATATCACAAGTAATTAGACTTCAAAAATAAAACAATAAAATTTTTAACAATCAAATATGTAAAATTTTAAAATGCCAAATATATTGTTTATAATTTTCGAGAGTTGAGGAAGATAACTTTGAGAATAATTAATTTGCAACAAGACTTTGAGAATAATATATTTTGTGGTCATTACTTATAATTTTTATTAATTATTCTAAAATATATTCTAATACATTATTATTTCTTATTTTTTTTTAATATTTTTATCAAATTAATTTTTAATTATTTTAAAAAATATCTATAATTTAATACAAAAAAAAAATATTCTTATATATAATGACTAATATCTTCATATTTCCAAGTATATTAAATTGAATATATCCTTATTAAAACCAGATTAACGAGCATGATAGGGTAAAGATGTCCAACATGTCAAGTAAGTCGGGAATAGGCCATGACTCGGCATAATCACCTTACAAGCTAATTTTGGTCTGGGCAACCTAAGTTTGAGTCCTGTGAAATGCATGGGCATGTTGAGGTTTGGCTCGGCTCGACCCAACTTAGCATGACATGCTATAACCCAATCAGCCAATGAACTAAATGGTCATGACAAGTTGCTATTTTTTAGGTCATGTCAACACATCATGATCTGTGCTTAAAACAATGGTGTGCACAACATTATACGATTTATACTAGAAATAATAAGTCATGTCAGCTCAGCATGACCCATCGGACACCTCTAGGATAGAGAGATTTGATATGTTTTTTAACTAGCATGTATCATATAATATGATACAAATATTATTAATACTAAGGTACAAATACAAGTTGAGAATAGATCAATAAGAGATTCAACACACTCAAATACTTATTATGAAATCTTATCCTATGAGAGATATAATTTACACTATTTAATACCAAAGAATATCTTACTCAAGTCTTCCGATCTTGTAAATAAACATCAAAAAAAATAAAATAAAATAAAATATCTAATAAAATAATTCATATAAATAAAATTAATATAACAATCATTAATAAGCAAAATATGCAAAAAAAAAATAAATAAAAACAAATTAAAATATTATCATAACAAATATCTTTTGAAAGATTGTCATTGAGTATCATAATATTCAAAAATAAAAAAATATATAACAAAATAAATTATCACATATAATATAAGTATTGACTCATTAATCAATAATCTATGAAAGTGAGTGAAAGAGCAAGATACAAAAATTATAATACATGAAGATCAAAAAATACCTATCGTTGCCGTGTTGAGTAAGAATCACAAGTATAGAATTTCTCAATAGAAATTCTATACAAAAATTATAATGCTTCAATAGAAATTATGATGAGAATAATCTAACAAAACCGATGAATGAACTTGGTAATTAGTCTGAATTTCTCAATATTGTATAATATTTTCGACCTCATCTCTTAAAATAATACCAAATAATTATCTTTGATGTAACTCGTTCTCTTGTAGAGTGTACACTAATTATTTTTTATTTTTTAGTTTAGTATTTATAGAATTTTGAGTAAGAGAATGGTATTTAGTTTATGTTATACTATAAAAAAAATAACTCAAGAATAATATGTGTACTTATGCACCCAACAAGTCCAAAATCACTAACCAGAACTCTTGCCTACCAATATTAATTTACTCACAACCAATGATATAATTTCAATTCTCACATAATTTATTATTTATATAATATAAAAATATAAATAAAAAAATACTTAAAGCTTGGGCTCCTAGTTTGATTCGTGAATATACGTTAATAGTGATTATATTTTATTAATTTTTATTATGTCATTCCTACTGGTCGACACGATAATCGTATTAGTATATTATTAATTTTTATTAATTGGATGCACTCTTCTATCATTTCTCATCATATATTTTTTTAGATCCTACATCCCAGACAAATACTTTTATTTTATCTCCTAAAATTTTTGAATGTACTTGTTTTGTCTTTGATCGCTCTCCAAGATGAAACAAACTGATATTTAAAATTTTGAAATATGTTTTTCTTATATGATCTAATATGCAAAGAGACTACAAGTATTTCTCACAAGAGATAAATAGTATTTTATTGAATATGAATATCATGTTTTTTGACTGACTTATTCTTTAACGAGCCCAAGAAAAATATGAATCCAAATATTACTCACATATGTACTACTCTTCCTCTTACCTATAGCTCTATCTGGACTAGCATCCTAGACAAAGATTATTTTAACTTATCTCCTAGAATTTTTGAATGCACATGTTTTGTCTTTGATTGCTCTCCAAGATGAAGCAAACTAATATTTAGAACTTTGAAATATCTTTTTCTTATATAATCTAATATGCAAATAGACTACAAGTATTTCTCATATGAGATTAATAATTTTTTATTAAGTATGAATATCATGTTTTTGACTATAACTTATTCTTTAACGAGCCCAAGAAAAATATGAATTCAAATATTACTCACATATGTATTACTCTTTCTCTCTTACCTATAGTCCTATCTGGACTAACAATTACTATAGATAGTCATTTATTGACTACATCTAATTGTGTTGATACGCAGTATGATACTACCCTCAAGGAATTTTCATACCTACTAACAAATTCAAATTATATTATGTCTATAGAGAGTGACGATTCACGAGTATATAGATCTCATTCATATTCAGATGATATGATGATACATGAGTTTGCACTAGTGCAGATTCATATTGAGTCGGTAACTAAGAGAATTAACCACTGAAAACTTAGAGTCTATATCAAAAAAGAGATAAAGAAAGATATTCAACATTATCAAACCTCTGAGGAGTATACCAAGAAGTCAAATGATCTTGGAGTCAGTTCCTCTAATCATGACCTTTCGATCGCTCTCTAAAATGGACAAAAAAAAATACTCAATAACCAATTTCATAAATTGTACCATACTCTTGATTTGTTTCTTCTTTTATTTCTTTTATTATTTTTCTTGAGTCTTGACAGTACTATTATATATAAGTCATCTTAAATATTATCTTACCTAGAATAATATCATACAATGATAGAAAATATTCATATCATCTACTCAGATAAAATTTGAGAACTAATATCATGACTTTTATCAAAATCTATTGTTGGTTTAAGTAGATATTCACTATAAAGACATATTCAAATTAGAAGGTGGCTCACCTAAAGGCAAGACATATAGTGAGAAGATACACCCAAATTTTTGTGTTAACCATTGATCATGATAATCTCATTACATATTCATATTTCTTTTATAATATCACATAATTAAAAGATACACCAACAAAATATGAAAATACATGTCTTCATGATGACTATAAGAAAGAGTTATATATGGAACAGCTACATGGATTTCAAGGAATATATTCATGGACTATAGTATAGAAATTTAGGATGTCTATATGGAACAACTTTATTTGAGTTACACATGTAAATTACTATTTTTTTTTCTTTTTTTCTTCCGAAGATGTCATGATGACAAGATAATTTTGTATACAAGAGATAACGAGTTGAAAATCATCGATTCAATAAATACTTTTATACCCATTTTCAGACAATAAATCTTAAGAGGCTCAAATATTTTTTTTGATATTAAAATATCATATTCTTCAAGGAGTATCAATATCAATTTGTTAAAAAGAATATAAATATTTTATTGATCAATGTATTATTTTAATTATTTATAATAAAATTATAAGAAAGATTAATTATTCAACTATGATTAAATCAAATATAACATATATACTCAGTAATAATTAGTTATTTCCAAAATTTTACTTGATAGATTCACCTCAATACAATTCTTCATAAACTAAGATATGTTAAAAAAATTTTAGGACCTTAAATCTCTTTTAGTGATCATGGGTATCAATAATCAGCCGAGTATTTAAATTCGAATTAAGTACCAAAATACACCAAGAGTAGATTCAAAATAAGATTTTATATTTTTTTTGTAGACAACCTTGTCTCCTGAAAAAAAAAAGACATTATTATTTTAAAATCAAATACAAAGATATAATTCTTTCAAATGAAATCATTATATAAATAAATTTAAGATGCGATCATTAATACAACATACTTTCAGATGGCAGAGCATCCAATGAACATCTTCATGAAGATATTATGGACTTACATGTACTAGCTTGATAAGTAGTATTGAGTTTTCTTATTTTTCTTTGTTATTTTTTATTCTTTTAATGAGAACACAACATATAGGTCACACCAATCAATTTTGTCCATTATATAATAATATTAGTTATATGATATTTATATTATAAAGTGTTTATTTCATTTTTATGCATTTTAAATGTTAACAATTCATAACCTCCACCAAGCAACTAATTGAATGTTCTGATTGGGATGATCCCCTCTTGAGCACAAACCAAATGGTGGAAGGTTCCTCTTACCCTCATGTTACAACAAACTTAGTACACCAATGAATAACAAAACTATTGTTTAATTGGGACCTAAGGATTTCAACATTAACATGATATCAAGAAGCATAGTAGCACATGATAAGTGACATCATGACCGGCATAATGATGCACCATATGCAAGTGTCGACAATAGTGTATGCCAGCATTTGGGGCATGTAACAACAACATTGGTATTCTATAAGTGATGCAATCATCTTGTTCATCTGTTTTTGTTTTCATAAACATGTAAATTGTGTTGTTCATGTGTTGTAGATGTGTCATGGTAATATAGTGAGTGATTGTAAGGTGATTTTCACAATGATGTCCATTGGTGTTTATGGTGATGGATAGTTGCAATGTTTTGTGGAGTGTCATAGTAGTATTGGTGGTGACTATTACATTGCTTAATGAAGTACAGTGGTGGTGCTTCATTTTTGCAGGAGTTATGTCGTGATGGTGCTTTGCTTGTTGTGTTGTGATTATGTTTGTATATTGTGTGATTACATAAATACTAATAAACTGAATCTTATAAAAACTAGGAAATTCATAATATTTAAGCAAGAACGGTACTATAATCATTGCTAATATTTAATATCCTTATATATGTTAGATATCATATATTAGTGTGATTGCAAGTATCTTCATATAAGAATAATATGTCTCAGATCCATGACTCAACATACATAATTTTGTTGATTCTCAAAGACAATGAGGGTGAGGTATTAACCTCTCCTAGACCCCACACTAAACAAGATCCTTATGCACTAGATACAACCATGTTCACTGTATTCGTATATTTCAGCATGCTTCTTTTATTTCTTTGGTGTAGAAGAGCAATATATTGCTTTAGTGTGGTCATCATGAATTTATTGTATACTCACACTCTTGGTGTGTTTTTCTGTGTGCTACTTGATGAAAAAAATAGTCATAATTAGTATGAGATCATATGAGATAACTCAACAAAAATTAAATGTGAATAAATATATAGTAAGAATTTGATTTTGTGGAGAAATGATGCGTAATACAATTGTGAATTAACCATCCAAGATCAGGCCAGTTAATTATTTGGTCATTGATGCACAATTGTTGGATCACTTATTATAATTTATTGATTTGAAAATGACTAATATATTTGATTTTTGTCACATATGCAAGAAAATTTTTGACTTTACTATGTCAAAATATTTATTTAGGACGATCATTTGCACAATAATATTGTTCAGCTATTAGCATACAAAAAAGACTAATTAAAATGAAATGACTCATTATATACTTTGAACACAATTACATATGATAATTGATAGGATATGTTAACATGTATGACTAGGTTGAAAAGATCATGTGATCATGTTCATATTATTTTGTCATGATATTCATTATAAGAAAGAATCATTTTACTAAATCATATCATTAGTAAGAGAACACTTCTAATTTTCCCAAAAAATTACCATAGAGTGATCCAGACATCTATAATTGAGCACAAAATGAGCATAATAATGATGATCAATCAAACTACTACCATAACTTCTCCACATGATATTGTGAAAGAGTCAAAAGGAGTGCTTCAAGAAGAAGACAATCAATACTAACCTATCCTTTTTGTGAGAGATTGAACACAAACAAGCGAACATTGGTCATTATATTATGGCTTACATAGTACATGTTGAGGTTCAGATATCATATAGCATACTACCAAATTCACTCATATTAGATATATTAACGTGTACACGTACTAGTCACATTATACTTACTCAAAAGTATTCTAGACTTCTTTCATTAAACACCACTAACTCTAACTGAGACACTATTATTTCTATAATTCTCACTTTTCATCACTTCACTTTGGAATATTGAATCATAGATTCAAGAGTCAATATTCTCTAAGAAATTTTATATAGATAATATTTCATGTTGAGATAAATAAATATGATTAATTTTTTCTTCAATATTTTTTATCACAACAAAGTAGAACATAAAAGAAATGAAGAAGAAATACCAATAATCTAGCAGTTCGATGCCACCATACAAATTGTAGTTGTCGTTGGCATGATTTGATTGTTGATGTTAACAATGACTAAAGTACATCTTATCATCATTAGTATTATCAAAGTAATAAGAGATCTCTTCTTGATTATCTTTGTCCAAAGAAAAGAATTCATTTGAAAATATTTATTTTTTTCTTTTTTCTTTTTAGTTTTGGATGTCAAACTTTATTTTCTTGTATGAATGAGTTTTTGTTCCGTACTCACTCAACTCTAGAAAAATAGATGTTTAGCACCATCAATACATTCTTACAGTCCCTTTGCCCATGTGACCCAATTATGATTGCGTTGAGTATTATTATTGTATGAACTTGATTGATTTTAATTCTATGATTAAAATTAAGGTGACTTTGCTTGATAATTATTTTATCTTTATTTATATATTTATTTCTAATAATATATCATTTCGAGCATTATTTTTAGTAGTAATATGCCAATGATATTTATCTCAATTAATATATAATAGTTCCCTAATTGTGTGAGTTATGCTTGCGTTATCAGTCTTAAGTCCAGATAAAAGAGGAGGATGACATTAGTTAAAGAGTTGGTCTTTACAACCTTGTCATATATTTTTTATATATTCTAAATAATTGATACGTGTTCAAGAAATAAACTTGTCATATATTTTTATGTATTACTGATGCTTACAAGTAATCGACACTTTAACTTTATATTTTGTATTTGTACTTGATTTGGAAATAATTATTAGTCAATTATATGTTTTTGGAGACAAAATTATCTTCAAGAAAAATATAAGATTTGGTGGCAAATCTGCTCTTTGTAGATATTAGAGCCCAGTTAAAATTTGAGTAAGTCTCTATCTGACTATGCTCATTGTTTTTAAATGAAATTTCAAATATTTGAGTATTATTCTTCATATTCATGAGAATTTAAAGAATTACAAGCATATGAGTATGTTTGGGAGTATGAATGAAATAATTAATTGAACTAGCACTATAATTGATATTTTCATTTGATCACTATTAAATATTTTAACTTTTTTATGATTCTGTTGTATCTGGAATATTTAATTGAATAGTCGATATATATGAACAAGTATTCACTTATATCAAATAGTAAATTGTTCAACATATATATCATTATGTCAATATTAGACAAAATATCTTAAATTATTTTTCTCTAGAAAAGAGAAATTATACATCCTAAGTGTGTAACATCAATGCCTAAAAATACTTAAAATATTTAAAATTTTCTATTTTAAACTTAGTTTGTAAGAATAATATTAGTTGATATATACTCAATTGATTATGTTTTATAATCAAAATATCAACATACATTATTTATATCACATTTTATTTCTCTTATTCATGTCTGTAAAATTAATATAAATTTAATACAAATTTTTAAAGTCTGAAAGTAATGATTGTCGACACAACTTGTTGAACCACTCCTTAAAAAATTATTTTAGGCCATAAAAAGTTATTCATAATCTACACATTATATACGTATATTCTAAAATAATAAAATCTAATGGATGTTTCATTAATATCTTCTTATTGAGATAATTATGAAAAAAAAAAAATTTCACCTCTAGCTAATATATGATCTAACTATGATAAGCAAAAACAAAAAACAATAATTTAAATATGATTATCTTGGTTGCTTGAGAAAATATATGTCAACAATTTACACTTTAAGTTTGTGTAAATATCTTGGCTATCAACCCGATGTTAAGCCAACCAACTTTCTTTTAATGTTCAATTTTTCCATGCACACCACACCCACTTGTGTTTCATTAAAGATTTATATGAAGACTTTGAAATAAGAATTCTTGAATGATTAGAAGTGATTATTGTTAGTTCATCCAACATCGCATATTATCATCTTGGATGGCTAATTTTCATATAAAGAATATTAGAAATCCAGCAACTATTTAAAAAAACAAAAAATCAAAATATATTGTATCAAAATAAGAGTATGCAAGTACCTATGATGTGTGTTGAATAGAATATATCTTTAAATTTTTTTATTGAGCAATCAGAAAGTTGAAACCTCTGAACTGCATTAGCTGACATTTCCTACTTTTTGAAAGTTGCAAATATATTCTTGTAATATATACATATTTCATAGTAGAAGTATATACTATGCAAGAGGTCTCCATCCATGGTGACTCATATTTCATTTCATGGGGAACACTCACACTCAACTGTGTGAGTGTGAAGGTTGTATTTTTTATAGGAGTCGGGTTAGTTGTCACTCTGTGACAAGTAATGTTTGGACAAAGAAATAACTATTAACACTATGGTGTTCTAATGTGGGTCCTATTGGATTGAGTCCGTAAAAAAAAAAATTTCTCAAAGAATTTCACTTTTATACTTGTAATGATACCTCTTGATTTGTGGTAACACATGTATCCTTTTTGCGTAGTAGAGTATTTGGGGAAGACCCGCTCAATGACACGAGCAATCATTTTTTCTTTACTCTGAGAAAGTTCATGGATAAAAAAAATACTCTAAATTTTTCGGTGAAACATGAAAAAATTTTAATTATGAATATAAAAATTGATATGATATAAGAACTGAGATTATAAAAGATAATATTTAATTAATTAGAAATTAACAATTAATAAATTATCTTCAATGATGTTTAGGAATACTTCTATATAGTAGAAGTGTCATAATCATTTTAATCATAAATTCTTTATTTAAGTTAACTAGTTTTATGCAGGAATATTAACACATGATTTCTAGTAAATCACATAATGCTCCTCAATGAAACAAAAAAGTTAAAGAAAATTATATTATAATATATTATTATTTATTAATATTTTAATATCATAACTAAATTATATTTTTAATCTCTTAATATTTTATAAAAAATGATACAATTATATAAATAATGATAAAATATAATTTTGTTTAAAATTGATAATTATATATATCTAGTACAATAATCAATGAAAATAATAAAAATCTAAAATATTAATGTGATAGACCTACAAGATCGAAAAAGATTGAAACATATAGAATGTATCTCTATTAATTCTCTCTTGACATGTAAGCAATGATAAAAATTTCCGATATATCCACCAATATATCTCCAAAATATCCTTAAATTCTAAGTATCGATATATTAATATTGATCGATATATTAATATTGATAGATATATCTATCTTTGATTGATGCTCATATACAAATATACACCGATATATCTTCGATATATCCGATATATCCGTAAAATCCAAGTACCAATATATCCATAGAAACCGATATTTTAATCCTTGCATGTAAGATATAAAGTTTTAACATATTTTCTTAACTGATAGACCTCAATCAATAAAAGTTATCTCATTGATGTTTCACTCAAATCTTTAATTGATCCAATAATAGATGTTCAAATTAAAAGTTTATAATTAATAAATCAATGATAGTTAGAGACCTAAAGTGTATATATTGATCCAATAATAGATGTTTAACATATATTCTTGATCTTTATTGTCCATGATTAATCATTCATCATCATCTCTTGCGCATCATCCTGAATGTCCAATCTTGAATCTTTCCACTCTATACATACAATTGCTTTTATATAATTTGGCTTTAGTTTTAATTTCTTATCTAAAATAATATTGATTATCATAAAAAAATAAGTTTTGATGTTATGCTAGATATTAGAGAGGTCAATAGATCATATATAATTTTAGATAGCATAGGATAGATGGATAAGTATAATTTTTACTAATTCAAAATATTTAAATTATTATTATCATCATGTGAAATGATTTAATAATAATCGATATCTAAGTATCGAGATAATTTACTCTTATCTGATAGATCAACTTTTCATTTGCTCCTAGCTAATTAAATACATATATCTAAGTTTTCGAATATGGTATTCATATTTGTACTCAAAATCTAATTATAATTACAATACAGTGTCACAATATGTAAATAAGTGAGTTAATTTTTCATGAAAGAAACTTTCATGTTAGTGTTCCTAGTTTATGTACATAAATATATATATCATAATATTTTTTATCTCTTTCATCTTAATACTAAAATTCATAAAGGCAACCAAATAATATATAGTTAGAGTGAAAGATCAGTATTTTAAATACTTTGTTTTCATCTCAACATATATGATACTATTTACAGTGTGATCTTTATACTTGCTAAATATATTACAAATATTACATATGCACATATATACAATACAAGTATTGAGAATATACATAAACGAATATATATTTCTCATGTCATAAAAAAATTTCAGGACTTTTATAAAAGAAATTCTTATATCATAGTCTGAATCAACTATAATAAGTTTATCACTCTTACTATTGATATAATTTAATATCATGTTGTAGTGTTCATCACTTAACTCTAACATAAGATAATTATAATTCAAATAATGCTTTACATCCATTTAGAATTTTTTAGGCCTATCAACAAATAGAGATTGCTAAACTCATGTTGTCTGCTAAGCATTCTAAGATATTTTAGTGAATTTCTAATTTTTTCTAATATATGAAAAATAACTTTTATTTTGCATATACTATCAAATTAATTATGACACATGTAACTAACATGAAACATTATCAAAAACAATACTATATATTTTATTCTTGAATATCATATTCCCTAAAAATCAATGTCAGACACTAATACATGACATGACTATCATAAGAATGAAAAATTTCAAAAAATCCTAAAGTTATTTATTAAATTTTATTTAAAATCTTTATAGTGGGTGATAAGACATATGAATGATGTATCATCATGATTAGTTCATATATTGAATATGATGGATATCACTCAACTATATTTCTTAAATTTATTAATTCTTAATTATTTTTCTAACTTATTATATTTTATTATGTTATTCTTACTTGTGAATCTAAGAATCATACGATAAGTAGATTGGAAATAAGTCTGCATAATATTAACTATTTTAAGATCATACGAAATTTTAATCAGAAAATTCATGATCATAATCGATTTGATAATTTCTTTACTCTCAAAATTATTATAGTATATGAAGGAGATCAATGAAGTTGAACTCATTCGACTTAAAAATCTCACCGCACAATTGAATTTACCAGAGATTTAATGTAGCATATTTTTTGGTATTAATCGACATGGATTTTAAGGTGACTAGTATCACATATACTCTTACTAGTCTATATTTTTTGATAATATATACAATCTATCAATTTTTCTTCAACACTTCTAAAATTTTTAATTTTTAATATTTTAAATTACATACATACTACTATAGTTTGATTAATTTTTTATTTTTTAGGTGACAAATGAGTTTGGATTAAAATTATTAAAAAAATACTAAGTTTTGAACTCGGATTTTTTGGTAGGGTTATCATTATTATCTACAATAACATTAATTTAAAATTTATTTTCATTGTATTCATTATTTATTATTTTTTAAATATTTCTATTTATTATATAGATTATAAAAATAATTCAAAATAAAACACAAAAAAATATAAAAAAAAAATAAGTGCATCTTAACCACTATGTTGTAAAAATATAAAAGTTCACTTATGACATGAACTTTTATACTATGAATGCTCCCAACACACATTAAACATACTAAGTACAAAGTTAAATAGATATTAATGTATGTATGTCATATTTATACACAAGATTTGTGTCAAACATGAGGTCTATAAAAAATATATATCACAACTAGATGTGTCAAACGGACTGAGCATCCCAAGCACAGCCCGTAGCCTAGTTCAAAAGTGCCTAACCCGATAGGGCACGGTCTATTTGGTGCCTCGAGTTGGATCGGGCCACCCCATAGCATAGTTAGTGTCGTGTTTGGCCGAGATAAGTCATGTCTCATGTTGGGCTAGGCACGGCCCATGTGTCTGGCTTAGATGCACGATAAACTAGCTTGGGTGACCACATGATGAGGAGTTCCTATTGGGCAATCACCTAGAAGGTCAAATTATCTTTTAAAAAAGATAATTTGACTGCTCGATCACGGGGTGATCTAATTTTATTAAACGATCAGTCACGTGATAGATTGTAATTGGCCGGTCCGTAAGCCAGCCACCCGTCGGTCATCACGGAACGGATAACGACAAAGATGCACAACCTATGCATCTTTGCCATTCATCACAATTGTGCACTCGATCGTGCTTGGTCGGTAGACTATGCCACCGTGTCGTGCCTAGCACGACACTGGAATTTAACCATGTCGTGCACAACACGGTATGGTGGCACAGCTATACCTTGAAAAAATAGGTTATGTCGGCATGGCACGGCCCATTTGACATCTCTAATCTCAATAAACATTGTTTCAAATAAATTAGAGAGTCTAAATCTAATTGCCTAGAACCCAAAGATGAATTATCTTTGCACGAATGTATGTTTATCATCACACCCAGATACAATTTATTTTAATTTTATTCAATCAAAATATTATAGGTCAATTTCAAAAAATTACCAGTAATTTGAATATATACTAAAAAAACATAAAAAAAAATAAATATCAATATAAGATCTCAACAAACATGTATACTCTAGACTGAGAGAATGTTCCAACTAGAGTATACATGTTCGTAGAGAGTAGAGACCTTGCATTGAAATTTTTTATGTTTTATTTTTTATATATTTTTTATTTATTAACTGGACAAAAGCAAAGTTCCATAAGTCTTTTGACATAAACAATTTGTTATTTTTTTTTAATATGTATTTAGTGCAATTTTTTTAAGAATAAATTCTATTAGATTATTATATCCCCATTTCTAACATATGTAACAAAAGCCATGGGCTCTCTATCTATCAGAAACGAAATCATGACTTCATTCCTGCAGTTTCCAATTCATGCACACTCAAGAACCTACAAATCACAATGTTCAAGAAAACACTGAAAAGAAAAACCAGTCAAAAATAAAGGGACCTTACTGTATAACTGTTCATCATTACTCAGCCAATGAACCTGATTATATATTCATACCTAGCGATGGAGAAAAAGACTGCACCTCTCCCACAATCACAAGCCCTACGGTAGTTATCTAGAGCTAATGTGGTTTCCACCACATCCTGAGTCTCAATGAAGACGAGCTTGTGCTCCATTATTTCCTACAAAAACAACAATGTCAAGTTTCTCCGAGGATGCAAGTCCTGCCTAGATAATAAAATATTTTATATTTGGTAAAAATCAAATTTCTATCTGGTTGTAAAAGAGAATGATTTAGTTCTTGCCACTGAATAATGTGTGATTTGGTTCTTCACATGAAAATCAAAAGTTGAAACAAAGCATTTGATATTATTTTTCCAATGTGTATTTGTGAATGCCCTTCGCAATGTCTAGTTAATTCTTGTACATAAATAAATGTATTAAAAAAGAGATGCCATGACAGCAACTCGCTGCATGCAAACTAAAACCACATAGAGATCACGGAGTGCCCAACCAGTTCACAAACCTAACAAGGGAAATTGGGCAATCAACCAAAATTAGATATGTCACCCGGGCCGGGCATCCTGGGCAGGGCCCATGATACCGCACAGTTAAGCCCTGTTTGGCCCAGCATGGTCCAGAACCATGCCATGCAGCTAAAGGTGTGCAAAACGGGCCATGTTGGGCCGGCCCAGCATGGTTTTCGAACACCCAACCGGCTACCGTGCTGGGCCAAGCATGGTTTTGTGGAGGTCAGACCCGGCACAGGCCCGCGACACGAAAATCACCAGGTTATGGCCGGTTCGTGTCAAGCCAAACCCTAATTTTAAAAAAAATAGAATTTCGACAGCGCACGGCCGAGCCGCCATTCGTCTTCAACCTTTCGGAGCTCCGCGAGCCTCGCTCGTTGGGCATCGGCTCATTGTGACCACGCTCGGTGTGTGGTAACGCGTGTCATGCCAGGCGTGCTGTGATGTGCCTGGCACGGCATGCGGGCCAATAATTTCAGCCCAGCCCAGCATGACTCGTGCAGTAGGTGAGCCCGGCAAGGGCCTGGGCACGGCACTATAGCGTGTTGTGCCGGGTCAGGCATGGCTGAACCGTGTCGTGCCTCATGTCGTGTCGGGCTGGCCCAGCCCGTTTAACACCTCTACATGATGCCTCATGACACGATTCCTATCATACTAGAACAGCACGAGCCAGGCCTAGTGTCAGGCTAGGCACGACCCGTGTGCCTAGCCCGGAGACATGGTCCACCAGCCCGGGGACCAAGGACTAGATATGGGTCACGAGTCAAGTCTCATCGTGGGACTATCCGATAGTACGAGTTATTTTTTAAAAAAAATCTGATCACATAAGCTAGATATTACTTATGTGGTAAGTTGCAATTGATAATCTCGTAAGCCGGTCACTCATTACTTTTACACATAATGGGTTCCGACATGGATGGTCTGCAGCAGCCCTGCACTCAATCGCATCACTGTCACCATGGCGTGCTGGGCCGGCCAGCTGGTTCCCATGTCGTGCCTACCATACCGTGTCTAGCACGGCACAATGGCATGGTCATGCCTCGCTCAAACGGGCAGTGCCAGCATGGCACGGCCCATTTGAGACCTCTAGCCAGAAAACAACTATACCTATACATAGAGAGTAAAAAAAAAAAGAAACTTTTCAGCCTTTGAAGAAAGAGTACATCATCCCCACAAATTAAACTGTTCCTACACTTCCACACTGTTCAGAAAATGAACAATGGTTGTGCCCTTGCAACTTTCCTCCTGCCTACATAAGACCAACTCCAGCCCTCTTGTTATGGAGCAGTGCAGAAATAGGTGATCCCTGATCTTTTCTGACTCTTGACAAGTAACTTCTGTTTGCAAGGGATCACGATCATCCTCACTTTTAGACAATACCTAGGATCAGGAGAATTAAGTCTTCAGCCCCTTTCGATACGACGCAAAAGGAAACTCAAGCAGTTCTCCAAGTTAAAGCACCCTATAAAGAGATTAGACAAAAAATATCCCTTGGTTGTCCTCCTTCCAGAGAATTAAGTTGTCAGAGCCATCCAAACTCTCTTCTCATGTATTAAGGAAGCTCTCCACGCTCTCCATTACAAATCATTAAAAAGTCATTATGGTCAGCCACTCAAGTATCTTCATGAAAGTTAATATGGAATAAGGAGAGGAAAGATTCACACAACCGTTCATTACCACACCAAATACTCATTTCCTACTGCAAAAGATACCATCTTCCCCACAAGATCCCAGTCCTTCCTTAAAGCTTTCCATCATCCGATCTTATAAGCCTATCTCACCTCTGTGGAACACTAGCTGTCCCTCTCATATCCATACTTCCCCTTGATAACTTGATACGACAAGGCATGTGTTTTTATTTAACAACGATCCCTATGGAGAAGTCTACCCTCAAATCAAGTTGTGACTTGTCTGCTATGCATCCCATCATGAAAAAATCTGACAAAATATGTAAAGTATATATTCTTTGAAAAATAAATGTCCAAGAAATACCTAAAATATCTTGAATTATTTGTCTGAAACACAATTTATATTAATAACATCACATGTTATCTCTATGATTCAAAATTATACAAATAATAATAATCTGATATACATTTCCTAAAACCAAAAATAGTATGTATTAAAATAAATATGTTGAATAATGTCCCATGAGATTATTTCAAATTATAAAGAATCTTCCAAAATTACATATCATACTTGCAATTCATAAAATATATTTCCTCAAAATTATTATAAAAAAATATATTTCTCATATTCAACTGAAATATAATTCACATATCAAAAATAATAACCTAATGATATTATTTTGGCCACAAAAAAAAGATATAACTTACTAATTCACACAATAAATATGTGTAAAACTCATGGCTACCAATCCAATCTTTAACCAATCAACTTTCCATTCAAGTCCAATCTTTATTATGTATACTTATTTGCATATCATAACAAACTTATCTAAAAATTTCAGAATAAAATAACATAAATAATTAAAAATAATTATATTCAATTTATCTAATATAATTTATCACCATCATGAATGACTATCTCAAAACATATCAAAGATCTTATAGCTATAAAAAAAGAACAATATATCAAAATATGTAATATAAAAATGATGATAAAATAATACATGTGACAAAAGATATAAAATTGTTCACATCCTTGATTTCTTTCATAAGAATATCAACTAACATGATCAGATTCTCACCATAGAAATGTTATTAACATGTCTATCTAATATATACACTTAAGATACGATCATCAAGTCTTTCAACATTTATTTTCCCTACTTGCTAAAAATCATATCTCATATATTGTGGATCACTCACACTAGGCTCTCCCTTGTTGCACACATCTTCAAAAGATATCTCACAAATCTCTTCACAAGCAATTGTACTCATAGTAATAAGTGCAGAAGCAGAATCAGTTGTCATACTATGAGAAGAAACAACTAGATAGGCAAACAGCCATATTACCATGATATCCAAAAATATATTATCTTTAATTAAACCTTCAAAAAGGAATTATCTTCAAAAAATAGCACATCAACACTCTTAATAATCATTTTGATCTCTAATAAGTAAAACAAGCATACTTTTTATGTACTAGAGTACCCAAATATAATATTTGCTAGTACGAGCAATCATCCCCTCTATACCAAAAGAGATATCCTAATAAAATAAGAAGACTCAAAAGACTTTGATTAAATGTGAAAAATCTCTTATTAATACAAAAATTAATATAAGATATGACCTAATAGGATAGAATATAACATTTGGTTGCTTATGAATTTGTAATTTACATTATTTCTCCCAAATAATACCTAATAACACTTTTTTGTGATAAAAATATTATAATTATCTCAAATAAATGTCAATTCTCCTTTTGATTATCTCATTCTAGAAAAAAAAATATCATGACAAGATATATGATAAATCATCATATGCTCCTCAAAGAAATAAGAAAATTAATGAAAAAATATGATAAATCATCATATCAGCTCTAGATATTTTAATATCACAATAAAAATACATTTTTATATTTTCATAAAATTTCATAAAAATAAAAAAAATTAAAAAATTTCTTTAAAAATAAGCAATCGTGCATATTTAGTACAATCAACAAAAAATAATAATAAAATATCTTAAATCAATATGTAGCCTTCTAACATGATCTCTAAATATCTGAATGAATTAAATAAAATAAGTCTCACATAACATCTTCAAAATATATCAGATAGGAAGTTTTAGTATATTTTCCTAACCGACATATCTCACAATCAATTAAAATCATCTCCTTTATGCTTGACTCTAGAATCTTCAACTTGGCATATAATGAATTCAAGTTCAATTTCAAAGTTCATAATTAGCATTAAATAATAGTCAAAAATCTATATGTTCTGTATCAATAAAAATAAAAAAGTAAAATATAATGATGAAATATCATATCAAGAAAACACAAGTCAACAAAAAGAAATCAGCATAAATTTTATCATGACTTCTAGCCCATACCACATTGTCATTAGTCACAATAATAATAAAAGATTCTAGACTCCAAAAATAAGTACAAAGGATATAATCACATGTGGCATAATTACATGTTGGATATAATTCTATATAACCCAAGAATGGCAAATAAAGTGGGGAGAAGAAAAACCATAAAATAAAAGTATATATGTTAGATCTAGTAGTGCCTAAGAAAGAAAAGTCAAGTATTTTTCACAAGTATCCCAATAAATATATATGTAGAAGATTCATTCTGAGATATAGCAGATACCTTAGCTTATTGTATAGTCTCTAAATCCCAAAATATTCTTCATAATTCATGATATAATATCAAATATCTCGTATGAATGTAATCCAACCTCCTACAAAAGGAACAATTCCCAAAGCATCCCTATCAACTCTCTCACAATCATCATGTGAAAAAGTTATTTTATTGGACTAACTCAACATCCCAATTTTGTTCAATCTGGCTGTATTTATATATGTTTAAATTATCATTCAATAAATCTCCAAAAAAAATAGAAACTTGCTCTCATTAGGAATACGAGCCCACAAAATAATGTATCACTCTCCCAATAAATATCAGTACAAACTAATATGAATCTGATTATATAGTCTCCTAAACACAATCATGACTATCAATATGGGTATCACCTCATTAATTCTCTCACATAATTTTATCAAGTCATCTAATAGGTTATCTCATCTTGATCAATAAATTTGTATATCAAGAATTGAGCAATATTGTTATTCAAGTGGAATGACTCAGATGAGTACACCAATATAGTTAAGTCATAAATCTTTTTGTAAGTATACCAATAAATAAATATATTGATCATACTCAAATCAATTAATTATTATTGATTAAATAGTAAGTATGTATCATTCACCAATCAATCATTTAACCCAACTTCTGATAATTCATCCAACATATATCTTACCTTCTAGACCCAAATTCATATATAACGAAGTAGCTCGTAGTAAATATGTATGCCTTTAATTTTCAAAAGATTATCTCTAATAATCTCACACTAATTATGATTATATCTTTCAATAAAAAGTATTCAAAATATGTAACATAACTACACTACTGCAACAAACAAAACCACCACAATAACATAGTTGCCAACCTTACACTATGCATCATACAAATAAAATCATTATATAATGGTTGATTGATCCGAGCATGATCAATATATTTGTTCTAACTATAGCAAAAATGAAATATATTGATCATACTCGGATCAATAGATTATTATAGATAAACTAGTAATTATGTATTATCCACCAATCAAATATTTAACTCGACCTCATATAGCTCATCCAACATATATATTAAGTTTTGGACCCAAAATCAATCTTCAATGAAGTAGCTCACAATAAATATATGTCTACATTTAATTTTCAAGAGATTATCTCTAATAATCTCACACTAATTATGATCATCTCTTTCAATAAAAAATATGTAACATTTCTACACTACTACGCCAAACAAAATCACCACAATAACATAGTTTTCACCCTTACGCTATGCACCATGAAAATAGAAACATCACACAAAAAGATATGTGCCAACATTTGCCAAACAAACAAATTCACCTTCAATTTTGTTTCATCACACAATAGAATCATTGTTGCACCACACCTATGCACCATGCATTGTACTAGCACTATCACACAAACAAATTCACCACCAATATAACCAAATCATAAATTTAAGTGTAGCAAGAACCAAATATGTTGATCATACTCAGATCAATTGACTATTATAGATAAACTTATAAGCATGTATCAATCATTAATCAATCATCTTACTCAATCTCATGTAACCCATCTAACATATGTCCCATATACTCTTGACTAAAGAATCAAATTTTTGCCAAAATAACTTAGTGAATATATGTCTGCCTTTTATTTTCAATAAGCTATCCCTAATAATCTCACATTAATTATGATTATCTCTATTAATAAAAAAATATACAAAAAAAAATATGTGACATCACTACACTAAATTAGTTGTGACCCTTACACCATTAGACATACAAACAGGAATCATCACAGAAACAAAATGTGTGTCAATGTGCGACAAACAAACAAATTCATTTTCAAATTTGTTTCATCAAACAACAAAATCATTGTTGCAGAACACCTATGCACCACACATTATACTAACACATCCAAATAAACTACTACAAGAACCACCATTAGAAATACTGCACACCCATCAAATCAATATGAACCCACCATCACACTTATACTAACTAATACCTAAACCACCACCAAAATATGTGTGAAAAGGTTACCTTTATCCACCACAAAACAAAGACCTCACCATTATTGGTATACCACATGTAAGCAAATGATAATACTAGCATTGGCACATGGTGGACCACCATGCACATCACCATGCACCACCCTTCGATCACCAGAATCCTAAGAAGCACTGACACGGACACGAGGATACGATACGACAGAATACGAGGACACGACAAATTCAAAAAAACTAAGATACGGATACAGCTAGGATACTGCATGATAAAAAAAATAAAAATAAAAATTATTCTTTATAAATATTATGTATTTTATAAAATAAAATAATAGAATATATTTTATTTTATTAAATAAATATATTTTTTTATTTTATAAAATTAAAATATTGTATTTTATTTTATAAGATAATATTTATAATTATCTTATTTTATAAAATAATATTTAATAATAATCTTATATTATATAAAAATATAATTTTTTTATTTTATAAAATAAAAATATTTTATTTTATAAAAATCAGCCCCCCCCCCCAAATCATACCCTGCCTCTCCACAGAATCGCGCCCACCCCTTGCCCCCTCCACAGAATCACGCCCACCCCTGCCGCCCCACAGAATCGTGCTCACTTGTGTCGTCTCACAGGATCAGCCATTGGCCGTTATGGGTGACGTCGTCGAGCATTGTAGGTATGGATACGACAGCCAATGAATCCATCCGATACGCCACGTGGCGTATCGGACACGTATCCATGTCGTGTCCGTACCGTGTCCACGTGTCCGACACGTGGACATGCCTATAGGGAGCAGTATCCGTGCTTCCTTACCAGAATCCCTCGGATACTATATTTAATTTAGGATTTCGATACAAATTAGGATTTTAATAAATATAAGGAAATGAGAGTGACAAGAGAGGAAGAAGAAAAAAAAAAAAGAAAACATATATTTATATACGTGGTTGTATGGAACTTCTACACAATGCTCAATGTTACCACTTAGTATGCGATCTTGGAAAGATTAATATCTCAACAATCTTATTATCAAAGATCAAAGAGACTGCATTTGATGAGCCTCCAACTTGAGATCTATCGTGTTTAAATGAATGTACTTGTCATCACATCAATGCATTATATTTAATATATGTATTAAATATAAGAACTACTTATGTAATCAATTATTTTAGTATTATTCTCACTCAAAAAATATATTTTTATTTAATTTCAAAAAGTCAAAAAAAATAATATATACATATTCAAGTTGAGCCAACCACATATAAAGCATTATCATACAAATTAAAAATAAAATGAATAAAATAAATAAGCAAGCTAAACCAAACATCAATGAAAAAAAATACAAAATTAATTAAGAAAAAATTAAGTTTTCACAAAAGTTTCATATGTCTAATCAAGTAAAAAAACATACATGAGACTAACGATAGATTTGCAAAAGGAATAAATAACTTTTCTGATGCACATCCAAATAATTCAAATTCTACAAAAATATTCAAAGCATTATTTCACAAAGATAATCAGTGTGAAAGGTATGTCAAAACACTACCCAACACAAAATAAGGTGCCTTCAATAAGATACACCTAGGGTAAGCCTTATAAAGGCCTCGGCCCTCGGGCGAGGCACAACTCAACCCATGCATGTTTAAGATTGCTAGAACATATTTTTTCTAAAAGAAATATTTTTTAAAGATCTTTTAAATAATATTTCATTTAATAAAATACTATTTATTAATATAAATAACAAATAACTCAATTATCTTTTTCAAGGTTTAGAAATTAAAGAAAAAAAATATTCTTGTAAAAAAAATTACTAACATAAACTTAAGAGTGAGACTTGCTTTAAGTTATTTTTGATTTTATTTTTCACTATAATGCAAAAAAGATTAAAAAAATAAACTTAAGGCATCTCTCACCCTTAAGTTTTTGTATTAAAGATCATATATTGATAAAATGGAAAATATTTTTGCCTAAGGATGACATATCTCAAGTTCGAGATTTATCAAATGCAAGCATAGCCTCCCCGATATTTGGAGATAAGGCTATTGAGATATTAAGATCTCTCAGACCCCACGCTAAGCAAAAGCTTTATGCTCAAGGTACAACCATCATTTTTCATTATATTGTACATTTATACTTGCTTGTATTTTATTCTTCACATTAGACATGCATTATTAGATCTAATAATTATTAAGTTATAACTTATGTATATAATTCGACATGCCGTTTAAAGTGTTCAGTCCCAAATAAACTCTTACATGTTAAATTTCTCATATAATATTTGCATTGTGTCATTTCTTCTTCTTCACCCTAATATTTTTTGTTTTATTATATTAAAATAAGTCCAAACTATAAAAGTCATAATTTTTTGTTTTTTAAATGTTTGGGTTGAGACAACTAGAGAAACTAAAGTTTCAACAGCCTAAGACCTCTGTTTAAGATTTTCATTTTCTAAATTTAAATATATTTCATTAGTATTAGTCATTTTTTGGGATTTTGTTAAACAATAGATAGAGCATAGATGATAGATTTTAGATATTCAGATTAGAGATAGAGACTAGAGAGAGAAAGAGAGTAAGTAAACAAAAATACTTAATTTTTTTAAATAATAATCTTTAAGTTAAAAGTTCTAGTTTAATACTAAACAAAAATTAAATAACTCGTAAAGCAGTGAGGTAGATCACGTGCACGATGCACCATAGTCCAGTTCAAACTTCCAAACCCGAGTTGTGAGTCCCGAAAACCGAGCCAAATGATGAAATATCGAGTCCCGAAAGAAAAAAAAGCAAGAGATTTGAGAAAATTTTGAGAGAGTGAGAATAAATATTTATGAAAAATATAAAATTTATCGAGAAGTAAGGGAGAGAAGTTTTATAGATTAAAGTAATAAATTTTTTTTAAAAGTAATTTTTATGTTTTTTTTAATTTGTTATTGATATCTAGGGGGCGGAATCATGATGGTCGTCGGATTCTGCCCCCTAGCCGTTTGAGGCGAAATCCAACGGCTAATAATCAACTTTTATTTTTTTTTAATTGTTGGGGGAGGGGGGGTTCGGGAGGGACCGCCGGTCAGGTCGGAGTGGATTCAGACCCTTGCCCGTGCATTTTCCTGATCTATATGGCATTGGCGGTAGGTCTTGGTGTCTCGTGCCGACGAGCTATGCTACGGGCCACGGAACCGTGCCGAATCAAGCATGGCACAAGGCCCGATTGGCCTCGGCACGACGCGGCACAATTGGTGTCGTGGTCGGGCATGACACAGGCCCGAGCATGAGAAATTCCCATGCCGGGCCGGCCCAAGCATGGCCGAATCGTACCGTACCTCGTCCCGGACCAGGCCGGCCCAGTTGACACTTCTATGTAATACTATAATTTTTAAAAGAAAAAACAAGCTCCAAATACTTATTCATTTTTCGAAACATGTAAAAATAATATCCATATGTATTTGATGTGAGAAATCTACAAAATAAATCACTATATTAATAATATACTAGTCATTTCTATTTTAAGATAATATACTAATCATTTCTATTTTAAGATAATATACTAGTCGGATCTTGGTGTTACATCCTAAGATGCCATCAAAACTTTTCCAATCTAATGGTAGAAATACTCAAAAAAGTGTGTTTGATTGAAATCCTAGTGAAATTACAACTAGACTTGATAAATATATCACTACCAATGAGTATTTAAAATCATTATTTGAGATTGAATTCTTATACAATAATTTATTCCCAAATAATATCACATTAATACACACAAACATTCTCTTCGTCCTAGAGATATTAACATCATTATTTAATATCAAAATAAATTAAAAAAAAAATATTTGATATCATGAATTATTATATAATCTCATCCAAAAAAAACATGATTAATAAAACAAATACACCTAAATATTTAGGATGATAAGTACATCAATATCTCCTAATCTTAGAATAATCTAGTAAGTGAAACAAATTTACCTAGTTATTTGTATCATATATGTATTTTTCCTTTTGACTACATTTTGAGTTGGAATTTTATCACGTGTAAGAAATCTAGCACTCTTTTTATGAGATTTGATTTAAATTTTTTTATTTATTTATTTTTATTTTAATGTTTGAGAATATTTAACATGTTAGTTATCTCATATCATGTGAGTGTGTGTGCGTGTGAATATATGATTGTACTTTCATATTTAAAGTTTTAATACAATAATTTAAGTTTTTCTCTTCGCATTTATCTCTCCCACTTTTCAAAACAACCTAGGGCTGAAATATTATAAACTCGCCAAAAATGGTATGAGAGCCACATTCCAACAGATAAAGGGGCATCCAACTGTGTTGGTGGTGCTCCTTCCACCAGTATCGATTCCAAAAGCTAACAGCAGTCTAGGCAATGATTTCCAATTTCCACGATGGTTGGCACTGTGACTCTGAGACAGCTCTAGTACAATGTGATTTTTTTGACTAGAATTATGTGGGATTTTTGTTTTAGAGGGTTGGCATAGAGTAGTGATGACTTGTATTTTATGTATGTTTGGTATTATTAAGAATATTCTTGTGTTGTATAACTTTTATAAAAAAAAAAAGATAGTTAAAATAATATGGGACCCCAATAAAAATAAAAAGCATATATGTATTTCCAATGGAATATATCAATGAGAATATAATTTGTGGCTTAAGAATATTCGAGTCACCTATTAGATGAATCACCATAAACTAAGACTAATAAATTATTGATGATTGATAAATAGTTACTAATATATCTTTTACAATCAATTAAACCTAGCATATCTACCATATTTAGCTCTTATGATATGTGTGAGAAAATTTAGGACTTCACTACATCGATGTACTCTTTTTTAACATTTCACCTTATGATGATATTATTCGACTTAGATACAATTGTAAAAAATAATTATTTGAGTAATATATGCATTGATATATCACAATGCATTAAAGAGTTTGGACAATCATTTTTGCATTATTATTTACATGCATGCATTTGGAAAGTAATATTTTATTATGTGGACCCAAATTCTAGATGAGGAGAAAGTTCCAGTCCTTTCACAAATACACTAGATGATGATTCATGGATCTATACCTATACCTAGATCAAGAAGAATTGATATGATCAATCAAACCACTACAACAGCTTCACCAGATAGTGGCAGTAAGATAACTAGGAAAAATTCTCCAAGAGAGATAACGTCAATGGCTACATGTTTTTTAATTTAAAGATTAGGACATATTCAAGAGAGATGTTAAATGGTACACCATAAGTTACAAAGGACTTTTCGATGTTCAGAAATTATACAACTTACGACTAAATCCACTCGAATCAAATTCTCTATAAACATATCTATTGATATTGTTATATTTGCTCATTAAACATACTCTAGCCTTCTCTCATTGTGTGTTACCAACTCCAGCCAAAACACTTCTATGTCTACCACTATTTTTTCTGATCACCTCAATTCAAATTCTTGAGTCATAGATTAAGAAATTCATACAAGTCCCATAGGTGATAGTACTCTCTTTACTTCCTTTATAGAATCTAAAACTTTTAATATCATTATGACAAGTGATATCATTGACCAAGCCAGGGGGCATGAAAATGTCAATACTCAATAATGAGTTTTTCTTTTGATATTTATTCTTTTTATATCATAGTATTATTATAATTTATTTTTTGTTAATTATTTTCTAAACAATTGGGTTGTAACAATATTTTCTCTTATTTCAACATCTATATGTGTGATCGCTAGATTATAAAAATAATTTCCTTAGGTATTAAGTTAGATGAATTATAATTATTTTTCTCTGTTCACATGAAACTTTATATATCTATTATTTTTCTTAGGGATTAAGCTAGAAGTTGTATTCAAGAGAATAACTTCTATTAACTATGAGATAAATTAATTATAAAAACATACTAAATTTTTTTAATCATAGAGATGTCAAATAGACTGGCCATTTGAGCACGACACGAGATACGTCTCAAAAATATCATGTACGGCCCTACATGGCATGGTCAAGAACCATGGTTGGACTATGACCATGTCGGGTTGTGACACAGCTCAATCCGTATCAATCTAGGGATTCTAGTATGTGTTCCACAAAAGACACAGCCCAGCACGACCTTCCCATGTAGGCTGGTATCGATCAGAGTGACCAAACTAAGCTAAAATAGACCTGACTCATTCTAGCATGGGTTCATTCCAAGCTAGCCTGGCAAAACTTGACCCATCTTAGCAAGACCTAACATGACCGAGCATGACCTGACCAAATCGCATGCCAACAAGTCATGCTGAGCTATCAATTTTTTGAGTCGTACTAGCACGGCACATGCTAAAAATCATGACATATCGAGCACATCACAATGGCTTGGCTAGGCCTAAAAAACATGTCATGTCGATAAAGCATGACTTGTTTAATACCTCTACTTATCAGCACATCAAAAAGATGGTACGAGAGACATATTTCATCTAACTTTAAATATTGAAAGCCTTGTAGGACATCCACACATGATTATCTAAGATATTATATTATTTTTATTGATAATTATACTCAATATAATTATTTTTCAATGTTTAAGAAAATATCTAAAATTTTGATTATAATTATGAAATTTTATGAATAAATAAAAACTCTATTTAATTGTCGAATTAAAATATTGAGAAATAAAAAATTAATAATACTTCAAAATATATTTCTTATCATTTTTTATTTTATTAAAAAATATGAAATGATTTATCAGATATATTATATTAACATTCTTATGCATAATGTGATAATAAAAAAGAAAATTCAACATCTAGTTAATATAACTAGAACATTCATATTACAAAAGAGTAGTTACTCCTAAATATTTTTGGAGAGAATCAATGTAACCAACACCTTGCTAATTGGGTAGATATCTTTTATATTCATGAAAAAGACTTGTTCATCTTTTACCTAAGATTTTTGGGTGTACTTTTATTTAGAATCTATCTCTAAATATAAAAAAAAATATTGCATGTGCCACCAGGTACGCCTTCATTGAGTACTCTAGTACTCAAAAAGTATAGTATTACACAACATAAATCAAGAGGATCATAATGAGTGTAGTTATGATATTCTTTGAAAAGAGATCATTTATCAGAGACGCAATACAAGAGAACATACATTTAAATACTGCACTAAAAGGATTATTCTAATATCTAGTTGCTCCTCAAAATTTTAACTACTATGTATGATCCAACCCATGCACCTAATACTACTAGTAAGTCTCATTTTGAGGAAAGTAGTTAAAATTTCTCTTCTTGATAATTATGAGATCTGTCCTAAAACTTTCTATCATGAATAAGAAGTCTTGTGTGAGTCTCATTGGACATGAGAAGTCAATCACCCTATTAAAAAAAATGAGGGTTGGGAGACTTAATGATCTCAACCCATAGGCATATATAATCATAGGAATACGTTTCATGTTGCATTAGCTGATTTGGTTCTAATATAGTAATTTGGAACTTTCAATTATTCTACGAAAGAAACTAAGTATGTGTTTTACCCAGCACTCAATGTCATTGATATTTTTTTTATTCTCATATTATGCATTCTGATTTTTTGTCCTCTACTGACAATTACAAGATCCCTAATAATTTTTTTCAAACAACTTAGTCATTTAAGATAGCGAAAAACTGTACTTGATGAAATTAGTATAATCACACTCAAGCATACAAATAAGCCAATAGTAAGACAAATAAATACATATGATGACATTTGAACATGAAGAAAACATTGGTCTACATCAACTCAATGCTAGAACACAATTTTCAAGATATTACATTTATAATTAGTATATTTAATTATTTCCTAAATTCTCTCAAACATACTCATATGAAAAAAGTTCAAGATTCACATATGTATGAAGAGGACTTCATGATATGAGATTTCATCTAGAGATCAAGAACATAGCTAAGTATAAGCATATTCAAATTTTAGTGAATTCAATAATTACAAAAGAGATTTGCTACAGGATTTTATATTTTTTTTGAAATATAAAGTATAGAGTTAATACAAATGCAGAGTGTACACATGCAGAATATAAAGCTAAGACATTGATTACTTGTAAGCTCCAATGGATTAGTCACTTCTTAGAGAAGCTCTATGCATCAGTTTAGAGACTGATGACAATTTATTGTGACTGTCATAAAGCTCAGCACATTACTATCAACCTAATATTTCACAAATGAATAAAATATATTGAGGTTACTTATCACTTTATATATGAAAAGATCCAAATTAATTCGATAGTTAATATTTGCATACCTACCAACAAGTAGATTATATATATATATATATATATATATTCATAAGAACTCTCATAGAATCATAAATTTCTTATCACTTTCAAGATATGTGTTTGTGACATGTATACACCAACTTGAAGAGGAATGTTAAGATTTTGTTTAGTTTTCTTGTGTATTTTTTATTTTTATTTTTTCATTGAATGAAAACAAATGATATGTGGGTAGCCCCAAGCCATTCATATAACTATAGTTCTATTATTATTTTTTTTGAGTTTTAATAAAAGAATTTTATGTTTTGATTCACCTCTTCTTTCTCTATGCCTTCCCAAACAAGCTAGGGCCAAAATCCTAAAAGCACGTCAAACATTTTACTTAGAAATAATGATAGACACAATGGATATACACTAAGAAGACTCATGTGTGAAATTAAGTCTGCTATACCATGTTAGAAGTCCAAAATATTTTCCATCACACGAGATGTCGCTCCAATATCTATCTCAAGTGTGTCCCATTATACCAAAATGCCAACAAACAATAGCTCTCACCCCTTCCTCCATCCCTCTCTCCCTCACTATAGCAACTAGGTCAAGCAGTATAGCAAATGGATCAGAACACAACTACAATTGGGTCAAAGCACAATAGCAATTGGGTCAGCCTAACACAAAACAAAACCAGTTGATAAATATATTAACTTAGATGCCACTTTCACTACTATATTTTGTTCTTTTTTTGGAATTGATCCAAACAACCAAGAAGTTAAAAAATCTTTGATTAGGTTTTCATTGCCAAGGAATTTTTTACTCAAAAATTCCTCAAAATATAAATAAAAAATTATAGAGAAATAAAAATTAATCCATACCCAATCGGTTTCGGGCTGAAAAGTCATGAGCACTAGTAATTATTGTGTTGGTGATGATAATTATTGTAATGGCTAACAGTGACAGTGGCAGCAGGCCAAATACAAAAAAAAATATTTTTTTTGATACTATTTTGATGTTTTAGAGACAAAAATAATTTTTCATATGTTCAATTTAATACAATCATCATATTTATAAATAAAAATTGAAAAAAAATTCAATACACTATGGTGGATAATCATACACTACACTCAACATAAAATAAACTCAAATAATATAGATTAATTCACAATACATGACAATAAATTAAAATTATAATGACAATTACAACCGCACAACTTCCCATTCCACTCCTTAAGATAATTCAGAGAATGTTTAATTTTATCAAAGAAAAGAACTGTTAGTGGAGAGAAAGATATATGTTACCTTTAAAATCCCACTTCCATTCCACTCATTAATAATCCCATCCATGTATGAGTAACTAACAAAAAAACATACAACCCCATCTGGAACAACAGAAACCATCTCAACCAACAGCTTCCCATAATTCCTTGCTACGCCAGGATCACTTCTCATGTCAAATTTGGTACTCACAGGAAGCTGATCACTGCAATAAGGATAGACTAAGAACTTATTGCAATATGGGTTACACACGAGCAAGAAAAAATTGATACTGAATGATTTGTATACGGCCCTGCAATTTTAATAGCAAGTACCTTCCCCTTGTGAGAACCATCGGACATATGCAATCTCTTGTCAAGGACATGGTAAAGCTGCGACTCACGACAGGATGAAAATTTAGGAGACGGGGGTAGAGATCTATTGGACTCAAGGTCCCTGACGTAATCACCACTGACTGGAACCGATCAAATACTGGCTTTATGGCGAGAGAAGCATCATGGCAACTAAGCTGAGAAAATTAAATTTAATAAAATTCAAAATTTTCGGCAAAATATAATCAAACAGGATAGTTAGTTGGGTATAAAAATAATAAAATAGGAAAAATACTGTCACTTTTTTCTATAAAAACTATGAACATGAAAATGAAAAATATGCAGATGGAACCTGCAATATAGGATCAGGAATATTTGGCATTCTCTCATCAAAAGGTTCAATTATGATAGAGAATCCCCGGGTATATGTCCCAACAAGCGTTGCAAAGTTGCATATTGTTTGTATGTGCAAGAACTCATCTGTATTTGCTATTTCAAGAGTTAACATAAGCGAATATAAACGATCATAACAGAACTTCAGTGTCTTCTGGTCAATTCCAGAATGGGAATTGATAGAGGAAACGAAGCTGATGGGACTTTCTTTCTCAACATTCTGGGTGTATAACCTTCCTCTTAAATATTCAACCAATCTACGCAGGACATGTAGAAAATGCTCTGCTCTGCGAATATTGCCAGGAACTGCTTCATTAAGAATATCATCAGGTAGGGCAGGATTTGAAAGCCAAGCATCTGCAACTGTTGTGATTCCCAGAGCATAATACCAAAAATAAACATCACAATTCCAAGGCCCCTATAAAAAAGGGGCAATAAAAATGAAGAGATGCTTCATATACCAAGGTACCTGGTAGGTTTCCTCTTTGTGCCAAACCATCAACAAGCCTATTATATTCAGCACGTAACCTACCAGCATCTGTTGCCTTAAACCTTCCTACCAAGTTAATGATCATGTATCAAGTAATTCAGTATTAAAAAATAACTAACTAAATTTTAGTGAAAGTTATGCATGAATACATACAATAAAAGACATTGTTTAGATATTTTATCTGATCATGATATGATTATATATATATCAGTACAAACTTACCCACAAAAACTAGTTCCTCGATTAATTATACCATGTATATGAGATTTATAAAAAAATCAAATTATCTAATAGTGACCAAATCAAATAATATTTATATTTTTTACATTTATATTGGGTTGAGACGTATTTCAATTCTAGTTGGATTATCGGGATTACAAAGAATAAATTTGCTATGATTTTATACTTTTATTTGCAACAATCTCATCTTCTGAAAAAAAGAATAATAAATCATTATTTTGAAATTTAGTACAAAAATATAATATTTAATATGATATCAGTTACTTATGAGTTATAGTTGATCAATCATTTATTAGAACTCCAACTTGCTAATCAAAGATCAAATAATACTCTTATGTGATAATAATATAGGCAGGCACATTATTTCCCATCTAGTATTACACAAACAAATAAAACATATTGAAATTTATGTCTTTTTGAAAAAAAAAATTATGAGGATTCGATAGTCACTACACATGTGCCTACCAACAAGTTGATTGCATACCTCATTATGAAGATACTTAGAGGATGCATGTGCCTTTTCCCTCTTTCAGACTTTATGTTTATGACATCTATGCATCATCTTGAAAGGAGATTGAGGTGTAATATAATATATAATTTTATTTTATTTATTTTTACCAATAGCATACATATGTTTATTTTTTGTTTTTTTATAAAGGTATCAACTGAGTCAAACAACCTGAGTTTAGGCCAAGGAATGGCACGGCAAGCAGAGTCTAGAGCCATGCTAGGCCTACATAACATGGGCCTCGTGTAGTGTTAGGCATGGCCCACATGAATACAAAACAATAAGCTCGAGCAAGCATGGTATGTATCAGCCACGCACTGGTCATGCTAGCGTGTGCATTCATGCACCTTCTCTTGAATGATATTTATTAATGGGGAGAGTGAATGCACGTGCCCCATTTAAATTTTGCAGTCATTCTTAAAAAAATGATTGTGTTTCCAACAACACAATGAGACATCGAGATCCTATCAAAAATATAATAAAATAATTACATTTTTTTACTTATTTGTAAACCATTGGATTTCATCCAATGATTGTTAGATTTTTGTCTACTAATAAATATTAAAAAAAATTAATAAAAATAAATTTAATATTTTTTATAAATAGTATATTAATATTACATCTAAAAGATACATTTTCAGACTGAAACTGTATCCGCTTCTTCTTTCTCTCTCTCAAAATATCATTAAATGAGTCACATCTTATAGTGTTTTTTTATTTATATTGTTATATTATAATATTACATATATAATAAATTGTGTCCGTGAGTAAATTTATATTGGTGTCCAAGCATAGATTAAATTTATATATAATTAATTTTTTTAGTTATTTTTTTTCTAGTATAACCATAATATAATTAGATACAATTTTTTCATATTCAAAACTCTCTATATATTAATTACATTAAAAAAATAAAAAATAATAAATATTATAAAAATAATATAAAACTTGACATAGATAATTACAACCTGACCGAAATATTTAAGATTGAGGTATTTCCAAAACATAGATTGACATCGATCTATGATTTGGAATAGAAAAATAAGTAAAGTATGGACTACAGATACTAACAAGGTATTCAAAGGCATTTTCCAGGCGCGCCTTGATGCGCGCCTCAGGGCGAGGCGTGGGAAAAACGACTTGAGGCGTCGGAAGAAAAACGTAACATTATGAATCACTTCTCCAGTTTGAATCGATCGACCTTTGCGATGTCGGCAACTAGTTTGAATCACTTCTCCAGCGGCGATCTCGTCTCGGCTCCATCTCCAGGTATGTCTTCTCTCCCGATTTCCCCTTCTTCATCTCAATCAGTGTCGTCGACCTCCCGATCTGTGTCGTCGACCCCCCCCCCCCTCGGCGACCTCCCGATCCCCCTCCTTCGAAATCCCAATCCCCCCCCCCTTCGAAATTCCGATCCCCCCACACCCAGCAACCTCCCGTGCCCCCTTTCTCCCTCTGAAATTCCCCCCCACCCGGCGACCTCCCAATTCTCTCCGGCACCCCCCCCCCCCCTCGCGAGCTGCTCCCGATTCCCCCCTCCCACCTTTCTTTTTTTTGTTAAATAATTTAAAAGAGATTCATCCAATCTATTTTCTTCTTAATTTTTTTTTATTTAAGGTAATTGGAGCTTCAGCTTTTAAGTTTATCATCTTTTTTTTAAAAAAAATTCAAACAGCCTTAAACAGCCTTCCGATTTTTTTTTTAAATTCCTCTAAAAAAATATTGACTTTTTAAAATTTAAACCAATTAAATTCTTAATTTCATTTTTAAATTCCTCTAAAAAAATATTGACTTTTTAAAATTTAAACCAATTAAATACTGAATTTCATTTTTAAATTCCTTTCAATCATGTCTTGTTATTATTTTTTAGTCAATTATATTGTTATATAGAAATGTGAATATTATTATTGGTGTTTTTTTAGAATGAGTTCCACCAATTCAAAAAATTCAAGAAGAGATTTTGTGTGAAAATATGTTATTAAAGTTTCTGGGGAGCAATATTTGAGATGTGAATTTTGCAATCAAAGATGTGCGTGAGGGGTGAATAGACTCAAGCATCACTTAGCCGAAACTCATCATAGTATGAAACCGTGCCCCAAAGTTAGTGAAGATGTTAGATTGAAATGCAAAGAAGCATTGACCAATTTTAATGATCAAAAAATTAAAAGAAATAAATTGCTCCAAGAAATTGGTATGAGTCCAACTTCAATGCATGAGAGTGCTTTGTCCAAAACAATAGGTGCCTTAAGGAGTGAAAGTGAGAGTGGGAGTGGGAGTGGGAGTGGGAGTGGGAGTGGGGAACCTATTCCTAGGGGACCCATGGATAAATTTACCACTTCACAATATATTAATTAATTATATATTGTGAGGTTCAAAAAGCTTACGCCTCGCCTCACAAATACAAAAACGCATCGTCTTACGCTTTCGCCTTTTAAAACTTTGGATACCAATCAGATCATGCAGCCCAAGCACGACTTGTTTCAACAGTGCCTGGCCCTGCACGGTTTGGTTCAGCCATACCTAGACTTGCATAGCATAGTCCAAAATCAAAAACTGATCCTAGACCATGCTACCCCATGGCATGGCTCGACCATGCTACCTCGTGGCATGGCTCGACCATGCTACCCCGTGGCATGGCTCAGCCATGCTGAGCCGGCACAAGACATACCTCATGTCAAGTCAAAGATGACCAACATATCTAGCCTAGTGTCATGGTTTCCTAGTCCGAGGACTCAAGACCGACTACGTGTCATAGGTCAAGTCATGTTGGGTGACTAAAATTGGTCTACCACATAAGTCAGATCTTACTAATATGGCTGGTTACAATTGGCCTGCCACGTAAGTAAGATCATGCTGACATGGTTGGTTACAAATGGTCATGTCACGTAAGTCAGTCACTCATTACATTTTCACACAATAAACTTATGACAAGGATGGTATGGCATGACCCTACACTATGCAGGCTAATCTTGCCATGCCGGGCCGGCCGACTGGTTTTCGTTCCATGTCTAGTAGGGCACAATGGCATGGTCATGCCACACTCAAACAGGTTGTGGCACGATACAACTCGTTTGATACTTTTAGTTTGGATTCACTTTAAAATAATTAAAAATACAAATTCTAAAAATATTAAAAATGATTCAAGATAATATATATATATATATATATATATATATATATATATATATTATCATGTGTGTGTGTAAAAGTACCAATGATAGACAACTTAGGAAACATACTAAATAATATACCAAAGAATATAATATATTAAATCTTATGCAAACTCAATTGAGTATGGACGATGAGATCTTTAAATATATATCAATTTCATGTTTATTGACCATCTTTATTTACCACCATGAATTTGCAAAGCATGACTAAGTTAATTGCTAACATGGATCTTTCGAATATATTTTTGAAAGATTTTAAACTATATTTTATGCATTCATGCATTCAACCCATTTATTGTGATCAAAATTTCAAAAAACAAAAGAGTAATACGTGATATTTTTGTGTTCGTAAGACAAGACGTAAATCTCAAGATGTTAAGGCGTAAGTTTTTTGAATATCACAATATATAATTAATTAATATTTTAAAATATTTAAAATAAAATAGCATAAATAAAAAAAATAAAAAATTAAAATTTTTTAAAAGTATTTTTAAGATGTTTCTTGACTATAAATATAATTAATTAATATTTTATAATATATTAAAAAATAAAATAGGATGGAATACTTTAATAAATATTTTATAATATATTAAATTTTAATAAATTTAAAACAATTTTATCATTATCAAATTATAAAATTTAAATTTATTTTTTCATTAATAAATAGTATAGAATATTATTTTTTTATTAATAAATAGTATAAGATATTTTATAGTTAATATTATTTATTAATTGATAATTTTATCATATTATCAAATTAAATTATTATTTAAAATTTTAATAAATTTAAAATAGTATGGAACTCATCTCCTTTCCCTCGCCCTTGCCCCTCGCCCTCGCCCTCGCCCCTCGCCCTTGCCCTCGCCCTCGCCCTCGCCCCTCGCCCTTGCCCTCGCCCTTGCCCCTCTTCCTCACCCCTTGCCCTTGCCCTTGCCCCTCTTCCTCACCCCTCGCCCCTCTCCCCTGCTCCATGGAAAGCTCGATGGAGCTTCCTGGAGGTAGTCGTTGGAGCCCAAGGAGCTCTATGATGAAGCTCCATCGAGCTCCAGTATTTTTTTAATGCCTTGAGGCATTTTAGGTACGCCTCACGTTGAGGCGCACATTAAGGCATTTTAAAAAATACTTTTAAAATAGTGATCATGACCCCCATAGCAATCAATGAGAATAATATAATAAAAAATCATAAAATAAAAAAATAATTAATAATTAACAATTATATAATACAAAATGAATTGTTCTCTATAATATCTAATATTTAGACTAGTCACGATAATAATGCATTCACATGCATCCCAACTCACTTTAATGATTCTAAGTAGAAACTAAATAAATAATATATTAAAATTTTGTGAAATTTTATATTCTCGTGATGATCATGTTAGATATATAAATATTTATCAAAGATCTTTAGAAAATACGAAATATAAGATAAAATATATAACATTATATTTAATAATGTATCAAATAATAATATTAATTTAAATATATTTATGAGAACCATTAGAGACAATCTATTCGGTAAGATTTTTTACATTGAGTATATATGTCTTGTCACATAATAAACCTAATAACATAAGTCAACTTAATAACAATTTCCCCCTCATTATAACACATAAAATATATTAAAATATATTAAGATATATATCATACTATTAGAGATTTACACTCTATGTAAATCGGCAGACATAAAACAAAAAATTTCAAGTGAATGTTAGATACTTTTAGAATATACAAACATTATGATGGATTCAAGTATTAGAAATGGTTAGCAACATATAATATCCAACAACATTAATAATATAATAGGTGAGAATAATTGATGAATCATATTAAGACAAAAATTTTATTTTTAAAATTTTTAAATTTTTTATGATATGAAATCTGTATATACTCTCATTACAAGTATTTTACTTAGATATTTATAAAAATATTAGTAATCACTTTAACAAATATAAAATATATCTAAATTTGTGTCATGACTATTAAGATAAAAAAATATTTAAAATATTAATCTTATATTTTATATATTTATTATATGGCTACATATATTGATCTTATGGTTAAAATAGAAATAATTAAAAATAATATCAAATACATATTTACTTGTTGACCAACCACAATAATCAAATAGTATAATTTATGAATAATTAAATAATACCAAGTAAATATTAAGAAAATAGGTATTATAATTTTAGCAAGCAATCAAATTAGAGGTGTCCAAATGGATTGGTTGTGCATGGCAGGGAATGGCACGGCCCACAAAAATAGGCTTGTGGCATGCCCAACATGACTGGAATCATGCTGGAATAGTGCTAGGCTATGGTTTCTGGTTCGGGTGCTACAAAAGATGTGGCATGGCACGAAACAGCATTTTGGCCAGTGTGGATCAATTTCAGGCCACATTGAACATGATCCAGACTAGCCTAAGCTTGAGTCATGCTTGGTGCTCAACCATGGTGAGGATTAGCAGGACCCAACCCGACTCAACATAATTCGACATGAATTAAGTAGTCGACAGACCAATGAGCTATGTTGGGTGACCAGTTTTTTGGAACCGTGTTAAGCACGGCAAGGTGGCATGACTAGACCTACAAAAAATGAGTCAACACTGCCCACTTGACATCTCAACTCCAAGTACTGTTACCAAAATCATACGAATCACAATTCAATTTACAATTCAGCGAGTAAACGATACGACTCTTTAATAGTACCAAAAATATACATGAATCAAAGACTGAATTGCTGAATCGCAAATTAATTCACATGAATAAAGTTAATACTAATTTTCAGGGGACCAAAATTCTCAAAAAATCACAAAAATAAAAACTAAAATATAAAAACAAATTATCAACCGTAAGAATTAATTAATGTGAAAAAAAATCATAAAAAATTTAGTTCACGGTTCGATTCGATTCTTGATCCACTAATACTTAGACACTAAATATTATTCTATTTATCTCAGAGTGATATAAAAATTTTGATATATTAAATTAATAAAAATCATATAAATATATATTTCTCATGCTATCTAAAATAATATAAAACCTACTAACCCCTCTGATATCTAGCATGGAATCAGAATTTACTTTTTCTGTGACTATAAAAATAATTTCAAATAAGACCACATTATGATTTAATATCATTAAAACTTTTTTCTACTTAAAAGACAGATGATTCATGAATAGATCTTTAAAATAAAAATGAAAGAGCCACAAATAGATAATAACGTACACAAATATGATAATACTCATATCAAGATTATAAGCTATGATGATCCAAATAGTTTGAATGACATGTGATATTGGACTGAAATGCATTTCTGAGTTTACTATTTACATTTAAATAAGATTTATTTTTTTATATTTACATTATATTAGTATATACTAATAAAATATACTAAATTTATCTATAAAAGATAAAATTAATTAACTTTAAGGTAGTTGAGCCATAACACACATCCCACTTCCCAATACCTCAATGCAGGCCCCAAGCCAAATGAGGTAAAAAAAGCATGCCGAGGCTTGATCATATCAATTATACCTTACTGAAACCTAACTTGGCATGGCCATGCATGATCAAATGCTTAAGTCATGTCATCATGATGTGTTGGACTTGGGCCTACCTTCCTTAAAGTCATGCCAATGTAACATGAGCATGATATAAAGGTGTCAAATGAGTTATGTCATACTGACACGGCCCATTTTAGTCAGGCATAACATGAGCATGATATTGAGGTGTCAAATGGCAGCCTGACATAGCATGGTTGATCCGCAAAGATCTAGGCAATGTTAGGTCATGTCAAGCCTAATTCAAATTATGCTAGTTCTAGCCAATTTGTGATTGATCATTCTTTTCTAGTTTTTAATCTTTTGGGATTGACTTTTAAATTTGAATAAAATTTTAAATTTAAAATCACGATAGTGACTTAATATCATGTTTGATTATGTTCAAATAAAAGATTAAAAATTTTTTTTAATTTCAATAATGAAACAAAAACATACTATGATGAATATGTAAATCATAATGAAATAAAAAAATATCAAAAAAAAATGTAATAAATGCAATCCAAATATTCAATATATCAATATGCATAAATCATAATAAAATAAAAAAATAGTAAAAATAAATAAATACTAGCACAATAACATTATCACATGAATCAAGAATTAATAATCAATATATATGGTATGCTAGCGCAGATGCAAATGCAGATCATCATCATGAATATTTCTAAAAATATTGTCAATACCCTCAATATTATCAATCTTCATGTCTCATAAATCATCATATATCATCATCTCTTATGTCTTATCCTGATTGCTCAACCTCAAATCTTTATAATTTTTCATGCATGCAAGTGACTCTATGATATTTAGTCACAAGCTCAGTCTCATATTTAAAATAATAATGGTTATCATAAAAAAATTAACTTTAATAATATGCTAGACACCGAAATGATCAATAGATCATATTTTATCTTAGATAGCATAGAATAAGTAAATTCGTATGATTTTCATTATAATAAAATATTCAAAATCTTATTATCATCATATGATAAGATAGAGTAGTAATCAATATCTAAGTATCGAGATATTTCACTCATATTCAATGTACAACATCATTATTTGCTCATGGCTAATTAAATGAAGAGGTCATCATCTCTAAATATGATGTCTATATTCATCCTCAAAGTATGACTACAACTATTATACCTAGTATCATAATATATATACAAGTAATTATTTTTTTCATTAATAAATCTTTCCAATTGATATACCTGGTTCATACACATAAATATGTATGTCAAAATATTTTTTATTCTTTCCATCTTAATCCTAGAATTCATACAAGAAACCAAATAATATAGAGTTAAAATAAAAGACTAGTATATCAAATAATTAATTTCTATCTCAATAGTCATTATACTAAATACAAAATAACAGTTATATATTGTCAAATATGTTACTAATATTATATGTACACCTATGTGTAATACAAATAGTAAGAATATACACGGCCAAACATATATTCATAGTATCATAAAAAAACTTTAGAAATTTTATTAAAAAATACATGTATCCCAATCTGAATTATAAATAATAAATTCATCACTCAGAGTATAGCTACAAATACTATACCAAGTATCATAATATATATACAAGTTAATTAATTTTTCATTTATGAACCCTTTCAGTTGGTATTCCTAACTAATGCAAATGGATATGTATTTCATTAATTTTTTACCATATCTACCTTAATCCTAGAATTCATACAAAGAACCAAATAATACATAATTAAAATGAAATACTAGTATTTCAAATAATTAATTTCTATCTCAATAATCATGACACTAATTATAAGATAACATTTATACTTACTAATATTGTATATACACCTAAATATAATACAATTGGTGGGAATATATATAGACGAACATAGACGAATATCATATATTAATAAATTCATCACTCATACTATTGATATAAATAAATATCATATATTAATATCAGCCACATTACTCTAATATAAAGTACGTACAATTCCAATAGTATCTCAGATCAATTAAAAAATTTTTTTAGACCTACAGACAAATAGAGATTAATAAAACTCTTTTTGTCTATTAGACATCATAGGATATTTTAAAAATTTTCTTATTTTTTCTAATGTATAATAAATAATTTTTATTCTCACATGTACTATCAAGTTAATTATGTGATACATGTATATAACATGAAATATCTTACCTAATGATGTATCTCTAATTATCCCAACAAACATCCTAATAGTTATTTTATTATTAAAAAAATTATCAAAATTAATATTATATATTTTATTCTAAATTTCATATTCCCTAAAAATATGGGTCATACAAGCATATATAGCATGGACATCTTGAAGAATAAAATCTCAAAAAATACTAAAACTTTTTTATTAAGTTTTTATTTTTAATCTATAAAATGGGCAGTGAGGTATGCAAATGATCCATCATGACTAGGTCATATATTATGCGTCAAAGATATTACTCCACTAAATTTCCTAAATTTATTAATTATTAATTCTTTTTCTAACTTATAATATTTTATTAAGTCATTCAATTTTGTTGGTCTAGGAATCCTTTGATAAATAGTCAAAAAATAAGTCCATATAATACTAACTATCGTATGATCCTCCAAAACTCTAATTGAATGACTCATAATTATAATCAGTTTAATCATGTCTTATCTCTAATAATTATTATAGTATATGAAGTGGATCAATAAAATCGAATTATATCAACTTGAAAAACTTTACCGCTAAATTGAATGTGTCAGATATAATACACTATTTTTTAATACATTAATCAATATATCTTTTTAGGTATCTAGTCTTACACATACTTTCATATGTATATATCTTTTGATAATATATATATTGTCAATTCTTCATCAAAAATAAAAAAAAAATATTTTTTTATTTTAAAGTGAGTTTATATTATTGATGTTCACCTGGCTGATGGTAAAGGTGTCAAACGGGCCGGTCCAGTATGACCTGGCTTGATTTTAGGCCACCCAACCGGGCTATCATGTCGGGCCAAGCACGACATAATTATTGTATCGTGTCGGCTCGGCAAGAATCTGCGGCCTAAAAACCACCAGGTTTGGCCCGGTTCGAGTCGAACAAAACCCTAATTTTTTAAAAAAAATTAAGGTTTCAACAGCGCGCTGCCACGTCGCAGCGCATCTTCACCCTTTCGGGGCTCAGGGAACCTCGCTTGTCGAGCATCGGCTCGTATTGAGCACGTTCGATGCGTGGTCACACATATTGTGCCCACGTACTGGCACGACACGACGGGCCGATGCATGGCACTGTAGCGTGCCGTACCAGGCATGAGCATGGCTGAATTGTGTCGTGCCCATCCCAAGCAAGCCCAGCCCGACCCTTTTGACACCTCTAGCTTTTTGTTTTTAAGTGACAAATGAATTTGGGTCGAAGTCATTGAAAAAAAAAATAATTGTGGCCTTGGACATTTCGATAGTATTATCATTATTATCTATATTTACATCAATTTCATATTTATTATCATTAAATTCACTATATGTAGAAGTGTCAAATGAGCTGAACCGGGCTAGCCTGACCCAATTTTAGGCCACCCAACCATGCTATCATGCCTGGTCCGGCACGATTATGTGGAGGTCAGGCCCAACATGGGCCCGCAACCAAAACTCTCCGGGTTTGGTCATGTTCTGGTCGGGTTGAAACCCTAATTTTTAAAAAAATTAGGGTTTCAGTGGCACGCAACCGTGCCACCATGCATCTTCGCTCTTTCGAAGCTTGGCGAGCCTAGCCTATCGAGCGTCAGCTCATCATGACCATGCTCAGTGCATGGTCACACATGTCATGACCACGTGCCAGGCACTCGTGTCGTGCCTAGCATGGCACAACCGGTGTCGAGGGTGTGCCCAACACGGGCCCAAGCACGACAATATAGCGTGCCGAGCCCGTCCGGGCCCAAGCCAGCCCAGCCCATTTGACAACTCTAACTATATGATATTTTTAACTATTATTACTTAATAAATAAATTAAGAAAATAAAAAAAAGGAAAACTCAAAAAAAAATTTAAATAACAAAAAAAACTACTATTATCACGTATCATTTTATTGTAAAGACTAGAAGTGTCAAACGAGCCAGCCTAGATCTATTTGGCCTAGTTTTTCCAGGCCTAACGGGAATGGCGTGCCATGCATGGCACAGCACGGTTCTGGGGAGGACAGGCCCAACACGGGCCCACGGCCCAAAATCTACCAGGTTTGGCCCGGTTTGGATCGGGTCAGGTCAGGCAAATTTAAAACCCTAAAGTTTCGACGTCATGCCACTGCACGTCCGTCACCCTTCAGGCGTGTAGAGCCTCGCCAGTGGGGCATTGACACATCTCCCCCCATCAAAGGCCGCTCAATTTTTGGGGATGTGTCGTGCCCACGTGCCAGGCATGTCATGTCATGCCTAACACGGCACAGGCCGAAAACTTTGGGCCCGGCATGGCACGACTTATGCCGAGGCTGCATTCGGCATGGGCCCGAGCACGTCACTGTAGAGTGTCGGGCCGACCTAGCCCGTTTGACACCTCTAATAAAGACTGTAATACTTTTAAAATCTAGCCTCAAAAGAAGTTGCATAGACAAACCACCACATTTCCTATATATGTAAGCATAGTTCATAAGTCATAAAATATATAATTAAACAAATAATTACTTAAAAAAATAAGCTATCAACGATTCAAAATTCAAAAAAGACAAAGAATGGCACAAAAGATATATATATATATATATATATATATATATATATATATATATGAGAAGAAATTTAGAATGAAAATATTAAATTTCTTCATCACTATTAATAAAGAATTCAAAATAAATAAAAATTATTTTTTTATTTTCTTTATTTTTTGTAACCAAAATAATAATAACCATCAAATTCTAGCTAGTAGCCATTGAATTTAATATGCCAGTTACTATTAAACAAAAATTTTAAAAAATGATTAAAACAACCACAAGTGCTGGAGCACTTTGTGTAAAATGCAATAGGCAGTTGTCACGCAATGGCGACCAGCCACAAGCAAATTCTAGTATACATGGATGATTTAAAAAAATTATCCCGTCGGGTGGTCACCCAATGGAGCATGTCCCATGACCCAAGACCCACTTGTGATAGGTCATGGGTCACCAGGATGGTGGACCATGCCACCAAACTAAACATGCAAGTCATGTCTGGCCCAGGAAAAGGCATAGCATGAACTGTGCTTAGAGCTGACACAGTTCAAGACCAGGCATGATGTTGGACTGTATCATGCAGAGCCTGCATAATTGAACTATGTCGTGTCATATCCAGCATGTTTGCACAGGCCACCCGACCCAATTGACACCTCTAAGCATGACACAGAGATAAGAACTATGTCATGTCCAGCATAGTATTGTGGGCCGACTGGGCCTAAAAAATTAGAGGTGGCTTGATGGACACCTCTAATTTTATATTTCATCAAATTACAACATTAGCTCTTAAGTTCAAAGAGTCAAAGTACTTCATCAAAGTGATAATATGCATTATAATTGTTATATATCATCTCCAAGAGGACAAATTGGTTGGTACCCTTGGATTTAAAATGCAAGGTTAAATTAATACACTTAATAGATCTATTGAATTTTTCATCAAATTATTAAACTAGCAAGAGCACTTTTTATATTTTATATAAATATATATATGAGTATGAAGTGGCACCACTTCAAGCAGCCAAAAAGTTAGAACTCTAAAACACTTTTGAAGAATACACACACAAGACTTTTCACATGTCAACCAACAATGAGAGATTTTGGTGACTGAAATAATGGGTGACGTATTTGTAGTACTTATCAAAAAAAGGATCTAAGATTCAATTAATAAAATAATATTATTACACTCCTCCAAGTATGCATTATTCTAATTCAAAAGGTTTGGCTTTAACATGGGGTGGATTGAGGGGCTACTTAGCTAAGGATACGAGCCTAGCAGGGAGGCCTCATGTATGGTCAATTGGCCAACTCATTTTTTCCCCACTTTCAACAATGTGAAACTCAATAAACTTTCTAGTAAAAAAGAAAAATTAAGCATATATTTGAACTCGATCGAACTAAGTTTAATCCAAGAAAAAAAATCAAAAGAAAAATTTTTTGTTGTGATCACTAAATTTTCATTATCATCATTAATCAAACATTATCTCAACTAGTTAGGATAATGATCAAAAGAAGAGTTGTAACAATTTTTGTGATCACTGAATCTATTTCCAAATATTGCTGTGCATTAATTTGAATTACATTCCAACCTCATAAAAGTATCAAAAGAGTTATAATAATACTAAACAAGTTAACCAATCCAAACCATCATTTAATAAATAAAAAGGGTAAATATTATATTCCCTTAACGATTTGTCAAAGCATATTAATTATTATGTAGGTAGGTAATATTTGCTACAAGATCCAAAATCCTACAGGAACTCCGAGTATCCATGTAAATATGAATATGCATAACATACAACTAATATATGATCAACTCATCAACATTCAATAATGGTATTCTTTTTTCAATAAATAAACAATCAGTAATGATATTCTTTTTTTCAAAAAAAAAAAAAACAATCAATAATGGTATTTATGGAAAAAAACTGGATGCATGAAAAAATGTTAGTATTTAAAATTGACAAAATATGCATTTCAAATATAAAGAACAATCAAATGGAAGAACAAATACCTATCAATCTCTTGACTAATTTTAGTGAGATTTCGCGAAGCACCATCAAGGGTCTGCATTCTCACACTAACACTTAAAGCTTCGATGCATACATTATCAATGTTATGTGCCTCATCAAAAACTACAACAGACTCTTTTTGCATTTCTTTAGATATAATCCCAGCCACCTTTGGATCAAGTAGATATTGATAACTATAGACTACCACATTTGCAACTTGTGTCATATGTCGAGCCAAGAAGTAAGGACACCATTGTTTCTCCTTACCAAATGCCCTCAGATCCTACAAATTCAATATGAAATCAATAAAAAATGATGTTGGACATGTAGATAATCTGGAAATACTGATCCAAATATTTCAAATTCTTATCCTTCTATTTAACAGCTATACAAATAGGTTCTAGGATATGAGTTCTCAACATAGAATCAGTTCATTATTTTATTTGCAACTCTATCTATGGGTAGTGAATCACTACAAGATTTCTAATGCAATGCATCATTCCATGATCAACTTCAGAGTTGAACTATACTGAAAATTGCAACCATACATAATCACTTATCAAAACTTTGACATGAAACCTATGTTAAGACTTTTGGTGTATGAAATAAAACAGTATCATCCATTTGGAGTTTTCACAAGTGAAGCTAGAATAATAAAGTAAATTTTTTCCACATATGGTTGGTTGGATATCATAAAACAAACATGACAAACCAATGTTAAACTTCGAATCAATTTCATCAAGAAGAGAAAACATATTCCATAATACTTGAAGGTTAAAGTAAAGGATAAATAAAATAAAAATTCAAGAAATATGTAATTATGTATGCAAATGAAATTACTATAATTCTCATCTATTCCTCCAATTAAAAAAAAAATTTGTTTTGGTTTACAATTTTTATTTTTTATTTTTTATTTTGTTTATTTTAATTCACTATATTATATATAAGAGCACTCAACTTGTGAGATGTCTCATTCTAACTAGCCCATTATATAAAGACTGTTCTTATACACAATTCATGTTAGAGTTTTGACATTTCATATTTGAATTTTAGGTTGTAAATAAAACATATTATCAGGGCCAAAACTCAAATGGAGTACAAACGCTGAAATTTGAATGGGAGCGGATGTGTTGTGGCAGCACAATGCATGTTGTTGTGCACAGTTTATCATCAAAACAGAAGGCACACGACTATGTGCATCACCATGGTTTACTATCGCACACCCACTATGGACCTCGGGTATCGATGCTCATTGCATCCATACCATGTGTGGTGTATTGCACCTAAAACATGAATGTGTAATATGGGCAATGTTTTTCTATCATGTATGCGGTAGAATAGTGTCTCGAGCAACATTGTGTATGAAAAATCACCTCTAAGTGTACGCAAATTAAAGTTTCAAGATAGCATAATTAAATGCATTTCCCCATACCAGGGTTTCAGATCAGGAAACTCTAATTTCAAGATAGCATAATTAATTTTGATTTGAGAACCCTGACTTCGATTTGGATGACAAATTTATATTTTGTTTTTTTTGATTATTAGACCACCTAAGAAATGAATCATTCATGACACGAAGAAAAAGTAACTATATGCAATTTTTCATCTTTTGATTGTGACATGACAATCTATCGGGATAGAGCTTACTTCAACTTTTACATCTTGTACAATATGTAAAATTTTGTCAAAGTTTGCAACATTATCATATTCATCTCGGAAAATAAATATATATAATACAATTGTTCACCTTCTTTAAAAGAGACTAGAAAGTATCAGGGAATCCAAGCAAATCACTATACACCATACAGAATTCACTCAGTTGGCTATATAATTCCTAGAAGCATTTCCATCTGAGATTGAAGTAACAAATAGAGTAAGACAATTAGAAATACTTATAGGCATGATATTCATGTATTTATTGCTCAACGAGTTTTCAGAGTTATATGACCATATTTTCTATCAGACCATAATTATATAGAATTTTATATAATTATATATGACCATAATTATATAGAATTTTATATAGAAAGTCATCTCACTCTTTACTTGCTAGTAGTCAAGAGGATAATAATCATAGCAGAATTAGATATATGAGAGACTCAATGTAGTGTATATATTATAAAAGGATGAGTATTACAAGAGAAATTTGTTGAGAGTTATTTTTTTCAAAAAAAATTGAGAGCACTAAAAATAATTAAGAGAGATAGATTGACTACCAAATTCGTCTAAAGAACCTCAAAGTCTTCCCAACATAGCTCATATTGAAGGGAGATATTCGAGATTCCTCTAGTGGAATAACAAAAATTCTTTCTTGATCAGGTATAACTATTATAATTCATTCCTCTATTTTATGCTTTTGGATTAATGACTCAAAAATGAATACTCATATTACATGTGATCATTCTCTTTTAATTATCTTCTTTGTTCACCCTTTAAATGTTATGGTAATCAATGATAATCTTTTAAAAGTCATTAAGTATAATAATAATATTCATCTTGGCTTCTTTCTTTCATGTATTTTGTTTATTTTCAATTATCCAATTAGTTTTTTTCTGAGTTATCTTTCCAAGCAACTCAACTTTATATTTATTCTCTTCTTTTTATGTTTGTTTGCATGAATAGAAAACTCTACGAAAGATTTCCTTTGAAATTAAACAAAGTCAACTATATATTTTCTTTTCTAAGATATGATCTCTAAATAAGTATGAATATTTTGGACCTTTTTCTTGTACGTAGAGGTGTCAACCGGGTCGGGCCAGCCCGGCACGAAAAAATCCCTTGCCCGGGCCCGTGCCGTGCCCAAGTTAGGCACGAGCCGTGCCTGGCCCGTGCCATGTCGTGCCTGGCCCGGCACAGTTTGGCCCGTGGCACGACACACTGGTACGGGTTCATCCCATGTTGAGTGTCCCCCGAGCCCGACCCCACGATTGCCCCTCCCGCAAAAAAGACCACGGGTCGGGTCTGATTGGACCCGACCCACGGTCCCACGATGCCCAAACCGTACGGCCAGGCCATGCCCGAGCGGGCCGGGCACGGCACAGCACGGCCCGCCGTACCTGCGGGCCGTGCCCGGCCCGGCCCGTTTGACACCTCTACTTGTACGTTCTCCGATTTAGTCACTCATCAATAACCAAATTGAGAATTTATAATATTGATCTTAAAGGTATTTTTACCCTAGAGTGTGAAATATATCAGTTAGAAAAATATACAAAAATTTTTTATTTTACACACCAGACTATCATGAGTAATAACACATTCAATCTAATATACTTAGACATTTGAAAAACCTAATAAAGATGAGATCTAAGAAAGATTTAAGTACAATATCATTTTTATTGATGAGTGTTAATAATGAATACGGGTATTTCTTATCTTTCAGAGAAATGACCAAAAGCATTCTGGATAATTCAAAGAGATAAACTGATTACCAAATCCATCCAAGTAGTCCTCACAGAGTCTTTCCACTATAACTCCTATTGAAAAGGAATATTTGGGATTCATACCTAGTAAATAGGTCAACCAGGTCGGGTCGGGCCGGTCCGGCATGAGACACGGCATGATTCGATCGTGCCTGGGCCGGCCCAGCATAGAAATTTCCCTTGCCCGAGTCCATGTCGTGCTTGTTCACAGCACCAATCATGTCGTGTCATACCGAGGCCAACCGGGTCTCGTGCCATGCCTGACCTGGCATGGTTCGATGGCCTGTGGCATGGTCCGCCGGCACGGGACATGTCCCGTAGACCCGCACCCCACCCCCACGTCCCCACTCTACAATGCCCAACCCACCCCATCGCCATGCCAGCCAGCACCATTCAGTTTGCACAGAGAAAGGAAAATGCACGGGTACGGGTCCACCCCGACCCGACCAGCGATCCTGCCCGTTCCGAATCCCCCCCCCCCCCCCACGGTTAAAAAAAAATTGAATATCAACCGTTGGATTTCGCCTCCAACGGCTAGGGGGCAGAATCTGACGGCCCTCATGATTCTACCCCCTAAAATTCAATAAAATATTAAAAAACACAAAAATATATTTTTTAAAAAAAAATTCGTTTAATCTATATAATCCCCCCCCCCACCTCTCTATAATATTTATGTTTTTCATAAATATTTATTCTTAAACATCACTCTCAATGAAGCACGGACACGGCTCCCTACAGTCGTGTCCACATGTCCGACACCTAGACACCTGGACACGGTACGGACACGACACAGATACGTGTCTGATACGCCACGTGACGTATCATTGATCAATCCATTTCCGATACGCCACGTGGCGTATCTGACGGTTGCGTCGGCTGTCGTATCCATTCTGAGAGTGACCAACGTTTGGTGATGTCCAGTGGCCAACATCGCCGCATGGGCAACGTTGGCCACTCGACACAGGCAGCAGGCGCGATATGTGGAAAGGCAAGGAGCGAGCACGATTTGAAAGGAGGAGGCAAGGGCCGAGCACGATTTGAAAGGGGGAGGCAGGGGGCGAGCGCAATTTGAGGGGAGGAGGCAGGGGGCGGGCGCAGTCTGTCGGGATGCAGGGCTAGCATAAAATAAAATAAAAAAAATTATATTATAAAATAAAAAATATATTTTTTTTATATAATATAAGATAATTATAAAATATTATTTTATAAAATAAAATAAAATAATTATAAATATTATCTTATAAAATAAAATACAATATTTTTATTTTATAAAATAAAAAAATATATATTTATTCTATAAAATAAAATATTTTATTTTATTTTATTTTATTTTATTTTATTTTATTTTATAAAATACCTAATATTTATAGAAAAATAATTTTTATTTTTAATTTTGTTTTTTTTATCATGCCGTATCCTAGCTGTATCCATATACTAGCCGTATCAGTATCCTAGTTTTTTAGAATTTGTCATGTCCCCGTATCCTGCCGTGTCGTATCCCCGTGTCCATGTTCATGCTTCTTAGCTCACTCTCTCAAAACTCTTGCTCTTCTCTCACTCGGAACTCAGGATTTCGTCATTTGGCTCGGCTTTTCGGGACTCTCAACTCAGGTTTAAAATTATGAACTAGATTGTGGTGCACCTTGAACGTGATCTATCTCACTGCTTTACCATGTATTTTAAGTTTTTTTGTTTACTTCTCTCTCTCTCTAGACTCTCTCTCTCTCTCTCTAGACTCTCTCTCTAATCCAAAATTCTAGCATCTATCATCTAGGCTCTACCTCCTGTTTAACAAAAATCATAAAAATGACTAATACTAATGAAACATATTTAAATTTAGAAAATAAAAATCTTACACAGAGGTCTGAAGCTGCTGAAACTTTAATTTCTCCAGTCATCTCAACCCAAACTTCTAAAAAATAAAAAACTAGAAGGACTTCTGTAGTTTGGACTCATTTTAATATAATAAAATAAAAAATATTAGGGATGAGGAAGAAGAAATGACACAGTGCAAATATTATATGAGAATTTTAACTTGTAAGTATTCGTTTGAGACTGGGCACCTTAAGAGACATACCGAATTATGCACTAAAAAATATGATGCATTAGATCATAGGCAAATCCAACTTAGCATTGTATTTTTTGAGATTAGATCCAGTTCAATCTCAAAGTTTACTCCTTTCATATATCACAGCGAGTTGGGTAGGAAAAGCATGGCCAGACTTATCACATTGATGGGTCTTCCGATCAGATTTCGAAAGATCCAAGAGTAGTGCGCATCATGCAGACATATTTTCAGTCTGCTTATCATAGGATTCATAGGTCCACATCTAGAAATAACATACTAAAATTATATAAGTTAGAAAAACAAAAAATAATTAATGAATTTATAGCATATAGTGGAGTGGTGTCCGTAACGTATGATATATGGACAAGTCACGATGAATCATCTTATGCATGTCTCACCGGCCACTATGTAGATTCTAACTGAACAACGAATAAAAAAATTTTAGGATTCTTTAATATTCTTCATCCTCATGATGACCCGATCATTTTTGAATGTATGATAAAAATTTTTAGAGAATATAAAATTCAAAATAAAATTTTTAGTATCACATTCGATAGCACATCTAATAATGGAGTAACAATTAACATGTTTGTTAGGAATATTAGAGGCACACCATTAGGAGAAATCTTTCATGTCAAATGCATGTGTCCTTTGATTAACCTGATTGTACAAGCGGGTATGAAGGTGAGTTCCCCCACATTAAATAATATACGTAATGCATTTAAATATATTTATACTCCACCCAGATAACAAAAGATTAGTAGTCTCTGTTTGTCTGTGAATCTTGAGAAGAAAAAATTTCAATCGGATGTGAGATACCGTTGGAATTACACGTACCTAATGTTGGAGTCATGTGTTGGATACGAACACGTCATATCCGACTACGTCAATAGTAAGAGTGACGAACTTATTATTGATGACACTGACTGAGGTTCAAAATTTTCATTTATGAAATTCCAGAAGATTTTTTATGACACGACGAACATGTGTTCGTCAGTTTATACTCTCACAACTTGCATTGCACTCAGGTGCATATGCAATATTAGTAGCATGTTTGGAAAGTATCGAGCTGACCCGACACTTAGCCATATGGTTGCAGAGATGAAAACTAAGTACTTAAAGTACTGATCTACCGTTCCATCTCTTTATTATCTCGGTGCATGCATGGACCCTAGGGTTAAGGTAGAAAGGGTAGATAACACCCGGACTTATATTTCCTCGTGTATGAACCTGGAAGACCCACCTGAAGGGTTCATTCACGAGAAGTTGACTGACGTGTTCACATACTATGATACTATGTATGGTGGTGGTGGTGGTGGTGGTGGTGAGACTGTGATTACAGACATCGGTATCCTTCTTCGGAGATGATAATTTTTCTAATCAGTTAGCAAGGAAGAAACGACAGGGTGGACCATCACATAGTAGAGAGCTTTCTCAGTACTTAGATACCGATTATTGTTCAATCCTATTACATTCTGATACTAAGAATCTTGATATATTACAGTGATAGAAATCATGAGTCCACCTTTCTCATGCTATCTAGGATGACACGGGATCTACTAACTCCTCCGGTATCGAGCATAACATCGGAGTCTACTTTTTCTGTTGCAGTGAACATGATTTTGGATAGGAAATCGAGATTACGTCCAAATATTATCGAGGCATTGGCCTGTTTGAAGGATTGAGAGGATTCGATATTTAGCATCCAGGATTATGTTAGAGCTAGGACATGGACTGCATCCACCGCAAAAATAGAATAGTTGATTGCTGATGATAATGATCCATATGATAGTAATTTTGATGTTGTGGTTGATGATGTTCATGATATGTCGATTGACGATTGACGTGATTTCCGGTTTCCTCTGCCCGCTGCCAGAAGCCAGATACCAATGTCACGCCACGCCATGTCACATGCCATTTGTCTTTGCCACTTGATTTTAATTTTTGATGTCTAATTGTCACGGACACAGTTGATGATTTATGTGATTTATTCTTGATTCTGCTTTTTGATTTCGATATTTTGTTTTGTATTGATTGTACGTTTTTTTATTTGTATTACGTTGTATTTGCTTTGATTCAGTATTTATTGATCGATTAGATATTTGGTTTACTTTTATTTTTGTGACCTTGTAATTTTTTTTAACTATATTTTTTATTTAATTTATTTTTGTGTTTAAATTTTTCATTTAAAAATTATAACTTTATAATTTAATTTTAATAAATTATAATCTAAATTTATTAAAAATTAATAAAAAAAATTTAAGCTTTATTATTATTTTCAAGTTACAATTACATATTTTTAACAATTTTTAATTTACCAAAATAATCTTTGTAATTTATTAAATTTTTAATAAAAAAATTTAAACTTTGTAATTTATTAAATTTTTAATAAAAAAATTTAAACTTTATAATTTATTAAATTTTTAACAATTTTCAAGTTACAAATTTAAAATTTTAAATATTATCTATATATAATATAATATATATTTTATATATGGTTTAATCTTTAATATACAAAATTTTAAATTTTTTAAAATAAAAAAATTTTATTTTTTTAACCAGGCCCGTACGGGCCTGACCCGACACTATACTTTTACCGTCGAGCCGGCGGGCCATGGCGGGCCTGGCTGGAATAAACCATGTCGGGCCAGCCCGGAATATCCCATTTGACACCTCTACTAATAAAGTGATAGTAGGTCATGACTTTATTGTTGACTCATGAATCGATACTTACATTATAGGTATTCATTCTTTTTTTTTCTTTGTATCTTCTTTGAATATTATGAAAGTCATTAGTTATCCTTCAAAAGTCATTAAGTATAATAATATTTAATTTTACTCCTTTTTTTATTTTAAATGTTTTATTTATTCTCGATTATCTTATTTATTTTCTTTTTGTAAGTTAACTTTCTAAGAAATTCAAAGATGACTTTATTTTTTCTTCATTTTATGTTTGTTTGCATAATCAAAAAAATTTTGTTGTGATACAAAAATCTTTACTATATGTCTTATATTCTACAGTAAAATCGCTTGATCAGTGTTTGAGTGTATTGAACCTTATACTTGTATATTCTCAACTTGGTCAGTCAACACTAACCAAATTGATCAGTCAACATAATTCTAAAAAAAATTTTTATCATATAGTTACATTTATTATGAAAACATATAAAAACTTTTTAGCATACATGTCAAATAGTTATCGATAAAAATGTATTTGATTTAATAAACTTAAACATATTATGATCTAATAAAAATGAAACACATGATAAATTTAAGTATTTGATTATGTTTATTGATAATTATTTACAATTTATGTGTATTTATTCTCTTCCAAAGAAGAGACAAGGAGAATTACAAATAGTTAAAATAGACATGTCAACTATCACATTCATCAATGAGTCCTAGCATATTCAAGATTCGTTCCCAATGAGACATCATATATTTCTAGACTCATACTAGTAACCAACCTAGTCAAACATTCTCTAGCAAAGTTATGACAATAAATAAAAATGATCACTAAATATGAAATTGATCCAAATTCAACAATTCTACCGATAAGCTAGATTTACTTAAGATCCAATGCACAATACTTTTTTGGTAATATTCAATGTGTTTCCTAAAATGTTAAATCTCACAACCAATTTTTAACTAAAATCTTTTATAGCACATATATTGGGCTGAATCTTTTTCAATTTCCTTAATATTTTTATATTTAGTTATGTTAAAATAATTTCAAATTTAAAATTTTCATTTATATAACATATGCTTTTTAAGTGTTTTGGTTGACATATGACTGACAAACAAACCAATCTCAATTTTTTTGGTTGAGTTATCATTATCTATATCAAACTTATTTATAATATTAATGTTATTTTCATTATAATCACAATTTATTATTTTTTATAAAACAAAAAATTGAAAAAATATATTTTCAATTGTATAGTATTAAAACTAATAAAAATGAGCAGTTGAGATGTACCTTAAAAATTATAGACTCAACCACAATTCCATGGATCATGATTCATTGGATTGAACACATTCCATCACCAAACACAAAATATAATTATATATGAATAAAAACTCTATTATAATAATATAATCTAATGCATGAAAATTTAGAGAGAGAAATTAAAAAAAAATAAAAAAAAGTTATAATTAGAGAGAGAGAAGATAAGATCATTTGAGTTGAGAAGTATGAAATAATTTATATACAATAATTTATATAAGATTATTATGAAATAACTTGTATAAAAATATTATAGTATCAACTTATTGATTGTCTCATTCGAATTGCTCCATTATATAAGAATATTATTTATATGAATTTTATTATTGAGACTATTGAGTTTTACATTTCTATATATATATATATACACACTTATATACAATAGTATATGTATATAATAACATATATGTATGGAAAATAAATTAATTTACATCACTATATATACATATAATACTATATATATATATATATATATATATATATATATATATTACTATTTATATATTTATATAATTCAATATATGTATAAACATATTATAGTATATCTATGTGTGTTTATATCTTTATATATATATATATATATATATATCAATATCTACATCTATATATGGTGTGTGTGTGTGTGTGTGAGATTACTCAAATACTAACATATCAAATCTTATTAAATTTTAAAAATTAAAAATATTTAAATAATAATAATATTAAGATAATTAATCATATGTACATTCATCATATTGCATATATTTATTAAAGTCAAATTATGGTGTAATAGCAATGATCTTTATTCATGGACGATATGTCTCAATTTAAAGACTCATCAAACACCTCTTTAATTTTTAGGCGACTTGATTATTGAAATAATAATTTTTCTCAAACATTATACTAAACAAGAGACTTGTGCACTAAGCACAACCTATATATATTAATGTGCATTAAAAATAAATTAATTAGCATATTTATAATTGCCTATATATTAATTTCATATTAAGTAAAATAGGAATATTAAGTAAAACAAAAAAAAATGACAATGATATATCTCATAAAATGAAGGTAGAAAAGAATGATTGACCAAATAAAAGATTATATCTAAGATTCCTTGAAATAAATGGTTACCCAACAGATTAAAGATAATATTATATAGAATAATTATAAAATCAATCATTATATTTCAAAGTAAATACTAGATGACCAAGAAATTAAATAATAAATATAGCAGAAATAAGTATGATAAGATTAATATGTGAAAAGTCTGTAAATGATAAAATTAGAAATTAGTTATTAAAACGAAGATTAAAATAATTCATACAAAGAATAAAATGAATACGAATTCCCTAAAATGATTTTGTTACATTCAATAAAGACCTAGTATACTTGTTAGAAAGTGTAGCTATTCAGGTAAACAAATAAAAAAAATAGAGAATGATTTGATAATTGTATAGTTGAAAAAATAAGGGTAGATATGATTTTTAATAGAATTAATCGAAAAAATAAAATTCATAAAGTCAACCTCATGTAGTTGGAAATTAGAATAAAGCATGGTTAATGATAATGATGGTGTGTTAATTTCATGAAAGTTATACCAGTTCACAAGGATTCCACTTTAGCGTGGGGTCTAAGAAATATTAATATATTGACAATTTTATGCCTAAAAGGTTGAGATACAACATTTGATGAGTGTCTCAACCCTGAGACATACTACCCTTAGATGAAGTCATTGTCATCAGCTCATCACACATAGGCATAACCTCTATTATATGCATGGAACACGAGGATTTTCTATATGATCAATCATCCAAGTATTATTTTCACTCAAATATATTTAACTTCGAAATTATTTTGAAATTCAATGTATTAGTATTTATTTAATCATATACATAATATATTAATTTCAATATTTTCAAAATGTTCAAGTAAAATTAATAATATAATTATGTAAATATATACACATGTATATAGTATAGTTTATATGCATGTAAATGTATATATAAACATAAATACAACAATATATACACATCAATATATATACAATAAATATATGTGTCAATATATTATACTTATATACTACTATCTATATATATTTATATCACCCTTAGACGAAGACAGCCATCACACCAAGGCATCACTTATGCCATATGCATGCAATACAATGACTTACATAAATTTATATAATATTTTCACCTAAATATATTTAACTTTAAAATTCTAATAAAATTCGATGTGTTTGCATTTATTTAATCGCATACATAATATATTAATTTTCAAAATTTTCAAGTAAAATTGATAATATATATTATGTATATATACATAAATTTATATAATATAATATATATATCCATGAATATGTATATACAGACATATAAATAAAATATTATTTTATTTTATTTAATAAAATTTAATGTGTTTGTATTTATTTAATCACATACATAATATATTAATTTCATAATTTTTAAAATTTTCAAGTAAAATTGATAATATATATTTATGTATGTATATATACGTACATTTATATAATATAGCATATATGTATGTATGTGTATATATAGACATATAAATAAAATAATATATATACGTTAGTATATATACAAATATATATATATATATATATATATATATATCTTTATACTTATATACTACTATCTATATATCTATATTTATACATAAATACATATATATACATAAGTATGCTAATTTGTATCAACAATAAATTGTTTTTTGAAAATTCCTTTTAGAAATCAATTTTATTTAATTTGCATAATTTCACTAAGTAAATTCTCCATGTTTTTCATGAATATGTGAGTGTTAAACATTTTACTTGTCATTTGGTTTAATAAAATAAAATTGATTGTTAATCAAATTGTTAGTCGGGTTATCTAGATGACCAACAATTATAAGAAATCAAATTTAATTAATATTGATTTTGAATATTGTAGTATTTAATATAATGTCGTATATACTAGCAGATTTTCAAAATCATATATGCTAGTAGATTGTCAAATCATATTTACCAAATATTAATACATAAAATCATATTAAACAAATATACATAACTATTTGCATGATGTAATATATATTACAACTAAAATTCAAAATAATATAATGTCAAAACTATTATTTTTATTATTTATAATACATAAACAAATATTAAACAAACACATATCTCTATTATTGTTTGGTGTATATACATTACAAAGAGTGTATAGCAATTATTCTCATGTATTTATTAAAAAAGAATGTTGTGATCTAAGAAGCACGGACACGGACACGAACACGGAGATATGACACGGCAGGATACGGGGACACGGGGATATGACACGGCAGGATACGGGGACACGACAAATTTTAAAAAACTAGAATACGGATACGGCTAGGATACGGCATAATAAAAAAATAAAAATAAAAATAAAAATTATTAATTATAAATATTTGGTATTTTATAAAATTTATTAAATTAAATTAAAATATTTTATTATATATAATAAATATATATTATTTATTTTATAAAATAAAAATATTTTATTTTATTTTATTTTATAATATAATATTTATATTTATTTTATTTTATAAAATAATATTTTATAATTATATTATATAAAAATATATTTTTTTTATTTTATTTTATAAAAATATTTTATTTTATGCCCCTGCCTCTCCCCTTTAGCACGCCCGCCCGCCCCTGCCTCTCCCCTCGAACACACCCGCCCGCCCCTGCCTCTCCCCTCGAACACACCCGCCCGCCCCTGCCTCTCCCTCAAATCGCGCCCGCCCCCTGCCAGTGGCCAACGCTAGCCACCGACGTCGTCGGACGTCGGGCACTATAGACGTGGATACGACGCCGACGCAACCATCCAATACGCCACATGGCGTATCGGACACGTATCCGTCTCGTATCCACGTGTCCAAGTGTCGGACACGTGGACACGGCTGTAGGGAGCCGTGTCCGTGCTTCCTTGGTTGTGATGCATGCTAACATTTTGTTACATGTGATCTTCATACTATATTGATATTCAATATTTATTAATCTTCATACTTTTTGTTACATGTGACAAGCATGCCAAGATTTAAAATAACTCTTTGTGACCTGCGCAAAAGTAAACTCAAAACTTTATAATGTCAAAACTATGTTTCTAATTGGAAAATCATATTGATCAAATATTAATGGACAAAAGCATATAAAACAAATACACATCACTATTTGCATGATGTAATATACAATTCAAGTAAATTTCAAAATAATATAATGTCAAAGCTATTATTTTCATTGTATTAGCATATTTACTAGTTATTTATGCACAAAAACATATTAAACAAGAACACAGCTATTATTGTGTGGTGTATATATATTACAAAAAAGGTGCATTGCTATTATTCTCATGTATTTATCAAAAAATAATTCTGTGATGCAACTACTAACTACTCACATGATTAACTAAAATGATATTCAAACTTTTTGTTACCTCTAACAAGCATACCAATATGTAGAATAACTTAATGCTGCTTGTCCAAAAATAAATTCACTACACATAGGTGGCTTTTTATACCTATAACTAAATTTGGTCTTATATCTCATTAGATGTGTCAAGTGGGTTGGGTGGATTGGGCACATCACGTGGCACATCACGTGGCACAACCCAAATTAGCCGTGCTTGGCCCGGCATAGTCCAAAATAATGCCAAAATTAGGGTCAATTCAGCATGAGACAAAGCTCGTGCCGTGCCAACCATGAACCATGACTGAGCATGGGTCATGAATCACACTCTAATGGATCCCAACTCAATTTTATAAAAAATAAAGCAATAGACCATTGGATTGCCGTGCCAATAACATTTTCACATAACAAGCACTGACATGGAATGCGACAAGCACAGCCTATCACTTTTTGTGTCACCTAAAAAATATTTTTTTATTTTGAAAATATATAACTAAAAAAAAAATTCAATGTTATCAAATTTTTAACGACTACAAGCATAAATTCAATGTTATCAAATTTCTACTCATTTAGTCATTTATAGCTAAAAATAAAATAAAATTAAAAATATATATTTTATTTTAATATAAATATTTTTTATAAATAAAGAAACAAATTTATTTAAAATTTTATTATTTTCTATCATAATCTTTTTTTCTCTTCTCTCTCTTCTATTCAAAGTTAAGTGCCCAATTAGAATTTAAAAGCATATTTTGTCATTATTACTTATTTTTGCGGGCAACTAGTATAACATTAACAAAAAAAAAATATGATGAAAAGTAAAATATAACTACGGGGCATAGACTTCTACATAAATAAATTAAAGGGTTATAATTACGACAATTTTTTTAAATCTTTTATATTTTGTAATTAAATAATTTAAATTTTGAAAAAAAAAAATAATAAATAATAAATAATAATTTTAATGATTATGAATTTAATATAAATATAGATAATACTGACGACCCAACTAAAAGATCCGAGGCTGAAACTAAATTCTCTCAGATTGCCTCAACCCAAACTCATTTGCCTAAAAATAAAAAATTAAAAGAATTTCAATATATGAACTCACTATAAAATAATTAAAAAAAATTCTAAGAATATTAAAAAATATCAATATAATATATATATTATAAAAAAATATACATATAAAAGTACATGTAACACTATCTAGCTTAAGAAGATTGCAGATCGATGCACCAAAAAAATATGATATATTAAATCACATGCAAATCCAACTGAGAAATAAGACTTTTAAAATTGAAATCAAGTTTAACTCCATTGAATTCTTTAATATACCACAATCACTTTGGGAGAAAAGATATGACTAAAATGATTACAACCATAGGTTTTTCAATTAAATTTTTAAAAGATCCTAGGATAATTATAATTATACAATCTATTTAGATCAATAAATAAGAATGACATAATAAAAGATATGTTTAAAAAATAATTAATAATTAATAAATTTAATAAATATAATAGAATAATATACATAATGTTTGATATATAAACTAAATACAACGTATCATATACATATCTCACTACTCACTACGTAAATTCAAAATGAAAACTTAAAAAATTTTAAAATTTCATGAGATCTTATAACCTCGTGATGGTCCTACCATATACGAGTATATAACAAGAATTTTTTGAAAAAATAACATTCAATATAAAATATTTAGTATTGCTTTTGATAATATTTCTAATAATATAATATAAAAAAAATATACCTAATGATATATTTTTTTCATATTAGATATGTGTCATGTAATTAAGCTGATAGTACAAGCAAAAAAAAATTATTTCTCCCACTTTAAAAAAAATAAGAAATTCACTAAAATATCATAGGATGCCTAACAAGTTACTATAGTTTAGCAATATATATTTGTTTGCGGGGCTTAAAAATAAAAAATTCAAATAAATATGAAACATTATTGGAATTATACTTACATTATGCTAGAGTTATGTGTTTACTATAAATACATGATATTCATCTACATTAATAGTAAAAATAACGAACTTATTATTAACAAACTAAAATACAAGAAATTTATTTATAAAAATTTTGAAGATTTTTATGACACGATGAACATTTGTTCATCTGTGCATACTCTCACCACTTGCATTGCACTTAAATACATATGCGGTATTAATAATATATTTAACAAGTTTAGAAGATATTTTACATTCAATGCAAAGCTATTGAGATGAAGATCAAGTATTTAAATACTAATCCACAATTCCAACTATATATTATTTGACTGTCTATATGAATTCTATTATTAAAATAGAAAGGGTATAAAACATATTAAGAAATATACTACTTGCATGAACCAAGAAGACACAAAATCATATATTATGAAAACCTAAAGGTTTTATTCACAAAAAATTAAGTACATATTTATATATTATGAAATAAGTATGATTGTTGTAGTGAGGCTCCAAATTTAGATATGAACATTGTATTTAGAGATGATAACTTTTTTATTCACTTTGCTAGAAAAAAAACAATAAGATGATCTATCAAATATGAGCAAGTTATCTTGGTACTTACATATCTATAATTATTTCATCCTTTTACATGTTAATAATAAAAATTTAAATATTTTAAATTGGTATAAATCATACGAATTCACTTATTCCATATTATCTAAGATGACACATTATCTACTAATCCCTATAATATCTAGCATAGCATTAAAATCTATTTTTTTATGGCAACAAATTTATTTCAAATATAATATTAAAATTATGATTAAATATTTTGTAGATGTGTCAAATGGACCGGGCATACAGGGCCCAGCCCGAGAAACAACCCGACTCAACCATGCTTAGCCCAGCATGGCATGGTCCAGAATCATGCCTAGGCACATGTCGGGCAAGCTCAAGGCACTACTCATGTCATGTTGTGCCGATGTAACCCATGCCTACATGTGTCAAATGACCAGACCCATTTTTTCAAGCCAAACTGAAATCGCGTGTCATGCCATGCCTGGCATAGCATAGTTCACTGGAAGGCAGGCCCGGCATGGCCCACGGGCCAAAATCAATTTGGGTTCAAGCTGATTCAGGCTAGTTCAGGTTGGGTTAGACCTATTTTAGGTTAAGATAAATTTATGTAAATTAGGGTTGGCACCGCCGTTGCCCATCGGGCATCACCATGTCGTCCCCCATCGAGAATCTATGTGTCAACAATCATGCGTCGAATAGTGCTAAGGGTCTGCCCAGCACATGCCCAGGGCATGGTCCTGGACCGTGCCGTGCAGGGCCGGGCACACCTGAATCGTGTCGGGCTTCATGTCGAGCCCAGGCCGTCAAACCCATTTGACACCTCTACCCGTGCCTCATACCAGGCCAGGCACAGTCAGGTACCATACCACATAAGAAGGGTTCATCGGCACGACCCAAACCGTGCCTCGCCCCCCAACCTCATATCCAAATTCCAAATGGCCAGACCCAGATCTCAAGCCGATGTTTGGACTTTAGAGTCCGAAGTCCAACTGACCAAAGCCCTAACTCAACCCCAAGTCCTGATACCCAACCTACTGATTCCAAAAGCTGAAGCTTCTAGAATCTATAGCCATTGGATCGGTTCGACAAAAAAAAATAATAATAAAATAAAATAACTACATTTTAAAATTTAAGTCATTGGATTCGGCGACCCCAAACGACTAAGGGTAGAATCCGATAGTTGTCGTGATTCTACTGCTTTAATTATCAAAAAAAATTAAAAAAATATGAAAAAAATTGATTTATATAATATATAATTTTAAAAATAAAATATACAATATAATTAATAAACTAATAAAAAATTAAAATAATAAATAATAATTTTAATGACAATAACGAAATTAATTTAAAGGTAAATATTAAAACTTTTAATATGAATAATGATAACCATACGAAAAGATCCAAGACCGCTAAAACTCTATCTTCTTCAGTCGTCTCGACTGAAATATCTAAAAAATAAAAAACTAAAAAAAATCAATAATTTAGACTTACTTTAATATAATACAACATTAAAATATTAAGTTACAGATGAAGAATCGGCACAATATATATATTGTAAAAAAATATTAACCTACAATAATTCATGTAGGACTGAGCACCTTAAGAAACATACCGAATAATATACCAAAAAATATAATATATTAGATTCTAGGCAAAATCAACTCATGAGTGAATTCTTTAAAGATTGATCTAATTCATTATTAATGTTGACCTCATTCATATACCACGACAAATTAAAAAAAATATGACCAAACTAATCACTACGACAGTCTTCTGATTAGATTTTTAGAGGATCCAAGATTAGTCAGTATCATGCAAACTTATTTTTAGTTTGCATATCGTAAAATTCTTATGTCCACATCTATGAAAGACATTAAAATATTATAATTTATAAAAAAATAATAATTAATGAATTTAGAAAATATAGTGAAATAGTATCTATGACATCCGATATCTGGATTAGTCATGACGAAGCATCTCATACATGCTCATCGTCAACTATGTAGATTCAAAAATAGACGCTAAATAAAAAAATATTAAAATTCTCAGAAATTCTACATCCTCATGATGACTCGGCCATTTGCGAGTACATGATAAAAATCTTTAGAGAATATAATATTCGAAATAAAATATATAATATCGTATTTAATAATTCATCTAATAATAAAATAACTATTAACATATTTGTTATAACTATTAGAGATAGACTATTAGAAGAGATTTTCCAGGTTGAATACATGTGACACATCATTAACCTCATAGTAAAAATGGAGATGATGGTTATTTCCCCTATTTTAGAAAATATACGTAACTAACTAAAATTTCATTGTACACCTTGCAGATAATAAGAGTTTAGTAGTCTTTGTTATCTGCAAGTTTAAAGAAAATTCCAATCGGATATGAGACATCATTGGAATTACACATATCTAATATCGGAATCATGTATTATATATGAACACATTATATCTGACTACGTCAATAATAAGAATAACAAACTTATTATTGATGATACATACTAAGCTAACAAAATTTTATTTATGAAATTACAAAACAAAATTTATAACACAATGAATATGTATTCAGTAATTTATACTCTCACCACTTGCATTGTACCTAAATGCATATATAATATTAGTATATACAATATTAGTAGCATGTTTAAAAAATTTAGAGATAACTCGACATTTAACAATATGATTGTAGAGATAGAATTCAAGTATTTAAAATACTAGCACATCATTCTATCTCTTTATTATCTAAGTGTCTGCATGGACCCTAGAGTTAAGGTAAAAAAGATAGAAAATATTATGATATACATATCCTCATGTATAAATCAGGAAGATCAATTTAAAGTATACATTCATGAGAAGTTGACTAAGTTATTTATATATTATGATACTGGATATAATGATGTAGAAGTGAGGCTCAGAGTATGAACATGAATATCATATTCAAAAATACTAACTTATCTGTTCAATTAGCGAGGAAAATGACGGGTGGACTATCAAATAGAAGCGAGCTATCTCGATACTTAGATATCAATTACTGCTCAATTCTATTACATACCAATAATAAGAATCTTGATATTTTATAATGATAAAAATTATATGACTCCACCTATCCCGTGCTATCTAATATGGCACTAGATCTACTGACTCCTCTAGTGTCAAACATAGCATGGAAGTTTATTTTTTTTTGTTATAATTAATATAATTTCAAATAAGAGATCAAGATTACGACTAGATATTATTAAGACATTAACATGCATAAAGAATTGGAATGATTCGAGTTTAGGTATACATGATCATGCTGCAACTGTAGCAAGAGCAAATGAATTAGTAGCTAATAATGATTCATGAGACTTTAATGATGATTGATAACTAAGATTTAGCCTCTATACTGTCTACGGCCTACCACTAGTGCTACTGATACCATCATATGCTGACGAGATTTATCATTATTGGATTATCATTATTTATTTATTTTTGTCATTTGACTTTAATCTTACTACTTTTTTTGTTATTAAGTTCTTTGTTTATTCAAATATTTACTTATAAAATTCATGTTTTATATTTATGAGTTTATCTTTGTTGTATTGTATTTTATCTTTTAATGATTTAATCCTGCTTTGTTATTTTAAAATTTATACGTATTTTTAGTTGTTAATTGTGACTTGTGATAGTAATTTTATTTTTTTATTTTATTAATTAATTAATTAATTAATTAATTAATTTAGTATTAAAATTTAAAATTTATAATATTTTTAAAGTTTAAATTGACCCAATTCTAAATGTGCCGAAATGACCCGACCCGGCAAGTCCAGGCATGAACCAACCCAAACCATGTACAAGGCAGGCCGGCAAGCATGTCGGGCTAGCACTTCTCAAGTCATGTCATTCCCAACAGGCATGATGGTTTGTGTGAGGTACCAAAAAAATGGGTCAAGTCAACCCGACCTGGCCCATTTGACACATCTAGGTATTTCCATGCATAAAAGACAAAAAATTTGAAGTTGAAGATTCGAGATAAAGCAAGAGTTATTGACATATAATGACTTATAAGACATCAAGATAAAATAATATTAAGATCATAACATGCAATATCTTTAAACATACACATAACGATAATATTAATGATTTGCATTTATCCTACCATATTACAAATACAGATTAATGACTCGTGCTATTTTAAATAATTTTTTTTCATACAATACGATAATTTGTTTGTTTTTGAATTTTTGTTAATTATATTTATCTTATGTTATGTATCATATTGATATTAAGTATATAAATAGTTTTTTTCATTTGTGTGATTTTCATTTTAAAGTTGATCCAAATTACAAATAAAATTTTAGTTATTGATTCCATTTTAATTCAATTAATTTTATTATGCAATATAAATATATAATACATTATATATGTACTTTTGTCACTTCATTTATATTATTTTGATTAATAAATATTATATTTTAATTTTGGCATAAATATAAAAATAAAATTTTAAAATATTTAACTGCACACATTTAATTCAGGTGCCCACTACGTTGCTCAAAATCAGCATAACCCAACATGATCCAGCAATGCTCAAGATAACCCAGCATAACCTAGCATTACTAGGGGTATCAAGTAGACCGGAAAGTTCGAACACGATACAAGGCACAACCTTATTCGGCATTGTCATGCTCGTCACGACATGGTCCAGAATCATGCCTAATCTAGGACCATGTCAGCCTGAACCATGGATCTTGTCATGTTGGGTCAGAGTCGATCATGCCTTGTGTCGAGCTAAGCATGACCCGCATGCTTGGCCTAATAAAATAATTCACCAACTTGGTGACCCATGACTGAGCACGAGTACGTTTCAGTTCACAAGTCATGCCCCATCAAGTAATTATCCAACAAGGTAGATTTTAAAAAAAATAACCATGTAAGCCGAATTTGGCATATGTGGCCACTGGTGAGTAGCCACTAGCCATTGAGAATCGATGAAGTCGGGAGCCTGTTGCATTTTCATGTAACATGCCACAACATCAACAATGACAAGTTCTGCATGTCAGTGTTGCTACATTAAAAAAAAACCAATTTAAAAAAAATAACCATCAAATTTTTTTTAATAACTACAAGCCAGAAATCCGACAGTTATAATATTTTTGGCTAAAAATAATTTTAAAAAAATTATAAAATATATGTTCTTAAAATTTTTTTCAAATCGCTATAAAATATATATAGAAATATAGAATTTTCATTTTAAATTATCTCCTCTCCTATATCAAGCTCTTTATTCTCTTTGTTCTCTCCTAATTCTAAAATTTAGCAATTTTTTTATAATTATTATATATTATTATAATATTTTATTTATGGTTTATACTTATGCATATAGGCTGCAACATACATGGTGTAACATTAAAATTACAACTAAGTTCATGTGACAATATCGACCTTTAGAGATATGCTGATCAATGCACCAAAAAATATTATATATTAGATCACAAACAAACTTAACTAAGCAACACGATCTTTTAAGTTGAATCTAGCTCGGGTTCAACTTTATTTACCCCATTTATATATCATAATGATTTTAAGAAAAAAAAACATAGTCAAACTAATTACAATCATAAATCTTCCAATTAAATTTTCAGAGAATCATATGATAATTAGTATTATGCAAATTTATTTTCAGTCTGTTTATCATAAGATTCTTAAATTTACATGTATAAATGATATAATAAAATATTATAAATTAAAAAAAATAATTAATAATTTATAAAATTAAGAAATATAATAGAGTGATATTTGTGACGTCCAATATCTAGATTATGCATGATGAAATATTATTTGTATATCTCACAGCTCGTTATATAAATAGAGGTATCAAATGTGTCGTGTCATGTAGTCACAGTATATTTTTGTTTGGCCCATTCGGGCTAACGTATTGTTCCCGGCATGACATAATGTTTATCACGGGTTATGCCCAAATGCATCCCATTGAAACAGCTTTTGGGCAAGTCATGTCAAGTCATGCCAAGTGGGACCAAGCCTAGCTATGTTAGCCCGGGTTATGCCAAGCTAACATAGGTTCAAGTCAGGCTAGCCTAAGTCAAGCCAAGCTATCCGATTTGGCTAGTCAAGCCAAAACTTGCTCGCACAGGCCATCAAGCCCGAAAGTTCCATGTCGAGCCTCTCATGCCAAGAGATTAGCCCAATACATCACGAATCATATCATGTCTGGATCACTCGACCAGATTGAAACCTCTATAATGTAGATTTAAAATAAATACTTAATAAAAAAAAATTTAAGATTTCTTAAGATTCACAATCCTTGTGATAGTCTTGTCATATATAAATACATGACATAAATCTTTAAAAAATATGATCTAAAAGTGAGTGAGTGGTGGGGGGGGGGGGGCGGGGGTATTTAAACAATCATACTTATTAGTTAATACTTATGATTGTTTATAATATATGTAATATGTAATTATCTTAAGTATGATTGTTTATTTTTGTATTAAAATATTTGTAAAAATAATATTTAAGTATTTTTTTATCTAAATTACTATTTAATGATAATTTTTTTATCTTATTATACAGTGTCCTAACTATATACGTATCCTAGTTTTTTGAAATTTATCGTGTCCCCATATCTCATCGTGTCGTATCATTATGTCCGTGTCCGTGCTTCTTAGATTATGATATCACGATAGTATGACATTGTCATTATTTTTTTATTTTTGCCATTTATTTATTTTATTATGATTTATATACTATTGTAGTATTAAACTTATTATTTATGAGTTATATTTTAATTTATTTAATATTTTGAGTGTTATATTTAAAAAAAAAATAATTTCATAACAAATTAAAATATAAAAAAATATACATTTTATTTAAATTATAAATTTCAACCCTAAATGCCAAAATTATCTCAATTTCATGTCGGAACAATGTGACACGGCCTGGTATGGCCCGGCACAACCTGGCATTTTGCAAGCCAAATGAGCCATCCAAACCAGAGTAATCCTAATCGTGTTGTGTCTAGCATTGCATAAGATCCATATCATGTCATACCCAGGACAGCATGGTGGCAAGACTAGGCGATCCAAAAATAGGTCAAGCCGGCATGGCACATCCTATTTGACATCACTCAGCATGACCCAGCACAAATTATTCTTCCATAGAAGAATATAAAAACTGTGCAAAGAGATCCTAGATATAAAAAGTACTTTCAATAATTTTGGAGGACATATTACATAATCTCTATCTAGGAGGTATGATATAAAAGAATACACTAAGAAAAAACAAAAGAAAATATTCAGTTAATAATTAATTTTGTAATTAATAATGCATCTCTTTTAAAACTCCCCAAAACACTCTTACTTAAAAATAGCATCCAAATTATCTCAATTAAATATTTATTCTTCTTTTTTAATAATCACATTTAAAGTAAGTGTGCCAATACATGAAGCCTAAAGTATGATCTAGTGATCAATATAGCAAATATCAAATAAATTCAATATAAACTCTAATATATTGTAACTCCTAAATTTTTTTATATTTTTTTAACTAATTTTTTTATAAGATTAAAAAAGACAATTTATGATTTAAAATGATAAATAATTAATAAAGTAAAATATATATAATCATCAATAAACATGACAAAATACTTAAATTTCTCTTGAATATCATCTACATTAGGTTATTATATGTCTAAGTATATCAAATTAAATGAGTCTTTAATCACACTAATTTAATAAATAGAATATAAAACTCTACTATAATTTCTCAATTAACGAGCTTCACACTCTAGTGTAAAGATACCTCTAGCACCAGGACATGACCTTCTTAGCATGGCAACTTACAAATGACAATGTCAAAAATAAATAAATAATATATCAAAAGTATTCAAACACCTAAAAGGATATCTTACCATAAAGAAATGTAATCAACTCTGCTTAATTTCAAAAATAATCTTTTTCAAATTTTTTAATCATACAAATAGATATCAATAAAAAAAAATAAAAGCATAATTAGTTGCCTTAAAAAACAACTCAAAAAAAAGACTTGAATGACTACTAGAAATAAACAAAAATACATAAAATAAATAAAAGACCAAATTAAATGATATCATAACTAATAACTTTTAAGGATTTGTCATATGTTAATACAATAGTTAGGAAATTATTAACCTAAAAAAAGAAAAACATTTATGCTAACTTAAAAAAAATTTATTTACTTTTGATCAATAAATATCACTGTAAATAAATTTTATGAGAATCTATGGATGATTCTCATTGTGAGTATGTTTCTCTCAACACTCTATAATATCTTCAATCTATTTTCTATAAATAATTACCAAGAGCTCATTTTAGTGTGACCTAGTCTCCTACAATGTATACACTAAATTAAGGATGTCATGCCTCAGATATATAAAATGATTTGATGATATAATTATAATTTAGTGAAAAACTTCATATGTGAACAAATGTGTGGTACACCTCAAAACAAGCCAAATAACCAAAAACACTACCCCCAAGGTGACACACATTGCACCCATTATGTACCACATTACACCAGCCACACACACGGCACACCACTGCACTCTCTTGTTGCACCAGCCACATGCACAGCAACACTAGGCACCCTTGTTGAGACACATGTACACCAACATTACACAACCTTATTGTAAACAATGCACCCTTGCAGCCATCGCCACACACACATGGTGCACCTGTCATTATCGTGGGCATCAATTTCAACCCTACACAAAGGCATGCGACCTGCATCAACTATCACATGTCTCTCACCCACTTCAAGCACATATGCATGCATGTACTATGTCATTATCGTGCATACCCCCATTCAGCAAACCTTAAGATTTAATTCTAATATCATATAGAAATTAAGTCATAAAAAAATAAAATTCACTATAAAAAAATTTCACACAAAAGTTGTACAATTGAAACTCTTACATATGGCTATATGTGCTATTGTATGTCTCTCACCCTCTTCATAGACATAAGTGTGCATGTACTATGTTATAAACTTATAATGCATGCCACACTTAGCAAATCCTAGGATTTGACTCTAATATCATATAAAAATTACAACATGAAAAAATAAAATTCACTATAGAAAAATACCACATAAGATGTACAAGTAAAATTCACAAATCACAAGCTTTTGTGTTTTCCTTGCGACCATAACCTAAGAAACTTTCTTCCTCGATTGTGTTAGTTTGCTCTTGTCTTTCACAAAGATTAAACTAACAAGATTTTACACATAAGCTTAGAAAGAAAGAAAAACACTTAAAGAGAATAATTTATAAATAAAATTTAAGTATAATAATGAGAAAACTCTCTTGTATAGTGAGAGCTCTCCTTCAATATAGGCTCAGATTTCATCACATGTCATAATTTTATTATAAATGAATTCTCTAAAATATTCTAAAATGGGAAGATGTCTTATAAACATTTAGAACATTATATAATTTCAATAAAATTTCTTCAAAAGCTTAGCTCGCGATTTGTATTTTCTAAAATTTTAAAGAGTCATAACATACCAATTATGTACCATTAACATTGGCACAATGAGCATCAATCTCAAATGTCTATTACCCTCTTCATGCACATATGGAGGCATGTGCTATGTTATTATAATGCATGTCCCACTTTACAACCTAAAGGACTTGTCTCTAATATCATATAGAAATTAAACCATAAAAAAATAAAATCCACAATAAAAAATTTCACACATATGTACAAGTAAAACTCATGCATAATGGGCTAATCATATTGACATTACTCACATATTAGATGCTCTCATTAATAATGTGATGAAAAGAAAGGCAAAAACAAAATAATAAATAAGTCATAAACTATAACAAAAAATAATAATAAACAAATATTTTTTATCAAATGTAAGCAACACCCCAAACCTTTTTTGAGTCTTTGTGGAACAAGAAAACACCTCAAACACGACTTACTCAACCTTTTGGGAAGAACTAATTGGCTCAACCCATTGAATGAACAAGAATACAAAATGTAGTTCAAGTAAAATCTATCAAAAAAAAATTTTTTGATTTTTATTCGAGCAAATAAATTCAAATTCAAAAAAGATTCATGAAAAATATCAAAATAAAATAAATAAATTTATAAAATAACATAAAAAAGTAAACACAATAGGAATCTTGACTAATATTACTCCAAAATTGAATTGAACTGATAAAATTTTATAAACTAATATTTTTTGTGTAATATGACAACCAAAACATGATTTATATATGTCATTCAAGTTATCCACTAAAAAAAATATTGAACCATCATTCCCTATTTTATAGAGGAATCATGGATAAAATCATCTCAGATATGTGCCAAGCTACCTAAAGTAGGCCAATTTCTTGAAAAGAGACATAGTTCAATATGATTTCCTTAAAAGTAGCCCATCCCAACTTAAATACTCAACATTAATTAATTATACCAACCCAAATATAGACTATGATCAAAAGGAAAAATGGAATTTTGGATAATCAAATCAAGTATGTCCTATCTAAATTATAACTATTACTTAAAGTTATATGTATGAACTATAAATTCTAAGTCAAACAAAATAAATAATTCAATAGAACTCAATTCAAATAATGTATACAAGGAAGGACCTTATATGTTGGGCCATTCGCCACAAATTGTGTGCTCACATCCATAATACAATAAAACACTTAAAAAATAAAAAGTAAGTAAAAATGTTATGCATCATAATACTCTCTTTAAAATTGATGCGTAAATATTTAAAATATCACGTTATGAAAAAATATAGAAATTAAGTTTTCTTCAATACCTTTGTGAATATATTATTTAATAACTCTATTATCTAAATATATGTTATAACAATAATTTTATCATTAATCTTATCTTTGAGAAAAAAATAAGTTACTTCTATATATTTTAATTGCTCACAAAATACCATATTAAATATGTCTCACTCCATGACTATCATAGTAAAAAGTAGTAAAAAAAATAGATATTCAATCTCTTCCTGTATATGTCAACTTCAAAATATAAAGTAAAAGACTATTACTATCACCCTTAACTATGTATGTACATTTAATCTCAAAAAATTTACTTATTTCTTATTATTTTATGAAATAATATTATTTTCAAAAAAAAATATAAAATTTTATCATATATCTCATCTTAATACAAAATAAAATAATTGTCACTATTTTTTTGATATATTCATTCATTATATAAAATGCATACTATATGAAAAATCTTGTGTCTACATATTAACATCATATAATAGCTCCCTTAGTTGATACTAGTAATGGGCTAGTGTTACAAACAAATAATTAGACATCAATATTATATTACTATCACTCACAAATATGCCTCTTTATTATATTTTTTTCATTATTTTAAATTGATGCGTAAATATTTAAAATATCATGTTTGGAAAAAATAAATAAATTAAGCTCTCATCAAGACCTTTGTGAAGATGTTATTTAACAACTCTATTATCTAAATATATATTATAACAATACTTTTATCATAAATCTTATCTTTAGGAAAAAAATAATTCACCTCTATATATTTTAATTGCTCATGAATTATCATATTAAATATAATTCATTTCATGACTATCATAGTAAAAAGTTGTAAAAAAAAATAATCGATCTCTTCGAGTATATGGTGAATTCAAAATATAAAGTAACAAACTATCATTATCACCCTTAATTATGTATGTATATTTCATCTCAAAATAATTATTTATTTTTTTTTATGAGATAATATTATCTCAAAAAAAATATATAATTTTATCATAGATCTCATCTTGGTACTATATAAAAATAATTGTCACTATCATTTTTTTAATATATTCTACTTTTTTTACACTTATTGTAGGTACCTATACATGATTTATTGTGTGTCCACTTTGTATGATGGAAAGTACACCCACACACATCATTGTGTAGAATGCACAATTTACACGTCACATTCTATTATGTGGCACATCTAGAATTTTGGCATGCCTATCTTCAATGTGCATAATGCTCCCCTTCATGTCATTATAAATGGAAATTCTACTACAACAACAAAAAAATATGGGGGCACCACCAAATTGTGTAGAATGCACAATTTCTTTCGCTAGAAACATTAGGGTTTATATTGTCTTAAATTTTAGCTCTTGTGTCATATAAATTCTAAGTTAAACAACATATAAAACTAAATAAAACTCAATTCAAATAATATGTATAAAAGATACTTTTATATATTGTCTCATTCAAATTAGAATAACCAACATATTAGATGCTCTTTATATATAATGTAATAAAATACTAAAAAATATAAAATAAGCAAAAAAACTACAAGCCACACCAATAATTATTGAAACATAAATATAATAATGACAATTACATTAGAGGAAGTATGAGATGACCATTGGATTCATTTAATGGTCAAACTCCACCTTGCAATTTATGGGAATTAATTATTAAACTAGGCCAAGCAATATTAAGCCCAGATTTCAGCCAAACCTCACCCTTTAAATTTACCGGCCAATAGTCAAGACCATTGGAATAATCCAGTGATCAAAAGCCCAGCCATGTGTGATGTGACCCGGCCCAAGTAAATATGTATTTTGATTTGTGCCGGCCATGGCACTTAGTTACATTCCAAATATTGCTGAAATTCTTTCTAATTTTTCTTGTCACTTATGATAAATAATTAAAATATCAATTTCGACGGATATATTATTACTTAAATTTTATAAATATATCAAATATATCAGACATATATCAATATATATTTTTACATGAGCACTAATTAATGATTAAATTTTTAATTTTAACGAATACATTAATACTTTGAATTTACAGATATTTTGGAGATATATCGGTAGATATATCAAAAATTTTAATCAATGCATATGATTTTCCCAACATCAATTTTTATCATTACTTCTATTAGAATTTTATCGATATATCGGTGGATATATCGATACTTATCATTACTTATATTAGAATTTCATTTTCATGACACTAAAAATGTCATCTAAAACAACAGTTTTTTATAAAGAAACCTAGATGTATGTGAGACGACTTTAACCAGAGATTATTCATGACTTGTGGTTGAGATTGAACAGAGAAGTAATGATAGAGCGTGAAATTGAGGTAATACCTGAAGCGTATACACCCCTGGTGGCAACAGCGCCCCTGGTGCCTCCCTTTCATAATTCTCAAAGAAGTCGCAGGTAGGGACATTATGATTCTCAACAGCCATAGCACGTATCCAACTAGCCGTCAGCTTCTTGCATCCAGCATCGACCGAATCACGGTTCTCAGCAGCTAGGACCATTGGATTCACGCAAAGATTCTTCCTCGATGAAAGTCCTATGGCCAAGATTCTCGCAGCACTCCCCAATTGCTTAGTTTGGTAATTGTGCAGCATTTTGAGCTCAGCTAAGGTTTTCTCCATCTCATGCACCGTACGGGTGCAATAAATCAATTTGACTGGATTCTGGGGCTTTGAAAGGGCGTAACTGGTGATTAAAGAAAGGAGTGCTATGGTCTTTCCTGTGCCAGTGGGCATTTCCAGAAGGCAGTGGCCCTTCGCGTCTAGTGCGCGCTTGAGCTCCACCATGTACGAGTACTGCTCTGGATAGATATGGTCATATGGAAAGTAAACCGCCACGTCCTCTACCGAGAACTTCATGTTATCACACTCTCTCGTTTGAACTTCTGATCTGATGCTGCTTTCTCCCCTCTTCACCAAGTTAGTAAGCCATCGGTTCAACCGTCAACCGCACGTGAGAGTGGTAAATTCCACACTCCAATTAAAATGAATCCGCAACAAAAACTTGCGTTAAAGAGTGGCATTTTCTAGGGGGCAAAAAGATAGAGAGCTTGTGGTCATTTTGAATTTTGAAATACTCACTCATAATACAAATTTGGGAAAATTGTTTAATAGTGATCTAGAATAAATAAAAATTATGTTTTTAGAACCAAATTGTTAGCTTGGGGTGTGTACACTGTACCCCAAACTCAGAAATAATTAAGTTTCATTACTATCAATTTTCTTATTCATGATATACTCTTAGCCCCATCATGTATAACTATATATTTATATAGTTATATAGTTGTGTAGTTGTGTAGTTGTGTAGTTGTGTAGTTGTGTAGTTGTGTAGTTGTGTAGTTGTGTAGTTGTGTAGTTGTGTAATTGTTTAGTTGTATGGTTGTATAGTTGTATGGTTATATAGTTATATAGTTATATAGATATATAGTTATACAATTATATAGTTATATAGTTATACAATTATACAGTTATATAGTTATACAATTATATAGTTATATAGATATATAGTTATACAGGTATATAGTTATACAATTATATAGTTATATAGTTATATAGTTAAATAGTCATGTATATAATTCTACTACAACAAAATAATGATATAGAAATGAAAAATAAAAATGCTCAATTCTATTTCTAAAGTTAGAAACAGAAAAAAAAACATTGCTACAAATTTTGAAACAGAATATTACTATTGTATATATATTTTGTTTTAATAAACAGTGTTGTATAGCCAAAATATTTTCTATTTTAATATTTTGTTAAGTGTAGAAAATAAAATATTGAAATGTTGGGAATACAGCAATATCATAATAACTAGTGTCTTGTTGCCCGATCAGTGGGCCGAAGAAATTTTTTAAGCTAAATTCGATCAATCCAATTGATCCGACCCACTCCGTTATTGATATAAATTATTTGTTATTACTATTTTTTATGCTTTTGTAATTTTGCTTGCGGAACTGTTCATCTCTTTTTTTTCATCATTGCAAATTTTCTTCGCAATTGTTTCTGCTCACAAATCTGTAAGATTTTTTTTTTGTTATAATCTGTAAATGCATACGTGTTATCTAGTGGATGTAGCTAATCGTGTTGAATGACTAGTGAACCACGTTATTTTTCATGTTTTTGCTATAGTTTGATTTTGTTTCTCGTGGTTTATTTGATTGTGGTTGTGGATATATATCATTTGCTATTTTTCTATTTTATTCTTCTTCTGAATCTGTGAAATCATAAATGTAGAAGCAGAATTGCCTAACAATTACTCTATCGCTATTTCAAGTCGCGTAAATGGAGATAAAATGAAAACGGAATTAGAAATAGAATTATAGACGAAAAATGAAATGGTTGAACTTTTCATTGCAAGTTTAATGTGAGGATGTTGGCGGATAAAGTTATGTGACCTTTAGCGAAATAAAATTCCATTTTTAGATATATTAAGTATAAATATTAATTACTTGTGTATAAATTAGAATGGAATTAAATTTCATTTCTAAATTTAAAATAGAAATGAGATTAGTTTCAGAATTTATTAATGGAATTGAATTTCATCACTAAATTTGAAACGAAAAATAATTCTATCTCCATTCTTTGATAATAAATGTATTATAAATATCTATCCCATTTTTGAAAGACTACAAACATGACACCTATTTGATAAACATAAGTGGTGTACAGAAAATTTAGCTACCCTCGTCATCGCCCATCATCATCGTCATTGACATTATCATCCCTCCATCATGACATGCCATTGCTGTTACTTTGAGTCAATCGGCATCATCATTTGGGTATATAAGCTCTGAGGTTAGTACATATTTCTTTATCTTCCAACTACCAATATAATGTACAATATAATCATATGAATGACATTGTACGCCTTACCTCTTGTTACAATTTTCCTCTTACATTAATTTTTTAAAATTTTGTTGAGATTTGGATTACAATTAGGGTTTGCAATGTTCGATGAATTTGCTGAATTACACTAGAACTAGATGAAGTCATGGCACTATTATGCCATATTTGGGCAAGGCACATCGATTTCCTTGTATTTGTGGTAATGAAAATGTAAACTTGTATTTCCAAAATACTTAATTTAGCCTTCAGTCATTATTTATTATCTAACTAAATAACCTTACATGTTTATTATGCTAAAGAAGAATGTCATTGATCTTGTAAGTTTTCTCATCAATAAACATGTTCTTCCAGCAAATCCTCAACGTTATATCAATCTGAGTGGTGAATCGATCAGATTTATTGGTGTGATTTTTTCTACTCTAATAACTTAACTTATAATTTTTTTTACCCTATCCTCCATAAATTAATAATCAAGATTTTGAGTTTCTCAATTAAATTAAAAATATGAGTCACATCTAAATGCACATATATTTTTTTATTTATTTTTTATTCTTTGGCTTTTGTCCTTATTGTGCACACTACCTATGCACACACTCACCCACTTTTGACACTATCATTTGGTGCTTGCCACACAACTACATGATGTGCACCACATTACATGCACACCATTGCACACACGCAACCACGGTGCTCATTGCCACCCTACGCATGCCAAATTGTCACATGATGTGTGCCATCATACCACATGTGCTTACACTTTTCATGTCGATGCCAACAATGGATCAACACCAAAGTTATCACAGTAATGTCAACATAATTGACATTATCATACATGAAGTATGTGCCACATATTTTTTTTTCTCTTTTTTTATCTAGTTCCAATCTTACAAATTGTAAAATGATGTCATATATGTAAGTAATATGTAATGAGTATAAAATGTTATTATGTCCTATATGTCATGCATAATCACAAAATTGAAAAGTAAATATATCTTATTTAATTGCCACAATGATAATAAATAGTTAGAAATCAATATTTAATCTGATCACTTGTCTCGTTTCTAGAAGGCTCATTATTCACGTGGTCTAATTTCTCATGACTAAAAAAATTTGATCCAAACTCTAATAACTCATTGTTTATAATTCTTTTATTCAAGCTTTAACAAAGTGATAAGAAAAATTTTGATTTTTTCAATCAGTCAAAATTATGAGTAATATCACAATGTATACACAAAATATTTTTTAAATTCTTTGGCATTATACTTACTAAGAACATTGTCTCTACACACACTCACCCACCATGCACACTACCACATGGTGCATGCCACACAACTACATGATGTGCTCCACACTATATGCATCCCATTATGATCATGATCATTTGGCAGGTTTGGGAGGATAAAGACTGATATTATTATTCAGTGCCCTTCTGATTCTGTGCTGTCTGAACAAAGTATGCAACATGATGCATGCCCCACAGCTACATGGTGTTCACCATCATATCACATGTGCTTGCACCCTCACGTCGATGCCAACAATGTGTTGGCATCAAAGTTGCAAAAATAGTGTCGACATTGAAATATCAACTTAAAATGGAGTTGTGGTGTAATACAATGGTGATTAGATATTGACTTGACATTTACTAATGGAATGAAGGCTTGTTACAATGCTTTTATACTTTTTTTCTTACTGATTATATCAATATAACATAGAAATATAATGATGATATCAATATAATTAAAAAATAAATTAAGGTCATCCATATGATTCTACTTATGGAGTGTATACTTGTTACTTATTTGATAAAAATTATATACATACATACATACATACATATATATATATATATATATATATATATATATATATATGCATGCATGTATGTATGTATGTTTGTATGTATACACACACATGTTATTTCCTCTAGATTTTTATAATTTTTTAAACATAAATAAATTGTTGTATACTTATCTATTATAAAATCAAATTGATTTTCAATATTAAAAATTTATGAGCTAATTTTTATGATCTCTCAAATTTATTATGTATTAATATTTTTATCCTTAATCAATACTTTGAAAATATGTATTTATGAGTTTGATATTTTTAGTTTTTGACATGTTAAATATCATAGTTAATTGTTAAATTATGAATGTTCATACAATTTTGTCTCCATTAAAATCTCATTACAAATTGAATTTTATCTATTGATTGTCACATGAAAAACTATTGAGTTGAAGTTGAATTCAATTTTAGCATCATGCTTGATATGCAAGATTTTATGCAAATAAATATCATGACAATACTCATCTTACATTATAGAAATATATTATGTAGTTACACAATTTCCTAGATTAAGATTGATGGTGAAAGATAATGTATTTTTTGTATTTCATTCTTTCAAAAAAAAAACAATTGAAACATGATTGGTGTTATTTGAATCAAAAGGAAAATTAATTGCTACATTGTTTTATCTTATTTATGGATTAAAGATATCATTATTGTTGATGACATTTAAAAAACTAGACATATTACATGAGTTCAAAAAGATTATTTATGTCATACTTTAAATAGAAATGTACCTCCAAACAACATTAATATTAATCTTTCCATATGCATAAAATTAATACTATTTTGTGTATATGATTAATGCTCATGACATACTAAACTTATAAATATGATTATAAGTTACAATCATTATAATTTAAATTATTGTATGCTTTTATTTTTTAAGAAAATCTTACTTTTCAAAAAATTATAATAATTATATATCATGTTTCTCTCTGTGTTTATATACATTATTCACATATTACTGATAAGAATTGATGTTAGCATTAATCATTCACTACATGTTTAGATACATATAGTTAATATATATGTGTGTGTGTCTGTGTGTGTCTGTGTGTACATGTTAGCATGCTTGTGTATCAGTATATACATATATTTCATCACATGTATGTATATATACATATATTGCATCTAAATATAAATGTGTATATATCCTCGAGCATTCAAAAAGGTGCATGTAAATATCCTATTTTAATGAATACGAGAACAATTATAGTGTACTTGTAATATATACACAACACACAATAATAGTGATATGAATTTGTTTGATGTGTGTTTGTGAAATTATCATTACTACTTATGGTTTTTCAATTGGAATAATTGTTTTGACATTATATAATTGAGATGCAATATTTGTGATTTGTGCTTCTTATCATACCACATATTATATAAGAAATATCCAATTACAATGTATTTGTTGATTTAATATTTTTTACAATATATTAACATATATAAATTCATAATTAAAATAATGATTTTGATATTATTCTAAAAGATATGAATGACAAGCAACTAGTAGTTATTTCACTTGCGATAGTAAGGATCATCAATTCATGATCCATTTAACTATTAGAATATACTTTGCCCTCACTCTACATGACATAATTGTAACAAAATATTAATAATACAAGAGTAAGGTTGACAAGGATACAATGAATACCCAATATTGATAACATGAAGATCAATTGGTATATTCATCAAATGATGCACCCAAACTGCCATATGGAATACCTTACTAACTATGAACCTGAGATTCCCGCATCCATATGGGGGCCCAAAAATTCAATATATTTTCATAAAACAAATTTTCAAGATTAGACATACAAACAAATGACAAAAAGTTATATTGGGAAATTTATAGCTTCAAGACCAAATTAATAAATGGTTAAAAAATACTATTATTTTTTATTTTATAACAAATACAATTAAATAAAAAATGATCTTATCCCGAACCTTATATATTCATGCATCTCTCTACATTTCATGCAATATATTTATATTAATGTAATATCATAAATTAGTGACTACAACTTTAGTACATATAAATCATTATATGCATTATTATTATTAAATATACGTTATTATTATATGTAACATGAATAGAAAATATGATAAGAATTGATTGTGGGTAGATGAATATTAGATTAAGAGATAAGTTTTTGACTTATGAATTTGTAGCGGGGATTGAAGAGTTAGTTAGTTTTGTTGGAAAATACCCTACATTATTGGTTGGAATGAGAATAAGATGCTCACATAATAATCATAAATGTCAGAATGAGAATCAAACTTTTCAAGAGGTATACACTGTATGATTCCATCTTGCATAACATGGATTTGTTAGAGAATATTATGTTTGGTATAAATATAGGGAACTAGTTGCGCAACACACTACAAAGCAATATATACATAAAAAATGTTGAGTCAAATATTGCAATGGAATATGCTCATCCCAATAATGCATGTGAAATCATGTTAAAGTATATTATTGGTAATTCATTCAATTCGAATGTCATTGAGAATATCCTAAAACCTTAAAAAAAATTTATGAAATGCTAAAAGCACTAGAAGAAGGGGTATGGCTTAATTAGTAATTCATATAGCCACTCAAAGTTATATGTAGTGGCTAGAATATTAAATTTAGAGGTAAAAGATCATTTTTTAGAAAGGTAATTTGATAAAATTTACAAGTTATTATCTAGATTATTACTAAAGAATAATATCATAGCAGATAGTTGTTATAATATAAAGAAGTTAAAGTAATATATGAGTTTGCTTGTACAAAAAATTTATTGCTGCATTAATGAGTATATGATACATTAGGGTGAAGATAGTGAACCAATTACTTACAAATTTTATAACTATCCTCGGTATAAAAGACATCATGCATGTAAAAGATAGAAAACAAATGTTTCTCATAAGTAGATATATTACTTTTCATTAATTCCTCACTGGCAAAGATTATTTGCATCTAAAACCTCTGCTTATGATATGAGTTGGCGTAAAGAGCATACTACTGAAGAAGACATGATGCAACATTGCTTAAATTTTTTTATCTTGGAAATAGTTTGATCATGTTCATCAATCTTTTGTAGTTAAAAATCAAAATATTAGATTAGAGATGTGCACATATAGATTTTGGCTATTTGGCCAAACAAGGCAATAATACTCTTCAAGGCTGGTGATTATTATACCATATAATTTTTTGCCATATACATGAAAAATTAATATATGTTTTTATGTGTTATCATGTCTAGTCTAAGAAACTCAAAAGATAAGTTAGATATTTTTCTATAATTCCTAATTGCGGAGCTAAAAAATTTGTGAGAGTTGGGTGTGGAAACATATGATATAGATTAGTAAGTAGAACTTCCAAATGTGAGTAATATTTATGTAGACTATAAGTAATTTTCCAATATATTATATGTTATTAGGATGGAGTACTATAGTAAAACTAGCTTGTCCTTACAGTATGGAGAACTTAGATGTATTTTCTATGAGCAAATATGAAGAGTCTTTTTAGTTTGATAACTATCATAAATTCTTATAAATGATATTGGGGTTTTAGGCAAAATATCCAATCTAATTAGAACATAAATGTAGTGGAATTTATAATTTTTATCTCTGAACCCATCAAGGATCACATGCATTTCATAAAAATACGAAGGAAGGGTAAATGAAACTTACCTCTTATAGATCGATTTGTCAAGCCTTCAAAATGTGTGTTTTGATTTTTTCAAATTTTCAAAGGTGTTGCCTTTTTGAAAAATAACCACCCTCTACAAGTATCAACACACGAACAAATAATGAACGATCTTGTTGAATGATAGTTCAGATTCATCTTCTCAAAACGAAAGGGTTTCTTTCTATTTTATAAAAGATGACTACTTTCATCAAATATCTCTCATACATATATATACAATTCTACTAGGGTTTTAGTCATAAATGAATTTAATATATATTTAAAACTCTTTTAAATAATAACAACTTAAATTAAAATCCTTAAAACCCCTTTCTAAATGAATTTAGTCATTAAAACTCTTAAGAAAATATAACAAATTATTTATTTATTTAAATCATGAATTTAAATTTTCTCAAAATTAAATTCAAATTTAAATAATAACTAATCATTATTTGTATTTTAAAATGATCTTATCATTTTAAATTTACCACAGAGTGTGATAAACCATAACCATTATTATTCATTCTTAATGTGAAACATTATAGGTTTGATTAACATTGGTAGTAGGCCTAAATCATATTTTGATCCTACAAGCCATAAGTGCCCTCTAGCAAGACATTATGACAACCCAAGTTAAATGAAAAGCTCATGATCCGAGATAACCTTAATATAGCTAATGACATAATCTTTTTGTCTCATGATATCTTAATAGAATATAAGGCATGGACAAAGTCAGCCTTATATTATTTTATCTTTGATTACTTGAAACCCAATTAGACTGACTAAACAAATGATATTGATCTTTATCAATTCATTTAAGCATGACCATGCATTTCTCAGTCTCAATTACCGAGGGACCCAAGGATATCTCAAAATAATAAGAGGGATAAATTCTATTTTAATCAATCATATCTCACTACATAATTCTTATTATGTTCAAGTATAACCTTTATAGTCATCGGATTAAAGACAAAATTTGATTATATCAAAATATAATATACTTTATATTGAGAACTAAAGTAATATCAGGTCAAAGGATTTAATAACATAACTATTAAAGATTAACATGACTTTTATCCATGTATTAATCTCAAGATGGATTAGTCTAATATTTATTCTCAACAAGTAGATATAAATTTGATTTGTATCTCATATACATATTCATCTCATGAATATCAATCAAACTTTATACTAATCTTAATTCATCATTATTCTCATAACAATAACTGATTAGAGACATTTAGAATAATTAATAATATTATTCAAGGATATTATATATAATAAATATACAAATCATTATAATAATTAATTCTTACAAATATTCAAAATATCATTTTCATAGGATAGGCCTAGAGCACTATTACTAACAAATAAAACATCAATTTCAGAGGAATAAAAAGACATTTAGGAAAGGGAAGACAATTCTAAAAGGTGCACTACCAATGAGGTCAAGTGAAAAAATATTAGGGATAATTGAAAGACATGGCTTTAAAAATATTACAGAATTTGATGTTAATTACATAAATGCTAAAATTTCAAAGATTTCTTAAGACAATGCTAAATCCTAATTAGGCACAACTTAGATATGACGCACATTAAGAAGAAATTTATAAATTTTGTTTTTAATACTATCATGAATATATAAGGAAAAACAAAAGACAATGATAAATCAAGAGAGATTTAAAAAAGTATTATCATGTCTAGAATTACATAAATTGAATCAACGAATAAATTTTTTAAGACTTGTTATAGTCGTGACAATGATGCAAAGAAAGTTTTGTGTAAATAGTTGATAGAGCTCACATTCCCTAACAGATATGCATCAAACATAAAAAGATATGTTGATATGAAAAAGCATAAATTATTTGGTATGAAAAGTCATGATTGTCATGTATTTATGCAATTGTTGATAAACATAGCATTCTATAAATTATTTCTAAAAAATATTTGGCAAGCCTTGACCAAAATAACCACTTTTCTAATAATCTCACTCGTAATGTTATAACAAAGGAAGACATGAAGCATTTACTAAATGATATGCCCATCATTTATATAGACTTGAGCATCTTTTTCCTCCAAACTTCTTTGACTCTATGAAACATTTTCTGATCCACTTACATTATGAATCAATGATAGTTGGACTTGTGCAATATAGATGGATGTATCCATTTGAGAGGTTATATATTTTTGATTTCATCAATAATAATTTTTAATGTATCTTATAAATAAATATTATTTTAATAAAAAATTATTTCAGATATCTTTAAAAATTGAAAAATAATGTTCGAAATAAATCCAAAGTTGAAAGATCAATATGTAATGTCTGCTTTGTTGAAAAAGCTTTGGTATTTTGTGATTACTACTTTCAACCACAAGTGTATAATATGCATAAAAAATATCATGAAATAATGATTATGATACGGGGGATGGATCATAACAAGAATGTATACTTTCTATTTTTATCCATGTAGGTCAATCATATAGTAAAGAAAAATCAAGATATTATTTGGATGACAAGGGGTATCATGCTGCTCAAACATATATATCTTATTGAACTATGAAGAAATTAAACCATATATTGAGTAAATTTATTATTATTTTTCATTACCAAATTTTCTCATGTATGTGATATTCTAATATTAATATTCAAAGTAACTTCAATCTTATTTTTGTAGAATTTATACTAAGAAATTAAGGTAAAGTGGATCACATATTGATGATGTTGTGATTGATGCTAAGCTTGACAAAGATTTTGCATCTTGATTTGAGAAATTTGTCAATATATAACTTATCATGTTTCCTTCTAATAAATAACGTGCCAATGTAAGTTAGTTTTATTTTTTTAATTCTTCCCTAGTATATTTTTCCTCATCAAAGATCTCTAATAGATAAATAAAGGATCTTGTAAAAGGACCATTATAAAGTTTATAAATGTATCTCATACATTATGTAAATGGATATAAATGTCACACTTTGAAATATAGTTCGAATAGAACTATAATGAATAGTGATGTATGCATTAAGGGGTGTAGCTATACTACATCTAATATTGACTTTCATGGTCGATTGATTGAAATTTTAAAACTAGAGTATCCTACTTTATTGATTAAAAGGATAATTCTATTTAAGTGTGAATGATTTGATCTCATTCCAAAATTGAATACTAGAATTTTTCATCAATATAACCTTGTGGATGTGCACCATAAGAAATATTATCATACATCGATCCATTCATTCTTGTGGTGCAAGAAGAACAAGTATGTTACACCCATATCCAACTACAAGAAGAAGTGTTGGTGGCTAGTAGACTATTTGTAAAATAAAACCTATATCAGCTATAGAAGTGTAGGTGACTAGTAGATTATTTGTAAAATAAAACCTAGATCAGCTATAGATGTTTTTGAAATAGATGTCATATTGACACCATAGCATGTACCTATTTCAAATGAATATTATGAAAAGTAATCCAATCATTCTTGTAGTAGATGATGAACCTGAAATATTGATTGGTAAAAATGAAAATTATTTAGACATTGATGATGTACATGTTGAAAAAGATAATGAGGAAGAATTAATTACACAATTAGATGAGGATTAATATCTAGATAGAAAAGATTTGTTTGATATATTTGATGATGATTAACTTTTATTAACTTCGATGTTAAATTATATTACTTCTTTTTTAATTGTTACATTTTGGTTGTTCAATAAGTAAAGGTTTGTTACATATGTAATTGTTCATGTGTTTGTAATGATTTTTCAAAAGTATGACATATTGATTAACTTTATTTGTTGTCTTTGAATATTTGGATGTTTATGAAAATTGAATTAAGTATGAGAGGTAACCATTCAAGTGGCTGGGGATCATAATCCCTAGGGAGGGATAAAAGAAATCAAGAAATAGTTCATCGAGGATGAATTCAACATTTATTTAGTGACAACAACACTATAAATATTTCACCACATTCACCTACAAGTAGAGATAATACATTGCCATCCCTCCTCTTCACCCACCCGTATTATCTATTACTAATATTCTATATTCATCTCATTAGCACTAGCTAGTAATGTAACCTTTATCCCACCTACTTTTGGATGTACATGCGATGCTACTATAGTGTCGATAATGGTTGGATATTTACAATTCATGGGTTGTATGAGAGTTATGATAAAATCTTAATTCGGCCCACTCTAAACATAAATAGTAAGTAGTTTAGAAACATTTACTACTTCATGCATGATTTTTTTTTTGTTTTTGTTTTTCATTGATTTATTTTAGACCTCTTCATAATATTTTAAATGTTTTTTTTGGTTTAAAATCTAGTACTTGTTATCAATAACTAGCTCTATTTTTGTTATTGATCTATCATTATCATTGAGAATGAAAATGATATTTGCATCACTTAGTTTTTGAAAAATAATAAAAATGAAAAAAACATCAACTTAGTAACACAAGTATGGTTGTTTTTCATTTATATGTATATATATGTGCTAATGTTAATTTGTTTATAGGTTTATTCCTTCTGCTTCTTGTATAATTGGAGAGATTTTTAAGGAGAAATTAGTTGATGAGGATATAAAATGGAGTAAAGTACCCTCAAATATGAAAGAATATTATTAGAAAGAATTTTAAGTACAATAATTTAATGTATATAGCTAATTTTGAAATTGTTTTATTATTAAAAAATTATAACAAAAGTAAGGGAACACAATATATTGTTCTTTTATATTTTGTTTGTTGCAGAAAAAATATAAATGAAATTAGGCTTTGTTGATCATCATGAATGATACATGAAAACATGTGGCTAGTGTCAGATACGATGAAAAGCTTGGAAAATTGAGTAAAAATTATGGTAAAGATGCAAAGCTAAATAATATTCCTCAAGATGTTTGGAAAAAAATGGTGAGACTATTGGAATAGTGAAGAGTTGAAGGTTTTGTCCTAGATGATATTCCAAAATCAACGATTAGACAAAGTTGGTGAAGGATTAGGACCCAAAATATATTATTGGTTTGAAAATGACTTACCAACATTTTATAGATTTTGTAATAAGATGCTAACTTTATAAATGCAAATGATACTAAATTAATGAAAATATTTTATATAAGTCATTGGTTAATATTATTTATTTGTAAGAGGCTGAGTTGGGCATCAATTCAATTCTGATATTCTCTTTATATTAAATTAAACAAAGATGCTTTTGGGCATAACATGATGTTATGTCATCAATTCAATATGGAAAGTCAAATAAAAATGACTCCCTTCAATAATATATAAGATAACAAAATAATCTTTAAATATAAGTGCACATATTTCTTGACTACAAAACATGGTTGCATGTGTAGTGCACCTCTATGAATGTGCCTTGTAAGAGGCCAGGTATGCTATGTGAATAATAGTATATACATGGTTTCTCGACCACTAATCGTGCGATGCCACTTTTATCCTTGTGTTATCATGTTTTTCTAAATTACAAATGGATACATTTATTTTCCTATTTATTTATGTGATGTGAATTGTACTATTTTCATGAGATAATCATATTAGTTCAATGAGTTGTTTAGGTTGAATGTGCCTTGCAAGATGCACACCTCTATGGAGAATATAGTTTTCATTGCTTTTCAAATGAAAAATCATCTATAGAGGCTCAAGAGATTGATGTTGTGCATATTTACCTTTAGGCCATTTGAGTTGAGCTGAAAAAATGGTGAGTGTATGGTCCTGGTACCATGCATTTACATTTTATTCATGTTCTATATGTAGCTCATTATCTGCATCTTCCAATTATAATAATTTTTTTCGATAAGCAATTGTGACAAGAAATACAATATATTCAAGATAATTTGTCCAAAAAAATGAGAAGATACAACATAAAAATGAGATGCAAGCACAGATTGAAGATTTTTTTTAAAAAAAAAAACAGAAAAGAAAAAAAGACTAAAAAGAGAGGATGAAATGCAACACAATATTTTGGAGATAGAAAAAATTATGTGTAAGTAGTAGAGGCTTCATCTATTTTTCAATATTATGAAGAAGATCAATTCATATCTTCAATAGAGAATACTCATATCAACTCTAAGTTATACCTATTTTATTGTTGTTTAGGGCGTTGTTGCAATCAACTTTGTTGTGTTAGAATTTTTGTTGTGCTATTATAGTTTATGTATGTAATATATATGCAATACAGATGGTTGAAGTTTGTTGTATGTTATTGGAATTTATTTATTTCATTTCAACTTATGTAATATGGATGTATTTGAAATGTTTCATGCATGATAAATATTAGTAAAAAAATTGGAATGAATGAAATATTGTTTCTGTATGCAATTATAAAAGTATTAGAAATGGAAATATGTCAAATATAATTCCATTGTTAAAAATAGAAATGAAAAATGATATTTCAATTTCGAAGCAAATTTTGAAATGGAAATAGTATTTCTATTCGGTCACCATTTTAGTATCAGATTAGAAACAGAAATAGAGTATCTGATTCCGTCACTATATTTAGAAACGAAAATGATTCTTCGCAAAAAAATTGAAATGCCCACACAATTTTTATTTCTAAAATTTAGAATGGAGCCTTTTAGAAATGAAATTATTCTATTTCAATTACCATCAATAATTTAAAATAGCGATGGAATTAGAGACGGAATTGATCATTTATGATTAGGTTATTTCTTGTAGTGTTATATAATTATATAGTTTTATAGTAATGTATATATAGTTATGTATGTATGGCACATATATACATAACTATACACACACACACACACACATACACGCAAATAAATTTTATGACTATATAATTTTATATACATAACTATATATAGTTATGTATAAATAGTTTTAAATTGGTTATGTATATATAGTTATTTAGTTATATATATGTGTGTGAGAGCATGCATGCATGCGCGCGCGCATGTGCGTGTGTAGTTATATTGTTTTTTTTCTCTCACCTCTCTCCCACCAAACTCATCTCATAATATCTTTTAGCCCACATATAGTTTTTTAGCCTTGAGGTTGGAGAAGACGTATCAAGTGGGCCGGGAGGCCCGGGAATGACTTACGGCATGGCCCGACTAAGGTGTGTCTAGCCCAACATGGCACGGTCCAGAACTATGCATGGACCTAGATCGTGGAGGCTAAAGGCAAGGCTCATGTAGTGTTGGGCCAAAGGATACCATGCTTTGTGCTGACCAAGAATGACTAGCATGTCTTGCCCATTGGCATGATCCACCGACATAGTGACTATGACCTGGGAATGGGTCATGAATCACCGATCACCATGATTGGGGACCATGCATGGACCATGGGCTGATTTTTTAAAAAAACTTTGTATTTTTTAAGCACTCAAACCCGAACCACCACATTGATGTGTCAGATTAACCCATTGGGATAGAACATATAAGTCCTGATGGCTAAGGAAGTGTGTTGCTCACAATCAGTCATGTCACAACATCATGCAAATGCACTCACACACTTGACAATGATAGTAGTCACTGTCACAATCAGGTGCATGTGTGCGTGCAGCAATGATATGATTGGGACTTTGTTTTTTTAACATAAGTTACTACACATCTAGTAGATTAAGTATATATATTTAAAAAAAGTAAAATAAAAAATATATATAATTTTAATAAAAAAATCTATAAATAGTATTTAGAGTTTTTTATTCTTAGTTTTAAAGCTCTCTTCTCCTCTGCTTTGTGTTTTCCTTATTGTTCATCTCTCTCATTCTTAAATCTTAAAATATATTTTTGAGTTTTATTTTTGTTCTCTATTTTTTTTCTTTCTCTATAGGATGGTGGCTATGGCTCTACCCTTTATAAGTTGGAAACCAAAATGGATTATGGAAAGGCACTTTTAGTTGCGGTTACACTAATGCCTAACAATACTAGAATCCATGTATTTTTTTGTTGTTTATAAAAATTGGACCTACTTATTTATTTTTTAATATAAATAAAAAAATAACCAATGACTAATAATGAATATAATGATAATAAAATTAATATTGATTTAGATATGAATAATAATGATAACTTTATATTAATTTTCGAGGCTGAAATCATGTTTTCTCCCATTGCCTCGACCCAAACTCAAATTCCTAAAAAATAAAAAACTATAAGAACTTTAGTTGTTTGGATACACTTTAAGTTAATAAAAAAATAAAAATTTTTGGAGTGTCAATAAGAATCAACACGATGTATATATTATCAAATATATATATATATATATATATGTATGCATGTATGTATGTATGCATGTATGTATGTATGTATGTATGCATGTATGTATGTATGAGTATATGTGCATGGACCACCTAAAAAGGCATGCTGATCAATGCACTAAAAATATGGTGCAATAGATCCAAGACAAACCTAACTAAGCATGAGCGATGGGGTATTTGAAACTGAATCCAGTTCAACTTATTTGATCCCGTTTATATACCATAATGATTAAGTGAGGAAAGACATGATCAAATTAATTATGATCATGTGCTTTATAATTAGATTTTTAGATGCTCCTAGTATTATTAGTATTATGCAGACCTGCTTCTAACATGCTTATCATATGATTCTTAGGTCCACATGTAGAAATAACATAATAAAATATTGAGTTAGAAAAATAATTAATAATTAATGAATCTAGAAAATATAATAAAGTGGTATTTATGACATCTGATATTTGGACTAGTCATGATGATGCATCATTTGCATGTCTCACCACCTACTATGTATACTCTACATGGAAACTAAATAAAAAAAATTGTAGGACTTCTTGAGTTTCTCCATCCTCATGATGGCCCTACCATATATGAGTGTATAATGAGGATCTTTAGTGAATATGATATTCACAGTAAGATATTTTGTATAATATTTGATAATGTATCTAATAAAGAGTTGCTGTTAGTATGCTTGTTAGGACAATTAGAGATAGACCATTAGGTGAGATTTATCATGTTAGTTGCATGTGCCACATTATTAATATGATAGTACAAGTAGGAATGAAGACTACTTCTCTTGTATTAGAAAAGATAAGAAACTCACTAAAATATCTTAGGACACCTAGTAGACAATATGAGTTTGGTAGTATATATTTATCTACGGGTCTGAAAAATTTTAATTAGATGTGAGACACTATTAGGAATTATACTTACATGATATTTGAGTTATATATTATATATGAACATATTATATCTGACTATATCAAAAGTAAGACTCTCATCACTTTTATTGTACTCAGATATATATGCAATATTAGTTGTATATTTAGCAAGTTTTAAGGTCACCCTACATTTAATACCATGACCATTAAGATGGAATCATGGAAAACAAATATTTAAAGTACTAGTCTATTATTATATCTCTTTATTGTCTGTCTACTTACATAGATCATAGGGTTAAGGTAGAAGGGATAAAAAATAATTTGACATACATATTCACGTGCATGAACCTAGTCCACCAACTTGAAATGTCCATTCATGAAAAATTGACCTGCTTGTTTACATATTACAATACTAGATATGGTAGAAGTTGTATCCATGCTCCAAGTACGAACATAAACAATATATCTAGAAATGAAGACTTCACTACAAAAAAAATCATAATCAATGACGCCTAAAAAGCATCATTATATATATATATATAATGTCACTTATCGAGAGCATCATCCGCTAGCGTGACATAAAAAGTCTATATATATTATGATGTTTTTTGCAGTGTCGTTGAATCATACCTTGACGCTAAAATAAAGCATCATTTTTATTAACAATGATGCTTTATTTTAGCGTCAAGGTATGATTCAATGACACTGTAAAAAAAACATCATTATATGTTGTATCTATCGTAAATTTTTTTTAATACTATGACACTTAGAAAAAGCATCAAGGAAGATTATAATTTAAATTTAATAATTATTGTAAATATATTTTCACCTGTTATTGTAATACTGCATGCACATAAGAACAACATTTTTTACAATCCATACCAAGAATACAGTTTTCAAGTACAATGGGGAACTCAAACTTCATACAAATCAAAAAAAAAATATAACACAATTTCAACATTCGTTTCTTAAATTCAATTCAAAATTTCTGATATATGCAACCCAATTGTGCCTTAACTCCATAAAACTGGTTCCTACTAGCCTGACAAAGTTGAGAGTTAATTTCTAAATAAAGTAACCTGCATACAAATAGATGAACAATAAATACTTACACTTGCAGAAATAAATATATTATAGAGAATTGGAAAAAAAACAGGAATGATAACAACATATCATAAAAATAATTTATATAACAATTGACATATACGATTAAACAAATTTAACAATAACAAAAATAAAGTTAGTAGTAATGGATAAAATATAAAGTTGGAGATTTATCAATTATGGCATAAAAGTTGATAAAATTTTTTAAAATACAAAACAATAATAATCCATTTAAAACATAAAGGTGTGTAGTGAGTTTTACGATCTCACAAACAACTTGAAAAAATACTACAAAAACCAATTAAATAGCATAAAATGAAAAGTTAAATTACTTGTCATCTTCCCAACACATCAAAAAAACTTGATGAGATGCTATGTAATTTAATTTCAAGTTCTATTTGATTACACAAATATAGAAATCCAATCAACATATAGTTTTAGATTCATTAATAAAACATTGGCTGCATTAAAAAAAATTATGCCTTGAAATAATTATTATGTTTTATAAGGGTGAAAATGTAATTTACACTGTTGTGGTAAAGTAGTGAAGCCAAAAGTGGAAATCACAATTTATTCTATTATCAACCTACAACAAAAAATCTATGGTTGACAACATACATAAAAGATAGAATGAAAACAAAAAAAATCTAATTACTTATTCAAGTTTTGAATATTTAATTGAAAGTAAGAAGTAATAACTATGATCTCATTAAAAAAATACATTTATTATCACAATAGTGCATGGACCATTCCAAAGTAAAAAGATCTCCTAACTTGACCAAAAAAAAGTTTACCTTTAAACACCTAAGAATCATGCATTCAATATATTAACGTAATTCAACATATGAAAAATATTGAAATATAATGATTGTGTAAGTTAAATACTAAAATGACTTCAAATGATTATGTCGAACAATTTACCTTCAGTCATGGTTTTGTTCAAAAGAGATATAAATTACGAACCTCATCAAAAGTTAATATTGTAAATCCCAAAATTTGTTCATGCTTCAATACAAAAAGGTGTCCCCAATGCTTTTCAAACCGAGGAAAGTATTAATTGAGTCACCAACATCACCCATTCAGATCGTACTTCATCCAACTCATCTTTGTTGTATGATTCCTTCCCATTAAATTGTTGAAAAGCAAAGTATTATCTTAATCAATAAAATTGGAAAACTAAAAATAACTGATATATTGAGAAACAACAAATCAACACATACCTTTGATGTTAGACATCCTTGATCAAGAATGATATCTCTCATATATCTCATCACATAGTATCCACATTCAACACTACCTTGTTGTCTTGGGCACTGAATGTAAAATAAAATCAATATATATATATATATGGAGTTACTTGCAAGTCATATTGTAAAAAGTTTAAAATTAAGTAGAAGACACTAAATATTATACTACTGAGTTAATGAGTTATGTACCCCTAGTACAATCCAATTAGGCTGTCTTTTTGATGATATATGTTTTTTAAAGTGAAGATTTCTTTGAGCCCTGCATTAAGAAAAAATAATTATGTTGCCACCAAATGCTTAATTCTATAATAAGAAGGAAAAAACTTACATATTAACAATGTCTTTAAGATCATCTGCAGGTTGATGATGCAAGGAATCAAGGTAATAGGCGATCAAAGTCCTTATTTCAAGTATCACCAATACCCAATGACAACTACAAAATTAAAATTAGTGTAATAACATATCATTTATAATTTGATATATATGCATACTTATAATCTTACTTATGTTAAATAACTTACCCTGGGTTATATGGAATAAAAACCAAATCTACATTATTTGCATTCATCAACCGATCAGCTATGATCCTTGACCTATTTTTCTAGCTTACTTCTCCCAATCCAGCTTTGGAAACCAAGGTCGGATTTACAAAAATAAAATGCTCTGCCTCTTTAGCATCAACCATTTTTTTATGCAAATGTCTGATTAAATTTCACATAATATTTAAAAGTTATAATATTTTAATTTAACTAATATTAAATACAATTCGCATAATGAAAAATTAAAGCATAAATAAGAAAGTTAAAATAAATGAAAAACATATTAAATTTTTATCTTACCATATATAGAACAAAAGGTAATTAGATGACACCTCTGTTGATGATATAATGATATCCATGTCTTCTTTCATGATAAAGGTCTTAAATGACTATCCAAAAACCTCCTTTATGATTTCTACTACATGTAGATCTCATCCTTTAACAAGCGCCCAACTAATGTAGCAAAGTTTTTGATATCTACGGGATTCTCATCATTTAAACTCAGTGTTATCTCTCTATTACTCTGTTTCTTAAATTTCTTTTATTCCTATCAAACATAAAATATCTTTGTATAAATAAGAATTGTCTTAGATAAACTAGTATTATTATTATTATTAAGAAATATTTTATTTTAAAAAAACCCACATACCTGGATGTGAAGAGTAGAAGGAATGACAAATTGGGCAGGCCATAAAATTTGATGCTCAATTGCATCTCCAATAGTGGTAATTTGTCTTGGAATAGGTACAGGAAGTAATGCATTTGGATCACAAGAAATAACCACGGCACAAGGCAGTTATCACCACATTCAAGTACCATAGTTCCAGCTGCGACAATATTTTCTTTTGTCTCTATAGCCAATTGACAATTCCTTTCCTATAAAATGAAACTTTGTTGTTTAGTTATATGCAATTATCTAAAGTTGAAAATTTTCACGTAGAAAAGTATTAGTTAGACAAAATTGAGTTATCATAACTTAATGAGCTTATTAATATAATTTATCATGCTAACTTATATTATAACATTACTTCTATATTTTCATATCAACTAGGTAAGTTGATATGAAAATTATGAGTTTGTGATACCACATTTATATTAAAGAACATAATATTAAATACAACTAACCTTTTTTGCTGCTAGCATTGGTGGAGTGTTGTCTTCTACTCGACGTTTTGGTTGCTCAATACTTTCCGGAAGGACAATATGTTTTTGAAGCATGTTAGAGCTACCAATATCAGATTGAGATGCGGTGGGTATTATCTGAGAGAGTTGGAATAAAATCGTTGCCTCAAACTTTGATTGTTGCTCTTGTGATTCTTTCATAAATTCCCGCAAAGCACTATCAACCATAGAATAAAAATAATTTCTTGGAGTATAATGCTTTCCTTTAGCTCGTACTCGACCACTATATTCTGGAGTTCCCAATGCTTATGTAAGTATGTCATTTCCATTGAAACTCAAACTGCTTTCTTGTGACTATTACAACTTCATATCCTGATACACAATTATATTATAAAATCAAATGTCATATTAGTTACTATAAATAAGTTTATACCGTAAATGAAATATTTGTTCCATAACTTATACTTATAATCTTCTCCACAACTGGAATGACCACTTCATCATACGTGCCATCTTTTTTAACCATCACTTTCCTCCATAATACACTTCTATTAATGACTGAAGTAAAGCCGGTTTCTACCGACTTTTACAATATTGCAATGTAATATAATGAATCTCTAGGCAAATTCAACATAAAATAAAAAGTAAAGTAACAACATATTTAACTTACCATCTCCGTTTCAAGACCAGCATATCTCTTCCTACTAAGATGATGATTATAAATATATTTTTTCCTTCTTTCCTTTTGAACTTATCTAAACTCCTACAATTTTTAATTTATATTAAGTAAAGAAAAATTGAAAAAATTCCATGAAAATAATTAGAAATATTCTTGAAATCTTTGAGTCACTCTTTCTTTGACAAAAATTGTTCAATCTTCATCTTCAATAAAATTGTATTCAGATGGTGGTTTTTTAAGAAGCTCGAGTTGGTCTTTGAATGAAATGATATACTTTGCTGTCAACATGTTCTTGAAAGATCTAAAGCACCTGCCAATTGTTTTCATACAATTCCTTCTACTTTTAAAATCCAATGTAAATGCAACCTAGAAGTAATGAACATAGTTATAAGTTGTTAAAAAAATTTGCAAATAAAATTAGAAAATATTAAAAATATAAAAAATAAATACAAGTTTACCTCAATGGAGTCCCACAATTTATTCTTCAATTGATTGGGTACATGGTGCCAAGTGCTATATCTAATTGGGACCATGGTACGTGCTAATACCCCTAAATAACTTGTGAGATGCACCACAGCTTATCCGACATAAATACCAACGATATTATACTGAACTAAAAGTTTAATTCCTTTGCTCTTATTCTTGATAATCATTGGCTTTCTTGTTATCCCTCTACATATATTTCTTGTAGTAGCTTTATCTAGTTGTTCCGTTTCCATACCTATCAAAATAATAATAATAATGTTTAAAAAGAAGTACAAAGAAATAAAAAAATATTTAAAAGGAAAAAATATAACTAATTAAAGGCATTACCTAATCAGCTGTTTTGCACAAAACATAATAATATCAGTTTTTAGAATATTTTCAACCTGCAATTAACTAAAATTGAAAGAATAATATTCATCTAATAACAAAGATGAATAACTTAACCAGTCCACATACATTTAAAAAACAAAAAACTTTAGAAGCATATCAATTCACAAAACCATAACAAAGATAAAAATTGGAATCTTTTATGATTTGTTCTCGACCCAAATTATCTCACAATCATCCTGATTACAAATTTTATTAGATTCATCCAATGCATCAAATAATTCAACTTGTGGCAAAAAAGATATTACTGGATTGTGTTCAATAGAAATTTCGATGGGATCATCATCGTTTGCTCTTTTTGTGAAATCTTCTTGAGGAGTTGAAAAAATAATTGACCATCTTGGATTAAGCTCATCTTATACATAGAAGACTTTCTTAGCCTGGGAGGCTAATATGAACGGATCTGACTTATGAGCCAATCTGCTAAAGTCAACTAAGGTAAACCCAAGATCATTGACCCTGATTCCATTCTTATTATCAACCCAATCACACTTGAAGACTGTAATTCTGAACATAGTATAATCCAAGTCCCAGATCTCTGTAATAACCTCATAGAAACAAAGTTCCCCGAAAATAGGATTTTTATCCTTAGCACTAGCAATTTGCATTGTCGTTAATACAATACTAACTCCACTATTTTGGGTAGCTAGTAAATCATCACGCTCCTTGGTATTACATTGATAACCATTTATGACATAACATTATACTTCATCACATAAAGGCTTGGACCATTAGCTATCCATTTAAGGGTTTCAGATACAGGTTCATTATTTCCCAATGCAACTTCAACATATAGGTATAAGATAATTATATAATTTATATGGTGACCAATAATGAAAATGAAAATGAAAATTTAATAAACCATTTTTGTACCTTTTTTTGTGACCAAAAGGTAAAAGTACGAGCATGCTCATCCTGTAACCACTTTTGCCTTTTTGATTGACGTGGATGTTTCACTTTCAACCATTGCATGTGCTCTCTATGAGGTCATGTATAAAAATTAAATAATTAGAATAATATATAATACGTACAACAAATAAAGAAATAATAAGTAAGTGGTGCTTACTCAATAAAAGGTTGGATAATTGATGTATTTTCCAACACATAATTATGTGCTTGTAACCATAAATTGGATTCGGCCTTCATAGTAAGACCTCCAAATATTGGTGCCCCGACTGTGTGGTCAATGTTTGAACTACTAGGAATTCCAATTGATTTTACATTTGATAAGTACTCAGTACAAAACTCGATTCCTTCTTTTGCAACATAGCATTCAGCAATACAACCTTCAAGTCTAATATGATTTCGTACATAGCCTTTTAACACTTTCATAAACCTTTCAAATGGGTACATCCACCTAAAGTAAACCAGTCCACAAAGTCTCACTTCTCTTACAAGATGCACAGTAAGATGCACCATGATATCAAAGAAAGAAGTTGGGAAGTACTTTTCAAACAAGCATAATGTCACCATTATCTCATTTTATAACTCATCTAATGAAGGAACATCAATGACTTTAGTACAGAAAGTATTGAAAAATAAACTCAATCTACAAATCGCATTCCTCACATGCTTGGGCAAGATAGAACGTAACAAAACCGGCAAAAATTGTTGCATTAATACATGATAGTCATGAGATTTTAATCCATTAAGCTTCAAGTCTTCAATTGACACGAGATTTCGAAGGTTCAAACCATATCCATATTGTAACGCCCCAAAAATATCCTATAATTTTTTTTATAATTTTATTATATATTCAGGTATAAATTGAGTCAGACATGAGTATTTTTGAAAATTGTTAAATGAATATTAATTGTTATTTGATAAGTGATTTAAAAGATTAAACCCGAAAATTTACCCAAGTGTCAAGGGCAAAAGTAGAAACTTATAAAATCAGGACCTAAAGGTCATTTGTGAATATGTTTGTGTCTAAGAGTGGATATGAGAATATTTGAAGTGCAAATAGAAGGATGTATGGGCTATATAGCATTTTGGGGATAACTTAAATCCAAATGGGCTTTGTAGGCTAACCAAGGCCTTATATAAGAAGTTTGATTTAAAGACCAAGGATTTCCAAGAGCTCATTAGATAAAAAAAAAAACGTGTTTGGGAGAGAAGAGAGGAGCAAAGAGAGGAAGCTAGGGTTTTGTAGAAGAAATCAAGAGATTAATGCAAGAATTTACAAGGTTGTTCAAGGAGAAGGCTAGGCCAAGGGTTTTCCAAGTGATTCAAGGTAAGTGAATAAACTCTAGAATTTATTTTTTTATGATGTTTGAGTTCGAAAAACCCTAAATCATCCATGGGATTTGCTTGTGATTAGTTTAGGATGATATTAGGATGTTATTAATAGTGATTGACATGATTTATTCTGAATTTTGAGGTGTTTTGGAAGAAAATCACGAAGAGGAAATTTATGGTAGTTCAAATGAGATGCTGTCAAAATTTTACAAAACCCTATGTTTTTGTTTTGGCCATAACTTAGTAATTTCTTATCCGAATTGAGTGATTCAAATTTATGGGTAAACGAGACTTCTAGGAGAATAATTTACTTAAAGGAATGGTATACAATTTATAACCCCAAAGTGTCCATAAATCCTTAAAAAGGGGAGCTATGTGCAAGAAAAAAAAATCTGCTTCTGTTTTGAAAATTAGAGTAGTCTGAATATAAAATTCCATAACTTGAGTTTTTGGGATCCAAATTGGATGATTCCAATTGTAGGGGAAACCTTAGAACCATATCTTCAAATGAGTAGAAGGGACCACTACCAATTTATGGAGTTAAGATTCCTGAAATTGAGAAAAATAGTAGGTAACCGAGTGAATTGGGCATACCGACCAGTTTGGCATAAAAATATCATAACTTGTGTTTGGGTGATCCAAATTAAATAATTCAAATTCCTACTACAAATAGACTAATAGAGATATAATTTTCGTGAAGGATGTATAAGCTAAATATGAATCAATTGTCCCCAAAAAAATTTGGCAAGTGAAGGTGTATTTGGTAGACAACTCTAACCAAAAATCCTAGAATGCACAAATGATTTTTCTTTGGTTATTCGTTGATTGTGAAATATGTGCGATGGATTAGGGATTAACGGGGAGGAAAGTCCAAGTTGAGGTCGAGATTCCGAGAACTGGAATTAAAGGACGACAATATTTTTGGATTTGTTCTATCTACTTCCATTCATTGTTTCAAGTTTTTGAATGTTTGTTCTACCTTTTCTTATTATCGTTTCAATATTTAAAATACTTGTTCTAAATGGATAAGAAAGGAATATTGAATGGTTTTAAATGATTTGACGAAAATGATTGTAAAATATTTGCATATAAAAATTTCATGACTATTAAAAGTGAACTATTTATAGAAATATACAAATTGTATTGTACTTTACTATAAAAGATTTGAACGCCCTTAATAGAATATTAACCATTTGGTTCGTATTAAGGATAGATTGGTATACCAATAGGAGTCAAAATAGCAGTACTGCGAATGATTTTATTGATATGTCACTTTAATTAGCATTCTAGCGGGACCATATCGGTAGTGTTCACTATTTGATTGTTATAACCAGTCAGTAGCCCAGCGGAACAATACTGTGTTATAAAACCATTTGTATACCGGCCTGCAGCCTAGCGGGACCGTGCCGGTGACTCTGATATCCGGTATAGCGAAGACAAAGGTTAAATTCATTAAGGGCATAATTGAACTGATGGACATAATTGAACTGATTTGCATAATTGAACTAATTGACATTACTGAATTGAATTGAATTGTAAAAATGAATTGAATTGCATAACTGAATTGAATTTGTGAGTATATTTGAATTGATTTGAAATTGTGCAATATTGGAATTGAAAAGAGCATTGTAAAATGCATGATTTGATTAATGCATGATTTATTGAATATGAAAGTGTATTTTGTGATGATCAATGAATTGTAACTGGTTGTATATATAACAAGTATATGTATTACATTTACATTGATTATCTATAAAAGTTTGAAAGTATTGAATTGCTAAATTGCATGATTTGTTTTAACTGAAACTGAAGAATGGATTTGTATAGAACCACTAAGCATGAAAATGCTTAGCGTATTGTTTTACCAATGCGTAGGTACCGAGTGATAGACAGTGTAAGGGAGAAGAGGCAAGATCGAGAAGCACAGAGTCACTGAGAAAGAATTGAGGAGTATGCTCCGTCATATGCATTAATATCATTTTGAGCATGACTTTATTTTGTATTTTAAAAATAGTAAATTACGAAACAATGTTGTGTAATATTTTGAAAGGCATGGTATGCTATTTTGTAAGTGAATTATTAAATGTTTATGGGTCTACCATAGCAAACGAAAAAAAAAATGCTTCCGCATATTTGAAATGGTTTGAATGAAATGTGTTTGAAAATAGGGTATTTTTGGGGCGTTACACATATGGAACCTTCAATTGTGAAAGTGTTTTGCAAAACACCATCTTTTCCTTTGTAGAAAGTGTCTAACATGCAGGAGGGAGATATGTTTTCTTCGAATCAAACACTAGTGCCAATTCGCTCCTTAAGCTCATATCTACAAGATCCAAGCGAGTATTAAGCTCATCCTTTGTCTTACCTGCACTGTTGAGTAAGATATCAATAATACTTTCACAAACATTTTTCTCAATATGCATTACATCCAAATTATGACGAACATGAAGATATTTCCAATAATCAAGATCAAATAAAATTGACTTCTTTTTCCAATAAGTAGTATTGTTGATTTCAGATTTTCCCAGAATAACCCTTTTTTTGCCCCAAGAATTGAAAATTCCATTGATTTTTTTTAATATTTCCTAGCCAGTCAATATTTTTGGAGGTGACTCGAACTCTTGTTTTCCAACAAATGCTTTCTTTTATTTCATATAAGGATGATTTCTTGGAAGAAATCGTCTATGTCCAGTATAGGAGTTCTTTTTTCCATGCTTTAACTTACAAGAATATGTTTCTTCTCCACATATTGGACAACCATAATATCCTTTAACTTTGCATCCTGACATGTTTCCATATGCAGAAAAATCATTTATTGTCCATAAAAGAACGGCTCTTAAAGTAAAGATTTCTTATTTATGTGCATCGTAAACTTGAACTCCGACCTCCCACAATGTTTTAAGATATTCTATTAGCGGTGCTAAATAGACATAAATGTCATTGCCAGGTTGGCGTGGACCTGAAATTAATAAAGATAACATCATAAATTTTCTTTTCATGCACAACCATGGAGGAAGGTTGTAAATTATCATGAGAATGGGCCAACAACTATATTTGCTATTAAATGAACTATGAAGATTTATGCTATCTGCAGAAATTGCAAGTCTCCAGTTTCTAGGTTCTTTTGAAAACTCAGGCCATCTGTGATCAACTTGCTTCCATGATGGTGAATCTGATGGATGACGCATTTTCCCATCAAAAGTTTTTTCTTCAAAATGCCATATAAGCTCTTTTGTAATTTTTGATGATTGAAACATTCTTCTAAATCTTAGAATTGGAGGAAAATACCACAATACTTTGGCAGGAACTTCTTTTCTCCTCTTAGTTCCAGTGTTATCTGTCTTCCATCTCAAAGTTCCACATATAGGACATAATGATGCATCTTTCAACTCCTTCCAATAAAGAACACAATCATTTGGGCACGCATAGATTTTCTCATATTCCATTCCCAAAGAATTTAATGTTTTTTTTGCTTCATACATCGACAAAGGCAATTCATTGTTTAAAGGCAACATTTCTCCAAGAATTTGTAAAAGCTCTGAAAAGCTATTATCAGAGCACCCAAAACATTCTTTTAAGTTGTATAAATTGATCAAGGCTGACATTCTTGTAAAGTTTATGCAACCAGGATATAACGCTTTTTCTGCATCTTGTAGTAATCTTGCAAACAATTGAGGATCATATTGACAATCCTCATGTGCAGCTTGAACCATTTCTATTGTACTACATTGATCATCAAATTGAAGTCTATCATAATGTTCTGCTCTTATGGAAGGTGGGCCAGTTGTAGCTGCCTCTCCATGCCAATACCATGTATGGTAACTCTGATCAATTCCAAAGAAAAACAAATGATCTTGAATCATTTGAGGAGTATTGAAAATCATATTACCACATTGTAAGCATGGACATTTAATTGAGGTTTTATTTGCAGAATTTTATATTGCAAATGCAACAAAGCATTCAACTCCATCTTCATATTCCTTCTATCTTCTATCCTTTGCGATCCATGAACGATCCATTTTTAAAGAAAAAATTAATTCCAATAGATATCACACTTCAAATGGAAGAACTCATCAACATTCCAATGTTATTCGTTGAGCAACCTCTATTTTATCTGTTAAAAGAAAATTAAAAAATCAATTTAAAAAAATATTTAAATGCATGTCAGATATAAGATAGAAGAGATGAACATTATTTTTTGTAATATTATTGAATTTGTTAACACAGGAAAAATTATTAAAATAAAATTTAAAATTGAGAAATTATTTCTCAAAGTAAGTTAGATTCATAGAAAAAAATATTTAAACAAAAAAATATCATTTAATTATACTTTAAATTAAAGTAAAATATGATAAAAGTCATTTTATAGATATGACATTTAATGTCTATAGGTCTTTAGGCTAATTGATTTTGAAATAGCATGACTATAGAGCACACATTTTTATGAAATATAGCCTCATTTTTTTCCATACTGTTACTGTCTGATAAACATAGGATGAGAGAACAAATAGAATAACATGAATAAAAATGACACGAGATAAAAAAAAGAATGGATAATAACCTCTCAAAGTCAACAACAAGAATTGCCCACTCTTTATCTCTTGTAATTAGCAAATAGGATCTTACAAGATGAATTGGCGACTGAGCCTGGAAATGGAAAATAGAAAAGAAATCATTATAACTATGTGACAGAATTGTAGCCTGAAAATAGGGAGCAGATAACTCAACTAAGGCAAAATCACCGACAAAACCAGCACCAACATCACAAAATCTACATAGAATGATGAAAACATAAATAATTAAACTTCACAAAATAGCAACACTAAACACGATGCCGAAAATATGATGCATAAGCCATGTACAACTCCACTTTCCATAGTTTGTAAATCAAAGCCATGTAGAAACTGATGACAAGAGTAATTGACTACAATTTCTATCTTTCAAGAATAAGAGAAGATCAAATTCAAGCTAGTATTGGGGGGAGTGAAAACGAAACATATCCTCTAAAAGGCAGAAATGCGATGGAGAAGAAAGCATCCATGAAAGTAACTTTCTTATATGATATGATTCTGCAACTTCTACATCCAAGTACAAAAGAAATCAATAAAAATGAAGAGAAGGAAACAAAAAACTTACACTTTCACCCCTAGTTTTACTCTGAATTAAACCTAAACATGAATCCAAAGGCATTTGATGCTAATTATTTGAGCATCAAAAAACTCACTCAAATTATTTGAGCAAAGACTAATGAGGCATTTCCAAAACTTATTTGATGCTACTTTTTAATCAGAGCTTCACATTTATTCTAAAGATGTTCAAAATTTTTATTAGTAGATGATGTTTACTCTTCTTGTAGTTGTATTATATGTAAGAAGAATAGCTATGTTGAGAAAGTTTTATTGTATAATTCAAAACCTCAATATTTTAACTATAAAAAAATTAAGCATCTATAAATAGTCTAACAATACTATTAATAAGCCAATTAATATAGAAGGATTATAAATTCATTCATTAAGAGAATAACTATACTATATGTGATAAGGAATCAAGAAGTATACTTTGGAAGGTGAAGATGTCCTAAAATTATAACATCTCTATCAACCTCAACTCAAGAATCGATTCTACATTGAACATGCATGAAGTAAAATAGTCTAACTTATGGCATACAAGGTATGGAAACATGAATTATAAATGCTTTAAGCTTCATAGTCAAAGCAATTTGGTGAATGGACAGTCCCTTAATATTGACGTATAAAATATTGATTGTGGAGAATATGCTAAGGGTAAATAGTCCATGCAATCATTACCAAAAGGGGTTGATAAGATGTACCATTATATTCTTGACTTGGTTCACTTATATATTTGTGGACAAATGTTTGTATTATTCTATATGAACAATAACTATTTCATATTGTTTGTACTTGGTTATTTAAGAATGATGCGAGTTTACTTTATTATATAAAAATCTAAAGTATACTTAATATCTAAGAAGTTTCAAAACTTAATTGAAAGATACTCCTAAATATAATAAAAGTACTTAAAAGTTAAAAGTGACAAATAGAAAGAGTCACTCTCTAAGCATTTTCTCTTCTATTGTGAATAAAAATGAATTCATAGATAATTCACAACTCCATAAATTTCTCACTATAATGCTGATGTTGTAAAGAAGAAGAATCATGTGATAATAAAGCTGCACTAGGCCCATGATGCTCAAAAGAGTCTTCCAATATACTTATAAGCCAAAGTATCGACACTTCTATTTATTTGTTAAATAGAAGTCCAACCACAATCTTAATGCATCCCACTCCAATTGAAGTCTAGAGTTGAAAGAAGCCAAAAAGTAATAATTGGAGAACAAATGAAAGTTTACATTGCTCTCAAAAATCCAAGCATAAAAGAAAGAAATTAGGTAATTCTCTCATATAATGGGAAATGTCTTCACTCCATCAAGTCTACAAATGTCACTAAAGATAACTCGAATTTCACTAATATTCAACAAATTTGCTCAAAATATATATTTATTAAAATCTCTATAAAAAATACTCAAATATGCATAACACAATAGTGAATACATACAAACTATCTCAAAAAAGTTAGTAAATAAAATGTCAAATAATAATTCAAGAAAAAGAAATAATCATTATAATTCACAACTTACCTGCATGGGGACATAACCATATAGGTTCTCGTTTCTTGGTGAGCATGAATAATATATAATTAATTTATTTTCAAACACATTAGAAAATCACTTAAAAAATCTCAATTATTGGAGTTTCTAGTAAAAGTTTACTGTGTTGAATTATAAGTTAGAAAAGGCTAACATGGTAGCTGATGAACTAAGCCATGAGATTGAGCTTGATGTAATCAATAACCTTCAATATCTACAAAAAGAACATATCAAACAAGACTACTGCAACATTTAATTTCTATTTCATTGATATAATATGTCATTAAAGGAAAGATTCAGAAAGATTATGACATAAGGAAGTTACACAATGTCCAATGCCACAATAATATTGAATCTAGAAGATTCTATAAGATTCTAGAATATCCAAGCTAAGCTCAGCAGTATGTTTAGGCCAAAGTTCAATTTATGTTCTATAATTTTTAATGTTTGTTTTTTACAATATAAGAATATGACATAAGGCAGAATTGTCAAAAGTTTAATATATCTATCTATCATAAGGTAGAATTTTCAGAATGCAGAAATTTTAATGTTAGGGCACAATAGAGCACTCGAATTGTCATAAGTAAAATAAATTGGAGAAGAAGTTTGCATTGAATCATAGATAGAAATAAGAATTTTCAAATCACCAATTTCTTCTAGACGGAATCCCAGAAATGACTGGTGCCAAACTAACAAATGGTCTCGACACCGTGGATTGGTATTCTCCGGCGAAGGAAAACGTTTCCAACAAATGTAGTGCTTGTTGTGATACTTGTTTGCGAAGATGGTGTAATTGAGCTTAAATAGCTGTGCAGTGTATTTAAAGGCTTCAAAAAGAGATGAACGATCCAAAATATAAACTATTATTGGTCGCCACTGTTTATTTTAGTAAATGGATAGAGCTGCCACTTTTTCATCAATCAAAGATAGAAAGGTTACTCGATTTATCTGAGACTTTTGCTACTCCGACATCCCAAGATCAATTATATCTAATAACGGGCGACAATTTGAAAGCCAAGTCTACCAGGACTTCTGCCATGAATTGAAAATAAAAACTTATACTTTATCCCTTGGTATCTGCAAAGCAATGGCCAAGTTGAGGCCTCCGACAAAACAATGTTGATTACCTTGAAAAAACAACTAGACTCTGCTAAATGTAAATGGGTGGAAGAGCTTCCTGAGGTGCTCTGGATTTACTGTACCACTACCTAAAAGTCAATTGGAATCTTTCCTTTTGCACTCACTTACAAGATGGAAATTATTATCCCTACCAAAGTTGATCTGCCACCATCCAAATAGTTGCACATGATTCAAAAAATATGAAATCAATAGCCACAATGTTAGATATAAGTGAATAACAACGAAAAGTTGCAGCAGCCCGCATAACACCCTACCAATGTGTATGATTCAAAAATCAAAATCTTATTTCTATTTGGATTAATATGTATTTCATTGTAAGAAAAAAAAATCATAATAAAATATATAAATGTTAGAGACAAGTAAACGCATATTTATAGATTTACAAAAGATAATCATAATTTTAATAGAATGATAAAGTATGGTAAAACATTAATAAATAAACATAATTTTAAATAAGTACAAATGAAAAAATAAATAAATTTATTTATGATTGATCTCAAAGGTGCACTACATTTAATTTATTTTAAAAACAAGAATAAATTTATGAATGAATTATTACATGGATGTCATTTTATGTCACCTATGCTAAGGCAGGATATTGGTTTTTTTTGAAGTTATCATTGTGACATTGGTGTTCTCAATGAATGAACCTTATCTACTTATATTTTTGTTGAACAGTTGCTATATAAAAATTAATATTAATATATTTAATAAAAAAAATCATAACTCCTAAAATTTAGAAAAAAAATTGCAACAAAACTAAATAATTAATATTTTATTGCTCTTCAATTCATCAAAATAAATCAAACTATTCTTTCCCCTCTTCAATGTAGACATTTAAAATGAAACATGTTGAATATAAAAAAAATATGGATCAGATAAAAAGTACCTGGGTGAGAATCAAAAAATTCATCCAATAGATGTAAGATAACATGTGACTCAAGAGTTGTTGTGCATTAATAAATATGTGAGTTGCATCAACTTGTGATTCGATCTAATTCTAATATACATACACATACACACACGTTTATTGCACTTGTTAGTAGCACTTAACATGAGAATGGTGAAGGTGATAGATTGGCAAAGCATTTGCATTTATAAGGAGAAGTTGGCTTCGGGTTTGAACAAAAGAATCACAGTGGCAAGCTATAGAAATTTTAAACAAGGATCACTCAGTTCAGCCCAACTCTTTCGTTGTTCTCGCCGATTGCTCCCAACAAATATAGCATATAATACTACATTTATAATACTTCGGTTTATGCTAAATCACTCGGAACACATTCACATTAATTAATTAGGTTAACGAAAGCGAAGAGCTGATACAATTATAAACTTAATGGAGAAACTTACAAGATGCTGCAAATATGGCCAATGATTTCGAAGACGCGAGCTTGAACCCGAGCTGTTGGAAATGACCGAATGTGATGAAGAAGAAGCGCAACTCTTTCTAGCGATAAATTAATCAATATAATTAAGTTAAAAATAGTATTAAATTTTTCACATAATTATATTAAATCACCTTATTTTTACATTTTTTTTATTTCTCTTAGGGATAAAATAAATATTAACAAATTACATTTTAAAATTAAATATTATTACTTATTTTATGAATAAAAATCGTAATTTTGAATGTATAAATATTTAGATATTTTTTAATTTTATCATAAGTTTCTGTTTATTTTTAATAAATAATTTTGAACAAAAATTTGATAATTTTTTTTATTAATCTAGAGTAAAAATGAAAATATTATTACTTATAAAAAAAATTAAATAAGAAATTTGTTACAAATCTATAAATTCAAAATTAATTTTTTCACATCCATGACAATAATAAAAGTGACAAGGTTTATAATTTTCAGCATCTTTTTCCTGGGAAAGTTTTAAGGAGTTAAGCAATTTTCCTAACCTATTAGTCTTAATAATGACACTTCAAGTAAGTGTCATTAAATGTATACTTACAAATATAATAATGACATTTTTAAAAAGTGTCAAGATATATAGCATCATTAATTTTAAGTTTTGTTGTAGTAACAATGACACTTCTAGTAAGTGTCATAAAAACTTAATAAATTTTACTAATAATGTCGCTTTTAGAAAAGTGTCATTAAATGTCTAATTACAAATCGTATAATGATGTTTTCTGAAAGCGTCAAGATATAAAGCGTCATTAATTTGCTGTTTTGTTGTAGTGCTTCTCCATTTAGTTAGTGAGTAGGAAATGATAAGGTGGTCTATCAAATAGGAATGAGTTATCTCTGTACTTAGATATTGATTACTACTCTATCCTTTCGCATAATAATTTCAAGAACTATCCTATGTTATCTCTGTACTTAGATATTTTACTATGGTAAAAATCATATGAATCAAACTATCATGTGTTGTCTAAGATGATATGAGATCTACTAACTCCTTGGGTGTCTAGTATAGCATGAGAGTCTATTTTTTTCTATTGCAGCCAATGTTATTTCAAATAAGAGATTGAGACTATAGCTATATATTATTGAGGCACTTGAATACATGAAAGATTAAAAAGATTTGAGGTTGTGAATTTTGGATAGAGTAAGACAAGGAGCGCAAGAGTTGCTAGTAGATGATGATCCATGTGACTTGAAGATATTAAGGTCACCACTAGTGATACCATCAAATACTTAAAAATGATAATGATGATTTACATACAAATGCCGATTGGTATTGAGATTGATTATTATTTGTTGATATTGTTTTTTTTATGATTATCTTTTTTAGTACGACATGATTTAATCTTGATACTTCCATTATGATTTATGATTTTTTTTGCTATTATTATTAATTATTATTTATCATTTTTATTTCATGTCTATCTCTTAGACCTTGGGTTGAAATAAAATTTGTATTTCTTTTTTTACTACTCTCATAGTGTAATAGTTGTAATCTATGTTTACATATTTTTAGTCTCCTAGTTATACTTATGATTAATTAACATTATGTATGATATGTATTGTCTATATAATTAGTTTTTATTTTATTTTATTTTTTATATATTTTTTAATGTTTTTATAATCTATGGTGATTGGCCATTGGTGTGTGGCAGGAATGGAAGTGGCTAGTGAATGGCGGATGGTGCATGTAGTGGCAGTGGAAGTGGCTAGTGGACGGCGGATGGTGCATGTGGTGGCATTGTCCACAAAATCAGCAATACCCAGCACAACCTGAGATGAATTGGGATGGTAGGCACAAGTCTTCCTGGAATTGTGTTGGTCGTGCCATGATGGGTCGGGCAGATTAGCGGTCATGCCGTGCCATGCACGGCATGACTACCATGTTGAGCCGTGACCAACATGGTATGATGCCCCGATTAGATCACCCAAAAATGAGTCGTACCGACATGGTATGTCCCATTTGATACCTCTAGGTTGGAGTATATAAGCCTCTCATTTCAACAATATAAATAGAATGAATAAAAAATATTTATAATGTAGTGTTTATCCAACATTCTTAGGGATTGAACTTGTATCCCAAGAGTTTGATGGCTTACTCATTTGCCAATCAAATTAATATATTGTTGGTGTATATATAGTTAATATAGTTTTATATACATATAGTTATATGTATAGTTATATATACAATTATATAAATAGTTACATATACTACAACAAATTTTAAAATTAGGTACGAAATTTTTGGGTACAAAAATGATTTTGTCCACAAATATACAAATTGTGGATGAAACTTAAAAGTTGTCTACAAAAATGAAGCAGCATATTTTTTTGCCTCCCGCTTTGAATTTTAGGGTCGCGCCACCTGAGGGAAAATATGATGGGATGTTTTTAACTCTTTGTGGACGAATTATTTTGTATTTAAAGTTACTTAATTTTGTAGGACAATTTGCATTTCAATATTTTCGTCCCCAAAGGCCAAAATCATTAGGGACAATTTGTAAATATCTTAGTAGAATTACAAACTTATTTTGGATGAAATCTTGTCATAAATGATAAAAATTGAACTTGTAAATAAACCTCATTATGGACAAAACAAACAACATTTTTTTGTTTACTAACTTAGAAATATCAAAACTCCTCATACCATCTGCGCTGGAAGGCAAACCACCCAGAGGCCCATTAGGAGCATGCCTCGTCTTTGAGCTCTGCTATCACCTTGCTCCTCCGTCTAGCCAAAGCGTCCTGTCTCTCCAGGTCTATCCGAAGCTTGTCGACCTCCTCTGTCAAGCACTCCACAGAGCTTCCAGCCTTCGAAGCCTCCCGGCATACCCGGTCCAATATTTATTTATTGTCCATTATTGTTATTGTAAATTCAAATTATAATTATAAGTAACATGGGAAAAACATTGAAGAAGGTTAGATACATTTTTAAAATAAATTTTTATTAATATTAGTACATTGTTAAATTTTTATATATTTACATAATTATATATGTTTTAAAAACAACTAAGAGAAAATAAGATTAGACAGTTAAAAAGATAGTTATTGTACTATAATTGAAAACCATATACTTCTCTTATTTATTATTTTTTAAAATAAAAATATATATTTTTATTTTTAGTTATCAAACATGTATTTTTTTTTAATAATAGCAATCTATTGCTCTTGAAGGTTGACCTAGGGAATGGATGAGCATACCAGAAAGTTTTTTTATTTAAAAAAAAAGAAGTAAACAAAAAATTTTCAAAGATTTATACATAGCTTTTGCTGGATTTGAATTGAATTTTCAATTAAAATTCTGATTATAATGAAATTTAGGACTTGTTTGTTTATAGTTTTTTGAAAATTACTTTTTTTTGAATATAATGAGAATAAGGAAAACATACAACAACTTTGGATCAAGTTTTTTTTGTTATATATAGAATACATGAAACACAAAATTTGGAAACTAAGAAAGATTTTTAGAGAACACAAAAAATTGTTTTCTATGGTTCTAAAAATTATTAGCAAAAATAGTTTTAAAAAACGAAATCAAATCATGTTAAAAGTAACTTTTTGAATATTAAAAAAATGTTTAATGTGAAGATCAATTTGATTTTATAGTTGATACAATAAATTTCAATGGAATTATTTTGCAAAGATATATAATTGTTTGCTCAATCCATATTAAAAGCAGGATTGATTATTTAACTGTCTTTTTATAAAATAAAATAAAATAAATATATAGACAATGAAATAATAATTAAAAAAAGAAGAGAAATAGAGCCCTTAGCAAGAATGATTTCCAAAATCTCTCTCTGAGACTTAGAGCCCTCAGCAAGCTCAGGCCACGCTGATCTGCAATCTCGTTTGAACAAAAACCCTAGTTTCTCTCTCCTCATGTGTCAATATTTCTCCCTCTCCGACCCTCTATCTACTTTGATTTGCTCTTTGTTTCGATTTTTCTATGATTTTTTTGATGTTAGGGTTTTGTTTTGTTTTGTAATTGTTCCGGAATGTGAGCTATTTTTTGGTGGGAATTTCTAGTTTTATCTTCACGGATTTTTCATTACTAATTTACTTCCAATCCTTAAGTGATAGTATGTAAACCAATACTGTCATTTCGGATTTTTGGACTTTCAGAAAATTAGTGCGATTGCTCTGTCTTTCTTTCAGAAAATTCCTTTCTTTCTTTGTTTTTTTTAATTCATAGTTTGACAATATCACTTGTTTGACAAAAAATTAGCGCGATTGCTCCAATAAATAAGTAACAGTATGTTACTGCGATTTTTCACTGGATAAAAGTGGAGGAATTTTTTTTTTGTTTTGAACTTTAATTCTATGTTGTGCGTTTGTTTGGTTTGTTTTGATTGGAATATCGGATTTTCACGGCCAGTAAAAGATGAAAAAAGTAGCAGAATTTGAAGTGTAGCAGAATTTGAAGTGTAGCAGAATTTGAAAATAATTCTTTTTTCTTGCGGGGAAAGTGGAGGAGCCAGAGACTAAATGGGGATTTGGGAATATCTGATTTTGGTAGTTCAGGGGCGGGAGAAAAGGTAGAGGAAATAAAGGTATTGATTTTATATAAGTGATTTTATTTTATTTTTTGTTCTGAATTGGAATATCATCTGTTTAATGTAAAACTGGAGGCAAAGAATGGAGCAAAAAAAATGGGGAAGTGAATATTTGAGAAGAGAAAGAAATATTTGATTTCATGGTTTGTGCTGGAATATATGATTTGGTTGTGCGAAAGAGTCATAGTTATTTTAATATTTTGCATTGGTCTGGTTGAGGAGCAAGACAAGACAGATTATGGACGAAAGTTTGGATTGGATTTCTAATTTGATTGGCAGGAAAGTGAGAAAAATATGTAGATTTTTCAGGGTATTTTGCTTGTTTATGTTGATTGAAGTATCTGATTCCATAATTTCTTTTAGGCTTTTAATTCAATGTTTTATACCCCTTTTGGATGTTGAAATGCAAATGAGTTAGATAGCCCAGGGAGAGTACATAATGAAAAATTTTGAGCTATTTTGCTCTCTAAATCTATTGGAAGAGGAAAAAGGAAAAGGCAAATATATATATATATATATATATATTAATTTTAATTTACTTTTGTTGTTCTGGAATAAGGGAAGTGATTAGGGAAAAGATGGAGAAATTTGAGATTTTGTTGGGTTTATTTTGATTGGAATATTTTATTAAGATCTGCAAGAAGATGAACAAAGAACATGAGATATTCAGAACATGATTTTATGTTTTTTGTTGCTTTATAATAAAGGGGCATTTCTATTATAGTGGAGAAAGTGGAAGGGAAAGAAACATGAAAGTTATGCTTGAGTAGTGTTGATTTGAACATTTGGTGAGAAAATCGAGGACGAAGAGAATACAATTTTCAGTTGTTTTAGAATTTTAATTTCATGTTTTTGGTGGGTTTGATGCTTTATCAAGGGGTGGCTTGGTTTGTAGCAGAGGAAATGAAGACAAAAAATTGAGACTTCTTAAATTTAGTTTAAAGTTTCTTTTTCTTTTTGATGTCTTGATTTGCTACATGTTGATCATAATATTATAGTTTTATGGGTCTCACTCAAAGTAGGATAGTAACTGTTAACTGTATTATGCCTTGTAAACAAATGGATAGTTAGCATTTTGGAAAACCCATCAGTTTCCAAGAAATTAAAATCTTACACAAGTACTAATACATGATTTGATCTCTTTTATAGGATCTTGCAAGTATTCTAATTATGTGAATCTTAATGTTGGGAAGTTAGCCTTTGTAATTAAATATGCGCAAGATTTGTGTTTGAACAGTTCATACATGCAGTCGTTGGAAAGAATGCAACAGTACTTGATGATCATGAGTACCTCAAAAGGGATATATGTGTGTGTGTGTGTGTGTGTGTGTGTTTGTGTATGTGAATGTATGTACATATATAAAACATACTTGCATGCATGAATTTATTCTTAAATTCATCTTCATGGAAAATTAAATATATGTATAAACTTTAATTAGCTTTTCAGTGGATGGTTCCAGAAGTGATAGAAGGGGGAGATAGGAAAGTGAATTTGGTTTGGTGTGATGGGGTTAATATTCTAAAAATCAAATTGGAATTAATGTTTTCTTGACATACAAGTTTTAGCGGTTAAGAAGCTTCAAGTGTGTTTGGTTGATGGTAAAACAAATTAACATAGAGGCTTCAGGGTTGTTGAAGCAAAAGTGAGTTCTAATTTAAATCCTTTTTAATTCCTCCCGTTCAAATGACTCAAAAGAAATGGTATTGTTCATCAGCAATGCAAATATATATTACAAAACGAACAGGGTAATTTTGTCAAATATTAAAATATTTTCTATCTTAAAAATTAAATTTTCATATCACTCCAAAGAAAATAATAATAAATTTTATTATTCTTTAGGGTATATGGTAAAAAATATAAAAATTCAAATAAAATATAGCTAAAATTAATATATTTTAAAATAAATGAAATGAATAAGAGTAAACATCTAAAAATACTATAATGATTAAAACTTTTTATTTTTTATTTTACTTTTCCTCAATTTTCTTTCTTAAATTTGCTTTTATTGTTTTAGAAACCAAAGATAAGACAAAAGAGTTAGTTTATATTTCAAATGTTATGAATGACTATCAATGATTATTCTAAAAAGTATGAGATTCACCATCTTAAAAGCATTAGTTATTGTTCTAAAAAATAATAACTATTACCTTTTATTGTGGCAATAATTTAACTTGGTTACACAATACCTATCAAAAAAAATTTTGTAGAATTAATATTCAAAAGGGAATTTTGGTGGGGAGGGAGGAAAAAGGTTTAAACTAATGATGTTATCCTATTGTGGTTCAATAGGCTATTTCGGTCACTGAAACCCTTTTCCACAACTAAGAACCAGGTCAATGGTATCTTTCTTCATTTTCATTCACAAGTAGCATATTAATTAGGGAGATGAGAGAGAGCCAACTTTTTATGGAAAACATCCATAAAGGCGTGATCCTAAGTGCTTTTGTTTCACCATTTTATTCCCTAGCCCTTCTTTATCTTCATCTTTACCATCATGACTTCTACACTTTAGGACACTCATTAAGATGAGTTTTTTGCATTCACAAGGATCATATTAATTAGGGAGACCAAGGAGTACCACTTTTTAATGGAAAACATCCATAAAAGGCATGATCCTAAGTGCATTTTTCTTGCCATTTCTTCCCTAGCCCTTTTTTATCTTCAACTTTATCATCATGAATTCTACACAGGCGACTCATTAAGATGCATTTTTCTCTATTGAGAAGTAGTGCTGGAAATATTCTCACCACTCAACAACTATTATAAATGGGTATAAGTATGACAGATTATTTTTTTTGGTAGAAAGGAGTTTCTATCACATTCCCATTAACCAATTCCAGTGCTTGTGGAAGAAATGAAATGAGGATTTTTGAAAGAGTGGAGATGTCGATTTTTAATCTCAAAAACCTTTTGGTGGTTGTTCATATTGGAGGATTCTGGCGACGGTGGAATTGTCAAATGTCCCTTGGCCTGTGGCATAAGGCCGACCAGCCATGATTAAGGTGGCATTGGAGAAGTGGGGTTTGGCTTTGAGCAGGAGGTTGGTGGTTTGGCCTGATGTGATCAAAATGGTTTCAGTTTCAAAGGGTTTGACATAAATGGCATCTAATCAACCACTGTAAGGGTGTGATTGGCAATGCTGAAGAATAGCTCATCATTAAGTGCAACATTGATCATTCTCAGAAGTGTCTTTCAAGGCTTCACCTTTAGCTTAAAAGTGTCTGCCCAATATGCAACACAAAAGCAATATCAATACATAAACATACATACATACATAGTGAGACATGGATGATGGTGGTTAGTAAAGGATTAGTACCTTGAGCTGAGCAGTTGTATAAGGGGCCAGGGAAGCCATTGATGGTGTAGGCATCAGAGACATTTGGGCCACCTCCATTCGGTAGGGCCTGGGCAATGATTGCCTCTGGATCTGCTTTCCACCATTCTCCTACAAAAATCACCCATTAGGAAATGAATTTATAACTTATATCATAAAATGAAAATGATAAATCTCTTGCTAGTGATATATTTAGGTGAGTATAGTGTTTGGTTTTATTTTTTTAGCAAGAAGTAAAAAAATGTGATCATAAGGAAGATAGTTTATTTCATAATCCATATAAAAATGGTTTTATATAACACTCAAAAATTATAAATAGAATTTACATTTTTCATAGTGATCAATATTAACTCTTTATTCTTTTGTTTAAATAAGTTAAGTTTCTTCTTAATTTTGGATTGAAAACAAATAAATTTCATATCTCTGTATGTTCCTTATCAATTTTTGGTTTTTTTATTTGCTTTGATTTCTTTATCAAATAGTCATATCTCAATATATATTTGTGATAAAATAACCATGAACTTTGTAACACAATAAAAAAGATCTTACATTACTAACTATCCCAAATATAACTTAAAAGAGGTTGAGCGTAACCATTTGTTTAGTAATAAACAATAAAAAATCATTCAGTCAAGAGCTTGTATACTATCTTTTACTTATTTATTTATATTGTTGATTGTTGGTTGCAGAGGCAGTGCTGAAGGTGATTAATTAGCTGGTGCCATTGAGAAAGCCATCCATCTCGGGATCAGGTACTGAATGTTTACTTTATAAAATTTATAGTTTTTTTATTTTGCTATGTTTCATTTTTTAGCTCAAATATTATTTTTTTCATTATATGCATGACATTTTAGTTTATAGCAGCACTCTTTTATGTACACTCTATAAGTAGAAAAGAATATAAATATTTGTCTTAATTATGATTTATCGCTCATAAAAACTTTTTTTTCTTTTCTATTATACAACAGAAACATGGATAAAACTTGGATGACAGAAAAAAAATGGTCACCTAGATATGTGGAAGGAGTTCAGTCTTTTATGAAATATGTGAAAGATAATCTTAGTGCAAAATGTAGAGTTAGATGTCCATGCATAGATTGTTTGAATTCATATGTTTGGAGCCAAGATGTAGTTTTTGATCATCTTTTAATCAAGGGCATTGATGGATTTTACACTCATTGGATATTTCATGGAGAAAAGTCTAATTATAATGTCAGAGCAAAGGATCATTCTAATAATCAATCAGAGGTTGTTGATGATGGAGTTCCATCAAATGATGAGATAGAAGATGATGGGATCCAAGAAATGTTGGATGACTACGAAAATTATATAGGTAATGGCTTAGGTAATATTGAAGATGATGTCACAAGAACTACACAGATGAAAAGTTTTGATGAATTACTAAAGGAAGCTCAACAAGAATTATATTCGAGCTGTTAAAAATTCTCTAAATTGTCTTTCATAGTTAAAATACTTCACTTAAAAGTATATAACAAATGGAGCAATAAGTCTTTTAACATGTTGCTTGATTTGCTTTAGCAAGTGTTACCTAATGGTGGGACTCTCCCAAAATCTCACTATGAGGCTCGAAAGATGTTAAATGATGAGATTGGGGCATATATCTATTCATGCTTGCAAGTATGATTGTGCACTATTTTGGAAAGAGTTTGAGCAATGTGAACAATGTCCTACATGTGGCACTTCTAGATGGAAAATTGATGATGGTAAAGGTAAGAAGATCCCACACAAGATATTGCGCTATTTTCCTTTAAAGTCTAGGCTTCAAAGACTATTTTTGTCTAGTAAAACTGTTGCAGATATGAGATGGCATAAGGATAAGAGAGTTAATGATACAAAAATTTTAAGGCATCCCGTTGATGGTAAATCATGGAAAGATTTTGATAAGGAATTTCCATTATTTTCCCAAGAATCTCATAATATTTGGCTTGGCCTAGCAACTGATGGTTCTAATCCATTTAAGAATATGAGTAATTTTTATAGTATGTAGCCTGTAATTCTTTACCCGTATAACTTCCCTCCTTGGAAATGTATGAAAAAAAAATTCTCAATAATGTCATTACTTATTCCAGGACCTATTTCACCTGGAAAGGATATTGATGTATACTTGCAGCCTTTAGTGGATGAGTTATAAGAGTTATGGGAAATTGGTGTGAAGACATATGATGCATCAAAGGGAGAAAATTTACAAATGCGAGTAGCTCTTTTATGGACCATAAATGATTTTCCAGCTTATGGCATGATGTCTGGTTGGTCAACGAAAGGATACATGGCTTGTCCTACTTGTAATAAAGATATATGTTCCCTTGGATTAAGGAGCAAAATTTGTTATATGGGACACCACTACTTTTTACCTTCAATACATAGTAGGTGAAAAAGCAAGAAATTTAATGGTAAGATAGAACATGGAGCAGCACCAATAGAGTTATCTGGTGATGATATTTTGCGTCAACTAGAAAATTTGAATGATGTAAAGTTTGGAAAGCATCCTAGTAGCAAAAAAAAGAAAACGTTCCCCTAATGAGTTGAATTGGACCAAAAAAAGCATTTTTTTTATTTGCCTTATTGGCATAGATTAAAATTGAGGCATAACTTGGATGTAATGCATATTCAAAAGAATATTTGTGATAGCATTTTGGGAACATTATTGAATATCGAGAGTAAAACAAAGGACACATTCAAAGCAAGGCAAGATTTGGAAGACATGAATATAAGAAAGGAGTTGCATTTGATAAAGAGAAGTGATGAAAAATATATAATGCCGGCAGCATGTTATACTTTATCTAAGGTTGAGAGGCAAGGGTTTTGTGAATTCTTAAAATTTGTGAAGTTTCCGGATGGGTATGCTCCAAACATCTCTAGGTGTGCATCGGTAAATGATGGCAAGATATCAGGGTTGAAGAGTCATGATTGCCATGTTCTTTTGCAATGATTACTCCCTATTAGCATTCATAGATACCTAAAGAAGTAGGTGTCTGATGCATTGACAGAGTTGGTACATTTTTTCAAACAACTTTGTTCTAAGACTTTAAAAGTAGAAGAAATAGAAAAAATGAAGTCTGACATAGTTGTAATTCTTTTCAAGTTAGAAATAGTCTTTCCACCAGCATTCTTTGACATAATGGTGCATTTGGCAATCCATTTGCCAAATGAGGCGCTGCTTGGTGGTCCAGTTCAAAATAGATGGATGTTTCACACTGAATGGTAAAATTTACTTTACAAAGTGTGTTCTTTTTAATGACTTAGAATAATTTATAGATTATAACTTTGAATATGTTTTTGTAGAGAGTTAGGTGATCATAAGTGCAATGTTCGAAATAAGGCTCATCCTGAGGGCTCAATTGCTGAGAGTTATATTGTAAATGAATGCTTAGCTTTTTGTTCAATTTACATGCGTGGAATTGAAACTCAATTTAATAGAGAAGAAAGGAATAATGATATAGCAGAGGATGGTGGATTGTCTATTTTCTCCCAGAAACTTAGACTTGTTGGAGCGTCTAAATATGTTGACTTGAAAAAGAATTTGGAAAGAGTTCATTGGTATATTCTAAGTAATTTTGCTAAAGTAGAACCATATATGGAGTAAGTGTTACTTGACATTTCTATTGAGTACTTGTAGTGTTTTCCAATATATAATTAATGACAATGTTATTTTTAAAGCACCCATGGAACAACTTGTGCAAGACAATCCATTTAATGTAGAAGATAGACACAGAGCTGAATTTCCTTTATGTTTATATACAATAATATAGATATAGATTTAGCTTATACAAATATCTGCCTCTGACTTTTATTTTTTTATTTTGGTAGATGATGCATTTATACAATAATCATTCACCAGAAGCTACATAAGCATTATATGTTTTAGCATGTGGACCAGATGTTGAAGTTAAGAAATATAAAACTTGTATTGTCAAAGGCATAAGGTTTCATATCAAGAATCATGATAGTCGACGTAAGACCCAAAATAGTGGGTTGATGGTTGATGGGAATCATGGTGATAATGTTATTGATTTTTATGGAGTCTTAATTGATATTTTTGAGTTAGATTATTTAACACAAAGACGGGTTGTGCTTTTCAAATGTCAGTGGTTTGATCTCAACAGTAGAAAATCTAGTATACATATAGATGGCGATATTATTAGCGTCAATGTTAGTCGCACTTGGTATGAAAATGATTCATATGTACTCACTTGCCAAGCCAAATAGATTTTTTATGTCAATGACACAAAGTTGGGAAAGTATTGATGAGTTGTGCAAAAGTTTTAGCATAGACATGTATTTGATGTTCTGGAAATGCAAAATAATTCCATGGATATTTCCAATGATAAAGTGTATCAAGATGAATTGCAAGAACAATTGAATGTTCATTATGTTGGGGTTCAAGAAATGGATTTATTGTTAAGAGATGATATTGTTCTTGAAATTTTAGACAATAATATAATTGAGAACAATATAAGAACTGAATTTGTTATATGGAGGAAGAAGACATCTTAGAAGAGCATTATAGTGAAGAAGAAGAAGCTGAATTTATTAGTGATGAAGATATGGATGTTGGGTATTAATAATCTTTCCATTTCATGTAATTTAATTTGTACGTGCTTTAAGTTGTTTCTTTCATAAAGTTGTAGTTATGCTTTAATATGCCAAAAAAAGTTAAGTCTCATTTTTATTGTTTGACTGTAATAGGTGTTGAGAGAAAAATGGTTTCAGTGCTACGTCGTCGCAAAAAGTATGCTGTTGGAACAAGTAGTACTCCTTCAAATGTATCCACAAGTTGCACTTTACCTTCGGTCAACAATATTCCATCGGCTGAATCACTTGAGTCAGCTCTGCCAACTCCTCTAACTAGGTCATCTAATTTATAACTTCAAACAGAGTCCAATCAACCTAATCAAAGTAGTAGTGCAGGTAAGAAGTAATCTATTCATTGAATTTATCAAGTTGTATTGTTTTTTTTTTCATAAATCATTGATAAAAAAACTGACATGTCTATTAAATTTATTATATAGCTTCAACCGAAACTGGAGCCAAATGAGGTCACACACGTGGCAAAGGATTGAGAAAAATGAACAAAGCAACAGGCAAGAAGCTAAAAATTACTATTGATGCAGAAAAAGGAAGGCCAATTAATAGAGTTCAATCGGCAAAGCTTTCAAATCAGCTGGGATTCATATCTAGGGAGTGCATTCATGTGCCAACAAAATGGTGTGATATGGATGATGATGATTTTAATCTTGCAATGGATCATTTGGAAGTAAGTAAAAATATATCTCTATATTTGCAACTGACATCATTTAGAAATCAAAAGGTTCCAATTGTGCTGCTAGAAGGAGGTATACCATTATTATGTAGGTTGTGCATTCCTTATTGATTATAAATTAATTGACATCTAGAGCAGTTCTTCATCTTCTTTGCTCCCTAAAAACTCACACTTGGAAGCATCTAAATAACATTGTGTTTACTGATATGCCTGTAGTAATTTTTTCTATCCAAATGCCACACAATTTTCTTCAATCAAATGTTTGATTTGTCAAGGTGAAGTTTATTGAAGCTGGTATATCACATATGAGAATGAACTATATAGTCTTGTTTGTTTGTAGTTTCATTTGCATAATTGCTCCACAAATTTTATGACTATCTGAGTGTCAGGGCAAACTGAAGATGCAAAAAATCTATCCTTTTATATACAATAATCCGAACCCTTCTCTTTGTGTGGCATTTTAGTTGCCTTTGATCTCCCATTGCTCCCCACTAGGTTTACTGCTAGTCTTGATACTTAAGGATTCTTCGTATATTCCTTTTTATTGGAATACTTCCATGGCTGCCTTTTTCACCTTCTATCCTTATTCATGGATGTTTGTGTCCATCAAAAAAATGTTATCATAATGTGGAGTATATGCTCTCAAACTTTAATCATTGACATTGATAATCAAGTATTTCTTGACCCTTGTAAAGTCATCAAAAAGGATCGGGGTATTAGAATGATGACATATTCACATTTTTCTACTTCTAAAAGTGAAGTAGTTAATATTTTTTAAATTACACCAAATGCGTTGGAATTCTAAAATATCTAGTAACTCATGTTATATTTATAAAAATGACTTATCAATTTCATTGTGATTTAGTATAGCTACTTGATATTCAATTTCTTTTTCTCAAGGTCACCTTCTCACTTATTTCTTAAGACATTGATTTATTGTGAAGTTGGCTATGTAGAAATCCATAGGAGATGTTGAATAGCGTAAAGAAATTAGTTATGTATTACTATGCAATTAAGTTGAAGTTAAAATTATCAAATTAATTTCATTGAAGTAAAGAAGCAGTAAGTTAAGGACAACCAACTGTGTGGTATTTTTCGTGGGTTCTGCCTATTGTTGTAGTAGTGTTTTATTTTATTTTTTACAATCTTAGTGTGGTTGTTTTTATTGCAATGACTCTCTTTCTTTCTTTTTTAAAATAAGTGACAGTATGTAAACCTTGGAATTTCACTTCCAATCTGTTTTATCATAATTTACCAATTTTATTTACTTTACATGTTTCTTATCTATATTTATCACTGTTCTTAAAAAAAATTACAGATGTAGTTAGATATTGTTGATGGAGAAGACGATGACATAATTGGTAAGATTCAACAAATTTTGAAACACCGATCTCGGAATGCATGGTATACTTTGCATACGCATTTTAATAAGTTTGATTCGGTTGAGGATGCAAAAGCAAACAAGCCAAACATTGAGAATTTGACTCAAGATAATTGGGAAACTCTTTGCACATATTGGAATGATCCAATTGTTAAGGTATATTATCAAAATGTTACTCTGATAATTAGTTAATAGATATCACTTTGGAATTGTTATTGATGCAATTAATCATTGTAGGAAAAATGTGCTAAAAATGCTGCTAGCCGAAGCAAGCTAAACATGTATCACAATCAAGGATCGGCTGCTTTTGTTGTTGTTCAAAATGAAATTGTATTTTGGGAAATTAACAAAACTTTTAGTTTCTTAATTGATTAACTTGTGACTTTATCTTGACATGTTATTTTATGTATTGAGAGGAGAAATTCCTTGATGGGGAAGAGTGTGATCGAATTTCTTTTCACAAGTTCACGCATTTTAAAGAAGGAAAAGGATTGTCGACTCTAGTGGCAGAGTCAAAATATGTAAGTATAATTGTTATGTTATATATTCTAACTTTAAGTCATGATTTACATATTAATCTTCATTTTAATATTCTTAAATTTTAGAAGGAAATGATGGAACTATTAGAGAAATCTAAAGAAGAAGGAAATGCTTTAAGTCCCAATGAAATTTGTGATCGAGTTCTTGGAACTAGATCTGGCTACATCGAAGGTCTTGGATATGGCCCGAAACCAAAAGGAAAAGGAATCAACTCAAATGCCAAAATACAGAAGCTTGAGGAAAACCTTAAAGAGAAAGACGTCGAGATAGTTAAATTGGTTGATAAAGTAGATTATTTGACTAGCCATTTGGAAAATCAATAGAGAGTTTGGGATGATCGCTTGGCAAATCAAGAAAAAATTCGGGAGGCTTGCCTTGAACGCCAAGAGAAAATGTTTGATATGTTTCTTGCTACAAATGGTCGTCCACCAACTCATATTTCCTAGAAAGATTTGGTAAGGAAATGATTCAATTTTTTACTCTCCCTAAAGTTTACTTTCTATTTGACTTTTATTATTAATGATATGTTCTTTGTTGTCCATTGTAGGTGCATGAAGAGTAGTGATGCGATTCCACTAGCTAGTTGATTGTTTCAACTTTTTTGAGTTTTAGATTTTGGCATATGAATTTAACATAGAACATGTTAAGTGGATGTTATAATATAATATTTTATGTTCTTGTTATGTTAAATACTTAATTTATTAATGTCATGGGTACTTTGCATGGATTATATTTTTAATCACAACATTATATTTTATGACAATGTTATTTTATATAATTTTATTTTAGATATTAATAAAATTACTTATACAATTGACATAATAAGATATAGAATTTTATTTGTATATAATAGTAACAAAAGAATTGAGGTGGTGAAATTTTTTTCGTACTAATTGTGGACGAAACAAATTTCATCCACAATTAACAATAATCAAGCCTTTGTGGACGAAATGGTATTTTTCACCAATTTTGATTACAACACTTTATGGACGAAATGGTTTTTGTCCATAATTCTGATCATTCAACCCTCTGTGGACAAAATGGTATTGTCAACAATTCTGATCACAACTCTTTGTGGACAAAAAAATTTTCATCTCCAATTATGATAATTCAACCCTTTCTGGACGAAATGGTTTTCGTCTCTAATTCTAATTGAATCGTGGACCAAAAATTTTCGTCCCCAAAAATGGTTCATTCAACTTTTAACATCCAACATTCGTGGACAAAATATCCTTTCTAGACGAATAGTTATTAAATTTAGGGATAAAAAATATCATCCAAGATATATAACCTATTGTGGACGAAACTTATTTTCGTCTACAATCATATAATATTTAGGGACGGTTTCATTAATTCATCCACAATTATCTTTACCGACGAGCCTTTAAAGACATTTTATTTTTCGTCCACAAATATCTTTATGGACGAAAGTTGTACATTTGTGGACGAAAATTTTCGTCCAAAATTCCATTATTTGTTGTAGCGATAGGTATATATATAGTCATGTATATAGCCACACACACACACACAGATATAGTTATGTTTATATGGGTATGTATATATAGTTATTTAGTTATATAAATAGTCATGTATATATCTAATTATGCATATAGTCATTTTTGTAGATAACTATATATTTACATAGTGATATTGGTATCTATATAGATATATATTTTGGATATAATTATGCATATATACTGAGGAACATTAGTAGCATTCAACATTCTTTTCATGTTTGTTATCATCTTTTAAATTGTTGATATCACACCAAGAACTTAATTCTAAATATTGTTGATTTCACATCATTTTTGAATGTGTATATCATTTTTAAAAATCAATAAGCTTTTTATTTTTTTTTTTTGGAATGACACTTCATTATAAAAAAGTGTTATGCTTTATTTTTAATTCTACTACCATATAGTTGAATCTACATGTAATGAGGTACCTTTCAACAAACTTATTTATTTTATTATGTAGTAATATAAGTTAATATAAGTTAATTCAAATGAGGTATCTATACAACATATGATGGTATTTTTCACCTTATAGTGAATATTCATAAATTCATGTATGATATATGAGAAATTATTAAAGAGATTATATGAATGTTTGCTATGAATAAATAATATTTATATGAATTTAATTTATATATCTTATGTTAAATAGGTATTCATTTGCTTGCATCCCAAATTTATAAATTGAATTTGGATATCAAAAGAAAGAAGATAACAAGAATATGAAAAGAGTGTGGAAGACTATTAAAATTGTCATACAAAATTGTGTAAATCAATATTCCATTTGATGTCAAAGCCCATGATGGGACAATTTAGTAAGCTAAACTCAAGGTATAATTAGAGAACACATGCACTTCAAAAAGTTACTAGGTGATACTGAAAAATAGTTATGCTCATGTTACTTAAATTTTATTAGGTTTTCTGCAATAGTTAGATTCTATAATTTTAAATTATGATTTGGTAAACAAATAAAAGATATCATTTATGAAGCCTACTACAAATAAGTTCCTCTCATTTGTGTAGTAAGCTAAAAGATTTTGAATGAATTGAGAAAGAGAAATAAGAAAACACATGCTTTACTTGATTGACATGAATATGAAGTATTATCTTGATGTTCATCATGTGATATATCAAGATGGAAGACAGAAAAAATAGTAGTAATAATAGTAAAGGATTTTTTTTTGGCCTACAATAATAACTAGATAATGTATTTGGAATGTAGAAGAAAAATAATTTTATGGTAAACTATTTCATGTTTCAAACACACTCACATGGAAGGAATGATCATATTAAGCTTGAATTTGTTTTAAAGCCTATAATTCCAAGGCTTTCTATTTTAGTAGATGGAATCAATCCTAATTGTAATTGATCCCTTAGTAGCAGTCATAGTTATGATACAAATGAATTGATTGAACATGTTTGGAAAGATAACATGCGAAAAAAAATTGATATCTTTTTATTTTGTATTTTTCGCATCAACTTGATTTTTGGATTATAGTCACACACTAGGCGCTAGCTTCCATATAAGCATGTCTTGAAAACAATATATTTTTTAGGGTTTTTTGTTAATGAGATTTTTTCTTTCTTCTTATAATTCTTTCTCCAAATTTTCTTTCCTCCTTTTCTTTGTTTTTTTCATCTTCCTTCTCTCATGTTCAATCTTTCTTCTCTCATGTTCAATCTTCATATATGAGATAATGAAAATTTTTATTTCCTTTGGTACCAAAGGAAAAGTCATTCAACCATGGATGACATTACATGAAATCAAGAATTTAAGCATGAGATTATGCAATTGATACAGGACACATAATGACATCAACAACAATCATTAAAACAATCCTTATATGAGATAAGAAGCTTAATTGGAGGACTAAGCCTCCAACAAAGAGAGGTCTTAGAAAAAATCAAGGTAATAGAACTCTCAAACGAAGAATCACCAAAAAAAATGGAGGAGCATAATTTCTCTTGGAAGAAAGGCACCAAATTGAAGTCTCCCAATTTAATGGGAAGGCTATTCAATTGCATCAATAATTTGTCAAGGCTAGGAATGGTACACCAACATGGGAGAAATATGTGCAAGCAATGTGGTTAAGATTTGGAGTACGTTTCTATAATGATCTAGTAGCTAATCTGAGAAATTTGAGGTGGGTAGGTTCTTGCAAGATTAATTGTATGCATTTAATGAAAAATATCCAACAATTGAAATTAGAGAAGATCACGACGTTCATTTCTTCTTATTTGGACTTATTGATGAGCTTGAAAATTTTATGAGGATGTTTAAGCCAAAAACCCTAGATGAAGACTTCTCCTTAGCCAAATTACAAAAAATTGATTTGGATGGTATTAAAGGCCAATCTAAACCAAGCATAAGTACTCTCGCTCAACTAACTACACAATATTAGGACATCTCATCTTCAAACACCTACAAATTTCCTCTAGTGTATTCAACCCAACTACCTAGAACACACAAAGCCAATCAAGTTTGTTATCCACACCTAACACTCTTAGATTACCATCACAAAAAAACTAGAAACCTTAGAACCATGACTGATAAGAAGATAGACAAGAAAAGATCAAAAGGCCTTAGCCACTAGTGCAATGGTAAGTATCCCTCTAGCCATAAATGCAAAATGAAACAAGCTTTATTTTCTATAGTTATATGTTGATATTGTAAAAGGTAAAGAGCCAATTGAAGAATGAGGTTGATGGGTTTGAAAGGAAAGAAGAGGTTATTAATTTTCTTTGATTCAAAGAGTACACATTATAAACACAAATAATAAAAGAATATTGGATTGCATTGATAATTTGATAACTACTATGGGAAAATTACATATCAGTACAATAAATAGCATAAGTGGTTTTAATTGTTCCTTTTCACAAGGGAAAAACATATCAGTACACATTAAAATATTCTTGTGTGAGGTGTCAGCCAAACTTAATGGATGAGTAGTTGTATGCATAAATTTTGCTAGATAATATTGTGGTGGCAAAGATGGAACAACTTTATCATGCCCCCCAAGATGGTGCTCCCATTGGAGACATCGAGGTTGGAACATAATCAATGGATAGGCATAGCAGGAAGCAGCTTGATAAGATTCTCAGCAAATTGATCCATAGAAGAGACATGAAAAATGACAATGAGCCTAGAATAACATGATCGCAAACAACATGATAATCAAGTCCAATGTGTTTCATACATGAATGAAAGACCATATTGATGGAGAAAGATGTAACACCAATGTTGTCATGGAATAGTTGTGGAGGAGAAGGACATCAAACATGAAGCTCGAGCAACAAGTTGTTAATCCAAAGAACTTCAGCAACACATGAGGCAAGAAAGTGAAAATCAGCTCCATGGAGGATATAGCAACTATCTTTTGCTTCTAAAAACACCAAGAAATAACATTACCCCCAAGGTAGACTATGTAAGCTAAAATAGATGTGAAATCTAATGGTTACCTAACCAATCAATTTTTGGGGTGAAGGCAGTAAGGTTAAGTGGTTGGCCATGCTTAAGAAAGAGACCATGAGGCAGAGTGGCCTTGAGATAACATAGCACATGTTTAGCAGCAAACCATTGTGTGTTGGTGGAAGCATGCATAAAATGAGCCAACTTGTTAACAACAAAGAACAAATCTAGCCAAGTGAGGCATAAGTATTAAAGAGCTCCAACAACTTGGTGGTACTATGTAGCATCTGTAGTTGCAAAGCCATCATGAAATTGTAGAGGCTAAGAAGAAGACATTTCCATATTATACTTTTTAGCACCAATCATGTTGGTCTTGGCTAAGATAGCATAGATATATGTATACTAGAAAAAAATAATTCTGACAGGGTAGGAATAATCTCAAAACCAAGAAAAAAATATGGGTCACCAAGATCTTTGATGAAAAATCTAGCAGATGATGAATAAAGAAATTGGTCGAAGAAGCATATATCATTACCGTTAATGATGAAATCATCGACATACACCAAGAAATAAATAGTGATAGTGGAGTTATGACAAATAAATAAAGATGTCTCACACTTAGAATTGACAAAATCATAATCGAAATCTTTTTAATTCATTATACTACACACAAGGAGCTTGTTTGAAAGCATAGATGGCTTTACGAAGTTGACACACATAGTTTGGGTTTGTAATATTAGTGAACCCCTAAGGTTGCTACATAAATACTTCTTTAGATAATGTACCATAAAGAAAGGCATTTTTAACTTCTAAATATGCCAGAGGGACCAACCATGAAATAAAGAAAAGGAAAAAATAACATAGATAGTCATATGATTAGCCATGGGACTAAATGTGTCATGAAAGCCAAAATCAGGCTATTGATGAAATTCCTTTGCAACATGGTAGGCTTTATACCGAGGGATGGAACCATCAGAATAGTATTTAATATGAAACATCCACTTGCATCCAATAATATTTTTAGTTGAGCTAGCTAGCATTAGCACTCATGCACCATTGTGAAGAAGGGCAAAAAGTTCATCAAACATAGCTTCTCTTTCCAACATGATTAAGAGCTTTAGATACACAAGATGGTTTAATAGACTCAAGTAAAAGATGATTGGTATTAGTGTAATAAAGATGCTTTGGTTTAAAAATATTATTTTTGGAATGAGTGATCATCACCATGAGAAGAAGGAGAAAGTAGGGATAAAGATATATAAATCGAAGATGAGGGAAAAAAATAAGCAGAAGATGAAGGAATACTTATCACCAAAGAAGTGGGCAATAGTGGTGTCGATGATGGCATTAGCAAGATATGAAGTGGAAAAAATGTTGCTTCTAGAATGAATGTATGTTGAGCAATAAGAGTGAGGAAATAAGATGGAAAAACAAGAGGAAAGTAAATTAGTTATGACATGGAAAATTTGAAGAGGTTGGGAAAATAGATTTAGTGAAAGGAAAGTTTGTTTCAATAAAATAAACATGATGAAATGTGTAGACTCCATAGATTTTTAAATCCAGACAAAATTATGCACTTTGATTGGAGGAATAACCTAGGAAAACAAAAAGAGTGGACTTATGTTAATGTTTAATGGTGGTATAAAGTTTTAGCCAAGAAAAACAAAAACAACCAAAGATACAAAATTCTGTTTAATTTGGTGACTTAGAAAATAGTTTGTGATAAAGAGTATAAAAATTAAAAATCCGCATAGAGATACGATTAATTAAATTAACATAAATTTGAAAAGCATATGTCTAAATTTTGAAAGGGAGGTTGACTTGATGAAGAATAGTAAATCCAGTTTCAAAAATATGATGATGGTGACATATAAAAGTACCATTATGTTGAGGTATATGTGGTATAGTTTTAAGATATTTAATTCCAAGATTATTTCAGAAATCTTTAAGTGCAATATATCTACTACCACCATTAGAGTAAACAATAATACTATGTTGATTAAAAAATATTGTAATGATAGCTTTAAATTGACAAAAATTAGTAAAAACATTAGATTTTAAGAGTAAAGTATAAAACCATACATATTTGGTAAAACAATCAACAAAAATGACATAATAAACATGACTAATAACATTATCAATTGGAGATAGTTCCTAGAGATTAGTGTAAATCAAATCAAGTGAACCATGGCTTTCTAAAGTGGATTCACCAAAAGGTAAATGATGACATTTATTACAAAAATAAGAAATACAAATAAAATTAGAGGAACATGAAGAAGATAGTAAAACTAGACCAAGATTGGCAAGTTTATTTATTATTCAAAAGATTGTTTGGTTGCATAGTCACCCATTGGCCATTTATAGAGATCATATTGATTCCTATAATAGAGTAAAGGACTTCTATCTATAAGTCCTTGACAACAATATGTGAGAGAAAAAGTTATGACTTTGATAAAAGGTAATGACTTTGATTTGAGAATACAAAATATTAGTAAAGATAAATATATAATATTATAAAGTCATCGTGACATTTAGTATAAATGGAATACTTGGTTATTATGATGTGAAATTAATATCTTGATTATTTAATTGTTATGATGTGAAAAAGACATATATTGATAGTTGAAGGCTTATACTAATGAGGTAGTAAAATCATAACATATAAAGAATACCACACCTCAATAAGTAGAGTTTCAGCTAAAAATGGATTTTAAAACTACTCAATACATAATACATCATCTAGATGACAAATGCTTCCAAAAACATACTAATTTTATGATTATTCAATAAAATTCATCAAAACTCTAAAGTTATGAAATATATCCAATTATAGCTCATTTTTATGCTTATACATAATCTAATAGCACCATAAATACATAAGAATGTTTGATAGTCTACATGCCAAATTAATTCCAATACAAAAACTCTTGTTCATCCTTAAACAATGTCTTGCCCCTTAGTAAAAATAATCTACTAATATTATCTCAAACAAAAAAAAAATTCTTCATGACTAGATTTGAGTGTCTTAATTAGTGTCTCAAGATAGTGGAACAACTTCTATAATCATGGTGCGGTTTGAGTTCCACAAAGATACCTATAATTAAGTTGGGTGTGTATACTCATTCATGTAACAGACATATGTAACGGACATATGATATTTATTATATCACACATACAAGATAAAATATTGGATTGTTTCCCAATCAATGCTATAATTAATGTCCGTAGCTAAACCATCAATACTTTTCACCTATATTAGTGATCTCTGCCATCCATGCTAGCTTTTCAATGTATGGTTTTACTTTCTTCTTTTTTGTTTCTTCCATCCATCTAACATTAGGTGTATTTCCTTCTATGCCATTTCCTTCCTTAGATGCCTCTGCTTTGAGTAATGTTGTGTCTTTTGATTTAGTTATAGCTTGCTTTTTTTCTTCCTATATAGTCAAGTCATAGTGATGAGGATAACCACGACTATTTCTTTCAGCTTCTCTTGGCCCTTTTATTTTTGGAACATGAAAGTCATAGAGTTGAGTACAACTACAACTATGTTTGTAGACTTATTGTGGCCTATTTATTTGAGTATTCCCAAAGTCTCATTATTGAGCATGGTTATGGTTTTGTATTTAAGCTTCTCGTGGCCCATTTCTTTTTATATCTTTATCCTCAAAGTCATGGCACTAATCATGGCCGTAGCTTTGTAATCAAGCTTCTCCTGTGAAATTTTATTATGTATCCATAAAGTCATAGCATTGTGCATAGTCATAGTTTTGTTATTAAGCTTCTAATGGGCATGTTCTATTCTATAATACCAAAGTTATATCATTGTACTCAATCATGATTTTTTTCATCGAGCTTCTGATGAGCAATTTTATTTTATAATATCATAGTTGTAGCATTGTGCATAACAATGGCTTTTTCATCAAATAGTTCCTTTAGAAATTATATCTTATCCTTATCTTGTTTACTTTTTTTCTTCAACTTACTTGAATTTATCTATATTAGAATTTTCTAAAGTTATAACTTTGAAGAATGTCACCACCTCATAATAGTTAAATATCTTATTTTCATCATTTTCACAACTCCAAAGTGGCTCTATCATGTTTTCTTCCTAATCTTCATTTATTTCATAGATCCAAAATTATTCAACCATGTTATTTCCCTCATTTTCATCCAATAAAAAAATCTTCTACAAAATCCTTCCATCAAAGTTTACTTTCTGTTATTGTTTTTCTTTCTCAATTTTCTTTATATCACCCGCTAAAACTTCAATATTTGACTCTTCTTGCATAATCAAGATCGCATCTTCAATTTCCTTTTCTTGATTCTCAACATTAACTATCTCAATATTAACCAATAAAACTTATATTATACCACTTTCATCATACTTTTTGATTTCCTTAATTTTTTCTTTATTAACCACAAAAACTTACAATATAGCAATTTCTTTGAACATACCCAAGTTAGTATCTTCAATGCATTCATTCCATCATCTCAACCACTTTTCTATCATGGTATTTGATCTTCTCATATTATTTTGAAGCTAGATAAGTATACCATCACATTAAGATTTGAGGATTTGTTAAGGATTATTAAATGTACTCCCTTCATGGTTTTCAGATCTCAAATCACTATAACTCATTATTGACTAATAGAGTTCATTAAGGTTACCATAGAGTTCACTATTGACTAATAGAGTTCAAATATTTATAACTCACTATGATTTTGAAGCTAGATAATAGAGTTCATTAAGGTTACCATGAGGTGTGTGATAATATTAACTACTTGGTGAACCATAGGCCTCCTCATATTCATACTTTCTCTTATTGTTATTCATTCTCATCTTATTTCTTCCATAATAATAGTCATAGGTATCATTCTTCTCATTTAACTCCTTAAAAAATATAATAAGATCTTCTTTGAATAATTGGTTGAATAACATCTTTTGATTTATACTTTTTTGGGTCCAAAGGTATTAGTTCAGTCCTAAATTTTTGTTATTTTGATTGGTGGGATGAAAAATAAAAAAATGGTCAAAGAAAATACAAAAACACATTAATTTGATAATTCAAAATAAGATAACAAGACAAGCTATTGGATTCAGAAAAATTTTTAAAATAACACTATCAAACCCATATCGACTAGTGAAACTCAACAATCTTCGATAATGATTTCAAAAACTCATTCTAACTTTGTTATGATACAAAATTTATTGGTTAGATAGTATCTCAAAAGCTCATTGACAAGAGTATTTCATCAATAAAGATCCAAAAGTATTGGGTCATATATTTAGTAAAGAGGACTTTCATTCAGATTTCAAACTCAGAAATTATAATAATAATTTGGCCAACTAATAGTGATACACCACAATTCTAGTATAAAAGATAGTTTTGGGATTTGGTTTGGCTCTTAGATCCTTGGTTTGTTCATTTTATTCATATAATGCATATTCAAATAATTTGTTTTATGTTAGGTTTGGATATAGAATGAAGGTTAATTTATTGTAGAATGCTCTTTTTCCCTAATGGCATATAAGGTAGTTAACAATATTGAGCCTAGTCTAATGATAGTCTTCTCTTGGCTATACCCTTAGTACTTTACCACCAATACAATAATTTATCTTTACTTGAGAGTCATTCACAAGTCCATATCATTTAGGTAATTTGTCAACTACCCTTATTAGCTCCTTCATATGTATATTCTTATTCTCTGACCTCAGATATAATAAAAATCATTAATTAGTATGGTTTATAATTATTTGTACTTCCAAATTCATAAGTATCATACTCACATAATTAAAATACAATTTTTTCTAATCTTTCTTATGAGAAGCATATTAGTAAAAGTAACTCAAAGGGCTATCTCCATCTTGTGAGTCATAATGTACTCACATATATCATGTGTTTGACCTATTACTATCCTATACAATGACAATGCAATTTTCATAGAGGTTTCAAATGGGCCATGATGGTTTGGGCTAGTACAAACTAGATTTTTTGGCTTATCACGTGACTCGGGCTTGAGTTATTGGGTTTTACTTTTATGTTTTAAATTTCAATATAAATTTAAATTCTAAATCACAATAATGTGATCGTGACTTTCAAATTTATATTATGTTCTGACATTTCATTCATGCTCAAGAAAAAGTAAAAAATTTATTTAATTTCAATAAAATTATAATGAAACAAATACATAATATAAATAATACATAAATCAAATTGAAAAAAAAAACATCAAAACTTAAAATGATAAAAACCACAAAGTGGAATATAATCCAATATATCAATATACAATAGTGCATAATTCATAAAACAAAAATGGAAAAAATGGAAAAAATAAACAAGCTTTATCACTATAGCACATTATCAATATCACATGAATTAAGAAGTATCAATTATTAATTTGTGTTTGTGGTATGGTACTATGGATGGAGATGTCAATCATCATCATTATCATGAATACATCTAAAGATGTCATAAGTGACTGCAAAATCCTCAATCTTTAATTTCCATGAATCATCATCCATCATCATCATCTCTTATACCTTATCCTAAATGGCCAACCTCAAATCTTCTTAGTCATCCATGCATACAAGTGCCTTTATGAAATCTAGTCATAATCTCAATCTCCTATTAGAAATGACATTGGCTATCATAGAAAAAGCATACTCAAATATTATGCTAGACACTAGAGGGATCAATAGATCTCATGTCATCTTAGATAGCATAGGATAGGTGAATTCATATGATTTCACCATAGCAAAATATATTATCATCATGTGATAGGATAGAACAATAATCAGTATCTAAGTACCATGATAGCTCACTCCAACTTTATGAACCAGCCCATTATTTGCCTTAGGCTAACTGAATAAAGAAGTTATCATCTATGAATATGGTATACATGTTCATACTTAGAGCATGATTAAAACTAACATACGTAGTATCATGATTAAAACTAACATGCACATTAATATATAAGTCAAAATATTTTTCTACTCCTTCCATTTTAACCCTATGATCCATATAGGCAACCAAATAATATAGAGTAGGAATGAAAGACTAGTATTTCAAATACTTAGTTTTCATCTCAATAACTATGACACTAAATGTAGGGTAACCTCTATACTTGTTAAATATGTTACTAATATTACATATATACCTAAGTGCAATACAAGCGGTGAGATTATATACAAATGAATACATATTTTTCATCCCATAAAAAATTATTTGGTAATTTTATAAAAAAAAATTTCTATATCCCAATCTAAATCAGCAATACTAAGTTTATCATTCTTACTATTGACATAGTCAAATATCACATATTGGTATCCAACACTAGACTCTAACATAAGGTAGATGTAATTCAAATGGTATTTTATATTCATTTGAGATTTTTTTAGACTAGTATATAAATATAAGCTACTAAACTTTTGTTGTCTACTATGCTTCCTAAGGTGTTCTAGTAAATTTCTTTATTTTTTTTAATGCATGAGAAATAAACTTTATTTCCGCATATTCTATGAGATTAATCACATGACATATGCATCTAATAGAAATATCTAACCTAATAGCATATCTCTAATAGTTCTAACAAATAAACTAATAAATACTATATTATTAGAAGTATTATCAAAAGTGATACTAAATATTTTATTTTGAATTTTATATTCCATAAAGATTTGTGTCATACACTCATATGGTTGTGCCATCATAAGGATGGAGAATCTTAAAAAATCATAAATTCTTTTTAATAAGTTTCCATCTTGAGTATACATAGTGGGCAATGGCCAAAGAGGCTTGCAAATTGTGATTCATCACAACTAATTCATATATTAGATGTCACAAACACTACTCTATTAAATTTTCTAAATTTATTAATTATTCTTGTAACTTATAATATTTTATTATGTTATTCATATATGATGACTTAGAAATCCTATGATAAGCAGACTAGAAGTATGTTTGCATAATATTGACTACCCTGTTATCCTCTAAAAATTTAATCGGGACACCCATAATCGTAATTAATTCGGTCATACTTACTCTCTCAAAATTATTATGATATATGAAGGATTTCAATGAAGTTAAATCAGATCTAACTTCAAAAATCCCAACGCAAAGTTGGGCTTACCTCTAATCTATTATATCATATTTTTTTGATATTTTGATTAGCATGCCACATTAGGTGCCCAATATCACACACACTCTTATATTTATATATCTTTTTACAATATAAACAATATGATGACTCATCATCGACACACCTAGAATCTTTAGTTTTTATTATTTTAAAGTGTATCAATACTATATATGTTCAATGAATTTTTTGTTAATTAGGTGGCATATGGGTTTGCATCGAAGTCATTGGAAAAAAAATTATTTCAGCCTAAGACCTTTTATTAGGGTCATCATTATTATCTACATCAACATCAACATCATATTCATTATCATTAAATTCACTATGTGATATTTTTTAAATGAATTATGAAAGTAAAAAAAAATCACAAACAAATAAATAACAAAAAAAACTTGAACCATACTATAGATCACTTTGTTGTAAATTCTAACCTCGAGATAAATTGTAGTATTGCACATTCACACCCACATAACCGTCTATCCCATACGCACAAGCATAAACCATAAATTGAAATAAAAAATGTAATATATGTAATATTTATATTTTAATGGGGAGACTGCAAAAAGTCAGAGAGAAGAAGTTTAGAATTTTCATTCTAAATTTCTTCTCAATTTATAAAGAAAAAATAAATTTAAAATTATTAAAAAAAATAGTTTTTCCTTTTTTGTTTTTTTAAAATTTAATATTGGCCAGAATCATGATAATCATCAGATTCTAGCCTTAGTAGCCATACGAATCAATCTAAATTTTTATTTTTATTTAATATTGGCCAAAATCTGACACTAACTATAATACTACATATAATTTTTATTTTTTTTACTAAATGGGCGCAGAGAAAGAACAATAGGTCGTTATTATATTTGTCCCTATTGGAGTCTATTGCATAAAAATACAATATGTGGTAGGGGTAGAAAATTGAGGTATGGCTACCCAATTACAAATGGCCACATAAGTGATATCTAGCTTATGTGGTTGTTTTTTTTTTAAATATGCCCCATCAAGCAGTCACCCGATAAGACTTGGCCCGTGATCCATGACCTAATGATAGCAAGTACTAGAACCCTAGGCTAGTAGACCATGTCACTGGTTCAAACATGTGGGTCATGCCTAGCCCATCATGAGGCATAGCTCACATCACCCCATCATGGTATGAGCCATGCCATGAATCAGCATGGTCTTATACTAGGCAATACTAAAACATGCCTTGCCACAGGTTGTGCCTTGGCCACCCAACTTAGTTGACACCTTTAGACTCCCACACTAATGATGAAGCCCTTAGGATATTTTATTTTATGTTCACCTCAATTGAGAATTTATTCTCCCAAGACATGTATAATATAGTGGTATGTAAAATAATTAATGTTTTCGGCTTTATGGGCACCATACTCACAATCATTAATATATCTCAATTTTAGATTTTAATATATAAGTTTGCCTAATGCATCATGGTCAGAAAGGCTATTACTTCTTTCCTATCATATATGTATGTGAGTCTCATTGTTTATTTATCATATTCCACCTTGATAATACCCACAAACCCATAATAATCAAATACCCAATTTAAATTCTATTTAATTACCATATCCATTAGTTTTCATTCCACAAAATAAATTAGACACATTAATTATTCAAAATATCATTTATACATCACATAAATCACAATTATAAAAATAGTAGACTTCAATTTTAGTTCACATTAGGGAGAAATCGAATAAGGCATAAGAGAAATAGTCTCATGAATCTTGAGTTTCCAATAATATCTCTCACAAGAATCTAGAATACAAACCATAATCCCATTAATTTTCTGTTGATTTTTTCAAATATAGCCTAGAGAGGGGTTTGAGAGTTGCGCCCCTCAAATTTAGAATTTAGCATTGCATCTCTTGCTTACTCATGGATCTCCTAGAGAGTGCAGAAATCCACCCTATTATTTTTTGTTATGCTTTGCTTTTGTCTTGCTTTTTGTTGTGCAATAATCTATATAATTTCCTATTTTATACTCTAGAATTTTGGCATTCATCTAATTACAAAGTCATGGGTTTCAGAAGATGTCATGACTTTGGCCTTGATCTTTTAAGCTCAACATCACAAATCTATGAAGTGGCCGCAACTTTGGAATGTATCCTAATATTTATATAACAAAAAGTCATGACACTGAGAAGTATCCATGACTTGTATCTTTTGTCTCTAAAAAGTCATGACATTGGGAATGATCATGAATTTAGCAATGATCACATTTTTGCATCAAATGGCTGCAACACTGGAAATGACCATGCCATTAGGCATGGTCTTTATTCAGCATCAAATGACCATGATGCTAAGATTTGTCATAACTTTAGCCTTTATCTTTCTTATGTACCAAATGGCCATGGCACTAAGAATGGTTGTGGCCTTGAAAATTAGATCATACATCTAAGTCATGAATTTGCTTTTTCATGAGGGCAAGAGTTATGACCTTGGGAAGTAGTCATACTCTAGTAATACCATTTATAATATTATATTTCCAAATTTCATGGTGCTACATAATTGCCATAATTTTGACTTGAATACTTTTTTCTTTGAAATTTTTTGTAGCTCAAAAGCCATGACTTTGAAAAAAGGTCATAACTCTCACTTGTGAATACAAAGGCTTAGAAAAAATAAAGATCATGACATGGTCAAGGGCATCTCATATTGTTATATGGGCACAACACTATTATTATCATTAGTCTTTCTTAATCATTATTTTGCTAATATACTAGGAAATAGCCAAGACATCATTAAAGTATCTATGATGCCCTGAGTGGCTATAACATTGTCTTTACTTCTCTCATATATCATGTATATGTGGTATTGAGAATTAACCTAAAAGTAAAAAACACGGATTTGCATTTCTTTGAGGACAAGAGTCATGGCCTTGGGGGTTGTCCATACTCGAGTAATGTCTTCTATAACATTTAGTATCACAAAAATTATTATGTTGAATAATTACCAAAGCTTTGACCTGAGTAGTTTTGGCTCTGTAATTTTTTCTAGCTTAAAATTCATAACTTTATAAAAAGGTTACGGCTATGACTTGAGACTACCAAACCATTTTAAAGAAAAATTTGTGGTGATAAGACATGACTATGACCTTTAGTATGATTAAACATAAAATTAATGTCACAACTATTAAAATTTTATGAGAGAAGTATGGTTATGACTTAATTATAATATTTTAGTCACAAAGAATAAATCACATAGTGAAAGGATTATGCTAATAAGTTAGTATGGTTGTAGCATACAAAGATTATCACAACCAATTAGATTGAGTTTTAGCTAAGAATGGATACTAAAACTATATAGGATTCCATATTCTATCTTATCAGCTTGACACCTCAAAAATTTTATTAATTTCATTACTATTCATTAAAACATACCAAAACTCTTGAGTAATAAAATTAATCAATAATTTCTCAATTTTAATGCATACAAAACATCATAAATTACCAAAATATACATTAACATTTGATAGTTTGAACTGTGAACAAACTCTCACACAAATAATTACTCATCTATGAGCAATACCTTTCCTATTCATAACAAAAATTTTTCAACATCTTTAAAAAATTCTATTACTAGGTTTAATTGTCATAGGGTCTAAAAAAGTGGAGCACCTTTAAGTGGGCATGTTGAAAGTTGTGGTAGGGCTTGAGTTCCACAATTATACTCATGGGTCATTAGATGTATATATTTATATATGTAGTAAATATAGGTATTTATTATATCACACATGGAAAAAATACTTGTGTTTTCTTTCAAACAATGCTACATTTAATATTTATAATTAGATCATTAAAACATCTTTTTATCTATCAAAAATCTCATATGTTTAAGCTAGCATATCAATATACTATTTTACCTTCTTGTTTACTTTTTTCCTTTAGTCTTACTTTAGTCATACTTGTTCCTTGGCATTTTTTTTGTTGAATGTCATGACTTTATTGAATGTTGCAACTTCTTATCTATAGGCTTGTCCCTTTTTTTCTCTTGATCTCCAAAATCATGATACTGAGTATAGTCGTAGCTTTGACTTTATGCTTTTCCTTGCCATTTTTTTTTGGATCCCCAAAGCCATGGAATTGAGATAGTTATGACTTTGTCTCGAAGGTTTTTCATAACTTTTCTATTTTGTAACGTCAAAGTCAAAAGTGTTGTACATCGTCATGGCTTTGACTTTAAGTTTCTGATAGACTAATTCATTCTTTATCTCCAAAGTCATGACACTTGGCATAACTAGAGTTTTGTTTTCAGGCTTTCTTTGGCCATTTTTATTATGTATCACCAAATTTATGATATTATGCATAGTCATGGCTTTCTTTTCAAACATTTCTTACCTATTTATATTTCTATAAAACCGAAGTTGTAGCACTAGGTACAACCATAGCTTTCTCTTCAAGCTTTCATAGTTATTTTCATTTTATAATACCAAAGTTGTAGTGTTGGGCACATCCATAATCTTGTCTTTCATTGCCTCCTCCATGATTTTTATCTCAACCTTGTCTTTCTCTATTATTCCATCAACTTTTTTATAGTTGTCAACATTAGATTCCTTTTAGATTGAAGCTATAAAGAATATCAGGATCTCATAGTTGTCATCTTCATCTGTTTCCATATTTTTGCAACTCCAAAATAGTTCCTCTTTGTTCTATTTTTCATCGTCATTAGTATTATATCTCCAAAGTTATTTTTCTACTTCATCTTTATCATCTTCATCATCTTCATATAGCTAGCAGTCTTCTACAAAATCTTTTATTTAAAATCAACTTTTTGTTGTATTATGGTATGAAAGAGAATGTTTATTCTTAAACACCCTATTTCATCATCATCAAAACTTTGCAAGCCATTGTAAATATTAAATTATATTTGTTCATCACTGACAATGAGAGTTAACTACCCTTTCGTGATGTCGATAAGGGGCTGTCCCATTGGCAAAATGGTCATCTCAATATTAATGGTGCATAATTGTTCTCTACAAAAAAAAATATCCACCTTAACCAATACATATTTGATAATCTTATCTAGGTGTTTGATATTTCGATCTACCATTTAGAGTGAGAGATATGTTAGAATAATTTTGAGATTCAATCTTCACATAATTGATAGGGGCATCAAATTGACAGTTGATCCCAAGTCACATAATACTTTCCGAATGGTATGATCTCCAATAGTATAAGGTATTGAAAACTGTTAGGGTCTTTCATTTTCTTAGAAATTTTTTTTCGGATAATTACATTATACTTCTTGACCATATTCATTGTCCCATATATCTCCAATTTGTCTTACTATTCATTATATCTTTTATAAATTTCACGTTTTTCAACAATTGGGCTAGAGTTTCATCAAATGGTATATTCACTTTTAACTTTCAGAATATATTGAGGAACTTCTCAATGTATTCATCTAATTTCCCAATTCTAAATCATTTTGGAAATAAAAGATTCACCAGAAACTTATCCTTGGCTTAATTCTAATTTATTTTTTTATCTCCATAGCTATGGATAACCTCCATTCACTCATTCATTTCTTTATTTCCCTTTTTTGCATCTTTAGATAAAATTTGAGTGTGCACTTCTTCTAGAGTCATAGTGTTATTAGGTGATGCAACATCATATCATTTATTCTTCCTATCTCTTTAGTAAGGATGTGCATTCTTGGAAAATTGTAGTTAAAGACATGATTTTTGATAAAGCTATAGTTTTATCAACCCAAAAGGCTCTATAATTCTCTTGTTCGAAATGCCTTAGTAGCTCTTTCCTACTTCTAAACAATATAGAGGAGCAATTCTTTGGAATTATTTCAATATTATTTGCCAGTTTGTTAATTCATCTTCTCTTCCTGGATAATGCTAATTGTCTGATTTAATTTTCTATATTTTTTATTACCAAAGTCAATTGATTTATTCTTGCTTCAAGTACCCCAATCTGAATGTCTTGGGTATCATTACTCTTTTTTATCCCTACTAAGATAGCATGCATACCTTTTTCCAAATTTGACTTATTTTCTCATCATGATGGTTGAAAATTAAAACTCACCACATTATTCCCAATATTTTTTGAATATTTTCCAACATTCTACAGCTTACACCCATAGCTTCCATATAAAATATTCTCATATTTTATCATGTTTGGATGGAAATAGGGTGGGGCATTGTTATTGAGTCGAACCCTATATTATTTGCTTTGTATTTGGTTGGCTTCTTCCGTTTGAAAATTTTGATTTACATCCATAGATTCATGTAGATATAAAATGGTGATCTTCCCTGATATTCTTATCCTTTTATCGTGAGTTTCAAGCTTCCTTAAAGGATCTTCAATCTTTGCTTCATTTGTAGTGAACTAATCAGCCTTCTACATTCTAGCTTATCTTATCTCAAATGAATGATTCATTGGAATTTGATAGTTATTTTTTTCTAGCTCCTCAAACAAATAATGTCTCCTCTAGTAATTTATTCATAATTGACTCTTTTGCAGTTGCATCAACCATACACCTCATTATAAATTTCAGCCCATTATAGAATATTTGATCTTGGAACCATATCTTGAATCCATGTTAAGATATCTCCTCAATAAATAATTAAAATGATCCATAATATCATATAAAGTCTCATACTCATATTATCAAAATTGGCTTATATCATTCAATAATTGAGATATAATTTTGGTCATGAAAAATTTATTGAGAAAGACCCTCACTAGTTCATCTCAACTCTCAATGAAACCATGAGATAAATATTATAATCAACTTAGTGCCTTATCACTTAATGAAAATTAAAATAAACATAGCCTTTTTCCATCAAAGCTAACTCCATTTATTTTTACTATATCACATAGCTCCAAAACTATTAAATGTACATTAGGATCCTCTAATACTATTGAACTATAGATATTAGACTAAAATTCAACTCAAAGTAATTGGCTTCCATTGGTTGCAATTGAATATCCAAATAACTATTCATCATTAAGGGCCTCCAATAGTCTCCCAAGGTATGGTGAGCCATTGGACAGCTTGCCCATTACCACCTTCAAACTTGTTGTTGCTGCAAGTACCTTCCATAATGTCCTTATCCACTTTTTGTTTAGCAAAAATTATTCTATTTTTTTTTTATTTTTGGGTCTAGAGTGATTAACTCAATCCTAGAGCTTTAGCTCATAAAAAGGTTGTATCTAATATGCCCCCCACTTGACCTTAATCCCTAGGTAGCCTCACAAGTTTAAAATAGTTACATGGTCTCCACCGAGCATATGAATATTGTTAACTTTTCTCATCATGGTGCATAGTTTTACATATTTCCTATATATCATGTCTCCTAAGATTTGAACTATAGACCTTCAACCTATATAGTTTCAAATCCTAGCACCTAGGTATCAATTGATCTAAGTGTGGTCCATGTTTGGTATAAATAAACACATTTATATGCAACAATTGGTTGACCCAACTCGACCTCAATCTTTGAGCAACTCCCAAGTGTTAACTAGTATCCAACCCTCCACTAGGCATATCAATATTATCTTTTTTTACGATTAAGGTGTAAGATTTTAAACATGTCCTACATGTCGTGTCCCCTAGGATTTCAACTCATGATGTTTAATCTATATAGTTTCGAATCCTAGTACCAAAATACTAGTAGACCTAATTAGTTCAATTAGTATTTTGGTACTAGGGGATGCCCAAGGACTGAGGTTGAGTGGTACTCATTATTTTTATAGGTGCTTAAAAAAATAAAAAAGATACAAGCAAAAATCAAAATACAACTATCAACTTTCCAAACAAGCTAACAAAACTTAACATTCATATTCGAGAAGATTTATCATACTCAAATGCTAACTAAACAACTAAAAAGGAATTATTCTTTTATAAGGATAATTATGTTTAATCATATTGACTAATCAAACTAAATAATCCTCCACAATGGTACCAAAAACTTATTATGACATTATTATGCCACCTAATTTTATTGGTTAAATGATGTCCCAAAAACTTGTTAACAAGCATATCTTGTCAATAGAGATCCATAAGTACATGGATTATACAAGTAGTAAATAGGTATTTCATATAGATATCAATCCCACAAGATTGTATTAATAGTTTATTTTTTCAATAGTGAGACAATTCATTTCTATTAAAATAGATATTTGGATTGTGAGACAATCTTAGATCAATGGGTTTGTTCATTTAATTTTTCTGATGTATTTTTAAATTAGCTTGAATTATATTATGTTTGGACATTGAATAATAATTGTATATTGTGCAATAACTTCTTTTCCTAATAGCAGACAAGATAATTGTCACTATTGTGTCTATTTAAATGATGATCCCCTCATAGTTATCTCCTTGGTATGTTACTAATGAGACAACAAATCATCCATGCTCGAAAATCATTGATAATATCATACATTTTAGGAAACTTCATCAACTACTCTTCATAGCTACTTTGAATGCACACTTTTATTCATTAGGCTCAAGTATCATAAAGACTAAGGGTTGGCATGATTTGTAAGTATTTGACTTTCTGCTTCAAAATTGGCATACTCATATAATTAATATATGCTTCCCTTGAGTTTCATCAGTAAAAACCATATGAGTGAAAGTAACTCATAAAAGTTTTCACGACCTTATGAGTTACAACATACTCAAGAAAGTCCTGAGGATTTCCTATCACCATCCTTCTCAATGACAGTGTGACTCCCACACTAAACATGAAACCCTCAGATAAATATTATATATAACATCCATCCTAAGTGAAAATAGTTCTTTTAGCATGTATATATCAATTGGCATGTAAAAGTATTTATTCTTTCGGCAACATAAACATCATACTCATAATAATCAACATATCTAAATCTTGGGTTTTAATATATAGGTTTAACTTGTACATCATAGTTTAAAGGGATGTCACTTCCTTTATATCATATACATGAGTAAGCCTCATGATTTATGTGTCACTAACCACAATAATAATTTTGCACAAACCTACAAATATAAGGTTGTGGTCACATCATGTAATTAATCACTCATCCATCAATATCTTCAATATAATATAATTCAAACACATTTATTAATAAAAAATTATGGTCATATCATGTAAATCAAATAACACAAACCCTATACAACATGTTATTTTATTAAAAAAATTCTGAATCTATATAACTATGACTTGGTCTTAATGTCTTTATAACACAAATTTATAATGTTGTGAAGTAGTTGTAGCTTCGTGTGAAATATGAAATTAGAAGATCTCTCATATGTATTGTTAAAGGGCCATAATACTAGGAAAAGTCAAGACATATTGAAAGGCCTTTCATATTGTTATTTGCCCATGGAACTATGAAATAGATGTGACATTGGTATTAGTCTTTCTTGATCATTATATGGCTACAGTGCTAAAAAATAGACATGACACTAAAAAGATCTCTCATATGTATCATGTGAGTTGCGACCATGGAATTAGAAAATGGTTGTATCACAAAAATTATCCTTCATATGTCTCAAGTGTCCACATCATTATGAGTGGCCATAACAAAAACATCCACTTCTCTCATTTATCATCTCACCATGGCACAATAAGGATGTTGTTGCACTAGTAATTAGCTCATACATAAAAGCTACAACTTTATTTTCTTTTGAGGATGAGAGTTACAACCTTATGGAATGGTCATACTTGAATAATATCTTATGTGATATTTTGTATCCCAAAGTTACAATACTAAATAATTATCATGGCTTTAACTTAAATAATTTTGGCTCTATAATTTTCTATAGTTCAAAAAATATGGCTTTCTAAAAAAGCCACAGCTCTAATAATGTCACGACCCTATGATATAGATGTGACTTTAGCCCTAGTGGAATACTTAGTTGACATGATATAAAATTAATGTCACATCAATTTAAATTTTATGAGAGAATTATAGCCATGACTCTCGCATCCATAAAAAATATATCACAAAATAGAATGATTGTGCTAATGAATTGCTAAGATCGTGACATACAAAGATTGTCATGATCAATTAGGCAAAGTTTCAGCCAAGAATAGACACTAAAACTATGTAAATTTTTATATTTTATCCACTAAACTAAATATCTCCAAAAATCTATCAATTTTATGATTATTCATCAAAACCTACCAAAACTTTAAAGTCATGAAATTAATATATAATTTTTTTATTTTTATGCCAATAAATTATCATAAACTACTAAAATACTTAAAAATATTAGGAAGTCTGAGCATCAAATAGAGTCACACACTACCTAGTCACGAATTGTCTTCAAAAACATATTGATTTCAAGATCATTGATCAAAATCTATCAAAATTTTAAAGTCATAAAATCAATATAATTATGACCAATTTTCATGATTCCACATATTTAATAGCACCACAAACCCATTAGAATATTCAATAGTTTACATACTAAACAGTCAATTTCTTGTAGTGATAATACTTGAATACTTTTTTGCCTTGTGACTTCCTTTGGAAGAATGAGTTCTTTTATTAGTCTGTGTGCACCTTGTGGTGCTCCTACCACTTCTCTTAAAAATTAGAATACCATGAAAATATCCTGCCATCTAATTTCTCCTTGGTTTTTTGAACAATAGATTTTTTGAGCAACATGCTTTTACACAACACCTCTAGGTGGTGACATGCTCAGGAAAACCACAAAGTTATCTTTAGACTATATTAATGAATGAAAGATGATCACCATCAACTGAAAGATAATAATGTGTTCTAATATTAAATTATCAATTTTAAACTTCAGGTTAACTAGATTTCTAATGATAATATTTTCTTTCTAAATATATTTTTTGAACATAGAAACTAGTTTCTAAAACAACTTTAATAATCTTCATTTGATCGGCAACATGTTGAAAAGTATTTCTACTTATTCATTGCCAAATTATGGAGGCAACTCTATAGTGTAGGTCTTCCCATTCTTCTTTACTAGATTTTTTTTGGATTTACATTCTTTCTCTATAACTATTTGACTATAAGATACTCATGCATTCTATTTTTACAATTAGAATAATTGGTCACAATTAATTTTATTTTAACTGACTGTCCATCATAACAAAAAATAATATTGACCACAAATAATAAACACAAACAAAGAGTCCCAAAATACATTAGAAATTACATATTGATATCAAAATAATTGGATATTAATATATTGATAATGAATGAACTAGATACTATCTTAGTATCAATAAAGAATATCCTCATCAATAGAAGTTTGGATATTACTTTTTTAGTGATATCAAGAACAAGATCCTCACTTTGATACTAGCTGTTGAGGTAGACTGTAGACCATTCTAATTGTTCTTTATTCAAAATCATAAAATATCAGGAATGAGGCTTGGTTATTTAAGCAATAGAAGCAATAAATTAAGACTACCAAATTGAATAACATATGCTAAAGACTTATGTACACTTATAGGAAATCCTTAAAATACACAATACCCAAAATTATATTTTGGACGAAAATATATTTTATAGGATATAAAACCCTAGAAATATCAAAAATAGTATAAACATATAAATTTTGGATGTTGGGATGAATGTTTCAAATCTCTTTCCGCATTATTTTTTAAGTGATAGTATCGTTTCATTAGCTTCTTGGCTTGGAATTGGCAACAAGGTTGCCTCTTGATTGCTAGACAGAAGAAAATATTTTATTATGCTTCCTTTCATTTTTTTAGTGCTTCCAAGCTCTAATTCATATATCATACAATTTAAAGACACGGAAAAACCAATAGCAACACACACATTATGAAAAATACTTCACACACTCTATACAATCAAAATAATAGGTACATAATTTGCACAAATATATATATATATATATATATATATATATATGTAAATATATATATAATAGCACATCCATATGGTAATATATAAATACTAATACATACAACACAACCACACAATAATCCTTGCTCCAAGAAGAAGAAAAAACACTCATGTACTATGAGTGGCTCAGAGAGGAGAAGAAAAAAAACCCCTTGCCATTTTGTTTTAGTTTTATTGGAAACTAGATGGGGGCACTCCCTTCATCGTGGAGGGTGCTTCATGTGCCTTTTTGTGAAGATTCTCATTTTTGTCATTATTTTTTTTTTGAATTTAAGAATGTGGGACCTTATGCCACATTCCTGATCCACCTGCTCCACACATGCAAAAACAAAAAAACAAAAAAAAAATAGCAAACCCCAAAAATAAAATAAATAGATTTAAAAATAATTATTATTTATTATTATTAAATAACATAAACCAAGAATGTGACCAAATAAATTCAGTTTACTCAACTTGGGTAGACCCAACACTCATGGACAAGACATACATAACAAACTAGTATGATCTTCCTCTCTTGAATATCATGGGAATCACAAGTTGTGATAGAACCTTATTTTGTGTTTTTTTTGTTGTGCATGGAAAAAAACAAAAATTATGCATGGGAAATATCCAAACTTCACAATCAAAAAGCAACTATCAGAAAGCAGCTTGAAATGGCACTTTCTATCCACATTGATCATCAATTATTATAGAATTCCATTTTATTCACATCTATAATGGGTCTGCCTTGTGCACATGCATTGGTCCATATTCTACAATCTTGGAACCTAACGAGTCTTGTCCAAATTTGCAAGAAGTGTTGTTAATGATTCAACACTTCAACTTACATTCATAGGATTACCACTTCATTGTAAAGAAAGCTTTGTGTGATGCCTTAGGAAATTGTGCAAAACAAAGGACCACATACAAAGAAATTGATTGCTTTAAACGTACATGGGTGGCCAAAAGGTGCCAAAAACAAAAAAAGGGTAATAATGTTAAAATCTCCAAAATGAAAATAATTATGTATTAGGACCCCTTGTATTTTAATTTAACATCTAGGGACCCAAATAAAAATTATTTATGATTTGGGTCCATTTTTGAGCACTCAAATTTTGATACGAGTAATTACTCCTGCATTATTAAAAACTTCAAATAAAGTTATTGCATAAACTCATTTATGCATAATTAGTATGCATACGATCTTATGCATAATGTTTATGCATAAGCAAGTTTTTGCGTACTCTGTATACATAATCATTTATGCATACTAAGTTATGCATGACATTTATGCATAAACTCATATATCTATGATGTTTATACATTTATGCATTTATGCATACCAAATTTATGCAATATAAATAAATGAATTTCTGCATATCGAGTTATGAATGATGTTTATACATAAACTTGTTTATGCATACCAAGGATGCATAAACCTTTATGAATGTTGAGTTATGCTTAAATGAGTTTATGCATTACATTTTTTGAATTTTTTTAATAATGAGTAATTTTGGGTTTCGAAATTTGGGAGACCAACATCATAAATATTTTTGATTTGGTCCCCAATGTTAAATTAATATAAAAGAGGTTCCAAAATATAATTATTTTCATTTTGGGATCACTTAACATATAATTATCCCAACAAAAAAATTTCCTCTCAATGTGATATGTCAAGATTGAAAATATCAATGTTAGAGTAAAAAAAGGAAGTGTGGCATATGTCATGAGGGACAATGTGTATTAAATACTTATTCACACATATAGAAAATCCATAAAACATATAATATCCAAATTATATTTTGGACTAAAATATATTTTATCTAGGGTATAAAATCCTGGAAATTACAAATCCATATTCTATTTGGTATGCTAAATACATAATAATATTAATTATTTTCATAATTATGCATGATGTTTTGCATAGAAAAAAAGTTAAAATAGAACTATTTTACTAAATTTAGTTTTCATGGGTTATAATGAATAGTAATGAAATTATAAGGTTTTTGTATAAAATATGAGACTTGGTACATTTGTTGAGATGAAGTGAATCAAAAAGTCATGTAAAGTCATGATATTTATCATATTAGAACTTTTTTATACCTTATTGACTTTATAGGGTTTTGACATCCATTATTAGTTGAAGCTTTACCCAAATAGTCATGACAATCTTTGTATGTCATGACTTTATCATCTCATTTGACACAAATATTTTACCGAGCAATATATTTTTTTGGATGTGAAACTTTCTCAGAGTCAAAACCATACTAGCTCATAATATTTTTTATGGTAATCATATTAATATTGCATCACCATAACCAAGTACCCCATCGATGCTAAAACTCATAGCATTTTCTAGCACCATGATTTTTTCATTACAAAGTCATCATGACTAATTCAAAATTTATGGTGCTTCTCTAATGTCATGGTTTTTAGCTATAGAGAGTTCCAAAGAGTAGTTACTTGAGTCGTATTCATTTCCAGGTCCACAAATTTTTTTTCTAGAGAATTAACCAAAGTCATAACTCATTCTCAATGTCATGACTTTGAGTTAAAAAGTTGAAATATGCCAAGCCATGGCCATTCCCATCACTACAACTCAATATTACAAAAATAAAATGTACAACTATGATCATTTTCAGTGTTACAACTTAGTGTTCTAGAAATGAAATATATAGTCATAGCCTTCCTCAAACTCATGACTTTTTACTTGTAATTCTTACCTAGTCAAGCAAGTATAATAGCTCAAAATAAGATATTTTTGAAGATTTTTCTAAGCCAAGGAAAAGTGATGAAAACCTAAGGTTTTGGTAGCACAATTTTGTCCAAACCTTGGGTAAATCCACAAGTAAAGAGGTGATACAAGGAACAAACATAAAAAATAATGCGGATAAATGAATATTGACTCACACCTAAGGAAAAATATGAGGCACAAGAACAAAAGTATGGATTTAGGGTTTGAGTCCTAGACACTTATGAGGGATATCATTGGGAACCCAAAATTCTATGAGATGTATATCAATTTATCTCTTGTGAATTCCTCCCTAATGTTAGGTTAAATTAAGATTAATCTATTCATTTCATGTGATTAATACTTAATTTATTGATTTTAATGTTGTTTGGTTATTAATGGATGTAATATTTTTGTAGAACTAGAATTAGAGTTTTACTATTAGTGGGTTTATGCATGTTATCATAGTTAATGATAATATGTAATTTTAATTATGATGCATGAGATAAACCTATACATCAAACTTGATGTTGAGGTAAATTTAATCATGCAAATATGGTACTTAATAAAGTCAAAAGTACAAATACTATTACAAGTTAATCCATTATACATATTCTAGAATTAAGATAAGTCTAACCTTAATTGATGTGGTGATTTTATAGAATATTATCCTACAATTTTTATCTTTAGTGTGAAAGTCACATGTCATCATGGTAGGTGGTAATAGATAAGCAATGAGACAAATGTGAGTAAATGCGACTCATAAGGTGGTGATAGTCTTGTGAGTTACTTTCTATTATATAACTTCTACTGGTGAGATTTGATGGAAAGAATGTGTTAATTATGTAAAAATGATGCTTATGAAGTTGAAAGTGCAAATACTTTAAATATCACATCAATTCATATCTATATGATGCATGATATTAGAGAATAAAAATATATATATAAAGAAACTACCAAGAGGAATCGAATAGTTACCTAAAAGGTATGGATTTGTAAATACCCCTTGAGTATCGATCAATTGTCATTTTAATGGTAAAGTACTAAAAGAACCATCAATGGGGAGAGCTCCATAGTCAAAAACCGCCTTGAATGCTATTAGGATACTATTATATTTTTATAATAGTTAAATTTTTATTTTGTAACCAAATATAATAATATCCAAGCTATTTAGATAAGCCATCATTCATAATGAAATAGACCAACCCTAGAATCTAAAAGTCTTACCAAAAAACTAGTATTATCCTTTTAATTAATATAGTAATTAACTTATTATTGGTTGATCAAATTGTTTACACAATCCTTATAGGATAAATATCTAGACAAAAATCTACTTTACTACTAGTATGGAATAAATACATATTAGACTAGTAGGATGAAAGACTCTCACCTAATAAGGTTTTGGAATAATATCTATTTATAAAATTTGGCAATGTAACAAAGCCATAACAAGTTATTTATATTATTATTTATGATTATTTTAGATTGGTCGGTCAACATTAGTTAACATAACTATCCTTGGAAAAAGGATATTTCTATTTTTAGTAGTTTGAATAATATTTTTTTGAACTAAGATTTGTGTTGCTTGCCTGGTGTTACTTGTTTGTATATTTTTATTTATTGATTTTTTTATTTTTTTTACCCACAATTCAACAAAGTGCAACTCTAGGACTAAGCTAATACTTTGTGATCTAGAAAGTAAGATAATCAAAAGAGAAAAACTTCAAGAGTAAAAGGTAAACATGCACATCTTAATCTATCAATACGATGAAACCTATTTCTTACCAAGTTTCTCTTTCTATCTTATACTAATGAAAACTTGAAATGAATTCTATTATTAGAATATAGTAAGCTATGGATATCTAAGATCTAGGAACCATGAAGAGATTGTATTTGATAGTCCTTATCCAACCTCCGAATCTTCATTTGAAGATATAATTACCTAGTTGTTTATTAAGAAAAGAATAGTGAAGGGTGTGGAAGAAGAGTAGGCAAAAAAATTGAAAAAGAGACTTGAAGATACTAAATTGGGCGTGCTTAAAAAAATTGCTACATCAGAACTTTATGTTGGCTAAAATTAATTCGGTCAATAGTGAGGAGGTCAAAGAAGTCAAAGGAGCTGCAACACATCATAATTTCATGGTCAAAGCAAAAAAAAATAAAAATTTGGGCATTCAATACTAATACTCTATGTGGAAACTATCAATAAGGTGGTCTTCTATATGGTATTGTTGGACAACATGAAAAATAAAAGAAGAAAGAAAATAGGGGACTATAGAAATATATGGAAAAGTTGGCATGAACAATAGAAATAATAGATAAAATAAATGATTTAGCAAAGGTCAAACTATGAATGTTAAATGTAATAATACTTGGGAGATAACCCAAGAAGTTTCTTTTTATTGTGTGAGTCTTATTTTGTTTTTTGTTGTATATGCACCACACCTAGAAACTGATATATAATAACCCCCCCACCCATAAAATTGGGTCACATATTCAAACCAAATTAGACTCAAAGTCATGACCATCAGCTAGTGGCTTGACTTTCAAAAAAACATTTTTATGAAACAAGCAAGGTCGTGCGTGACCTTGTGTGGCTATTTAAACAACGCCATGAAGAAGGAGCCCCTAGGGCCCCAATCATCTCTCCCTTTTGATTCCACAAAATCCAAGATCCAACACCCTAATATTTGAGCGCTGTCATGAAGGAAGGCTCTTTATAAAAGTAATGAAAGAAGGGTGGCAATGCAAAGATGAGTAGCAAGGGAAAAAATAAAATGGCCATGTTCCAACATAATCAAAGTTTCACATAAAGATGCAACACCTATTGTGACTTTTCTATCATAAATTAGCATAGATTAAATGATTTTAGTTCTTGCTAGGAAAAGCTTTTTATGGGAGAATGAGGTTTTACAAAGTATATCCTCCCTTTTCAATAGATTATGAAAAAGAAGGATTGGAGTTTATTTTGTGACCATAAAAAAGTGAAAATCGATTGGTTATATGAAAATTCCATTCAAACCTTGAGGATTGAGAAAGAAAAGAAATGCTATGATAGAAAATTTTAGGTATTTTTTTAATATAAGAATTATTAATGAATAGCTTGGATTGAAAGGGGATAGAGATAGTACGACATTCAAATCCCTAAAAAAGCAACCCAATTTCAAAATAATGAAGAATATACTGATTTATGTAAAAAGAGAATGAAGAGTAACTTTGAAAAGTATATATAGTTTTTTGATGCATAGAGAACTCATGGAGGTGAGTAAAGTATGATCGTATTTTATTTGCTATAGTTTGTTACTGATATTCTATGTCTTAACCATCATACAAGATAGAGCAATTCTACTTTATGCTCTCTTGATTGATTATAGATTTGATGTGGGAAAAATATTTGTGAAATTTATTCTCAATTATTAAGAGAATGAATTTTTTGGCTTAATAATTTACTTTTCCTTAATTACATTATTATGTTGAGTCGAGGAAGTCCCAATGGATGAGAATACTAATGAATGGCACAAAAGAGTGCTTCCCTAACATTGTTAACCATTAAAAGAAGGCTTAAATGAGACAAAAAAAACTAATTCTCAAATGGAAATAATTTATGAATATTGGACAAAAAGGACCATCATTATTTAAAGTCGACATAAAAGTTGTGAAAAGAAGAAAGAGAATATGAAAAGAAAAGAAGTTTGCATTGACCATTCTCTAGCTGCTCAAGAAGGTATGATAGGTGATAATTTTCATATTTTGGAAAATATGCAACTGGAAGCAAAAAAGAGGGAGGAATGCCTGAAAATTAAGATCTAATTCATTCATACAATAGCAGTGGAGGAAGCTTAAAAATGAGATGTAATATGGAAAGTATATCTCCAAATGAAAGATATTTTTGTTGGGACCTAAGAGAATTTTAAAGATAAGATTTAAAAACTCCTAAAAGAATAAATAAAATGAGAGGAGACCAAGGTGATGGGCAATATTGAATCATTTAGAAAACTTTATGAGGCTATCTCAATAGAATAGAAGAAAATTGTGGTGATGAAATATTAAATAAGTAAAGGTTACATGCAAAATTGAGAGAACTAGTGGATAAAGAAATAGGCAAAATCTAGTGTGAACTAGAAAGAAATAAATTTTACAATAGGGCCTTTTGAACTCACTGAATTAAATAAGAAAAAAAACAATAGGCATTGTGTGATACTATGGAAAAACAATTGAATTAGGTAGGTAGGTGATATTCAAAAAGACTATCCACTTTTGTGCCACCATATGAGTACTCAAGAGTCAAATTTCTCTTTAAAAATTTTAATCCTAAAATAAAATCATACTACTGGCCTTCCTCTTCTCATTGATATGTATTTTAATTTTCATGTAGATTATGTACTATAATCTTATTGTGTTGTTGTTGTTTGTCATGAATGAAAAGCCCTTTTTATAAAAGAGGAGTAATTACACAGGGACAAGCAATCAATTTAGTGTGAGAGTTTATTTGATAAATCAAATACCAAATAATACTAGTTATTTTGGTAATTATGCTTGCTATTTTTGCATAAAATAGCTTTAAATAGAATAATTCCACTAAATTATAGTTTTGATAGATTATGATGAATAGTATCGAAATTTTATAGTTTTGTGTGTGAAATGGGAAACTTGTTAAATTTGTTGAGAATGAGTGGAGCAAAAAATCTTGTAAAATCATAGCTTTCTTTGTGTTATGACTCTGCTACACCTTTTTGATATAATCATTTTATTTTGTAACATATTCTTTTTGCATATGAATCTTTCATGGAGTCACATTTATATTAGCTCATAATATTTTTTTTATGGCCATGATATTAATTTTATGCCACAGTAATCAAGTACTCATTTAGTACTAAAAGTTGTGGTAACCTCCAATGCCATGACTTTCTCATTACATAGCCACCATGAATAAAAAAAAAGTTGAGGTATTTCTCAAATATCATGGCTTTTAGCTACAAAGGGTTCTTAAGTGTATTTACATGAATCATGGTCATTTCTAGGGCCACGACTCTTTCTCTAAAAAAATGACCAAAGACACAACTTTTTCTCAGCGTGTTGACTTTTAGTTTTAGAGATGAATATACAAGATAGGTCATTCTCAATGCTGTGACTTTGTGTTACAAAGATGAAAAGTAAAGTCATAGTAATTCCTAGCACTATAACTTAGTATTATAGAGATAAAATATATAGCTATGGACATTCTCAATGCCCTATAAATCTGTTGTAAGAGAGAGATTAAAACTATGACTCATTCCTTGTGTCACAACTTAGAGTTATAGAGATAAAATATGTAGGCATGACCATTCATAGTGTTGTAGTTTTCTAAAGATATATTGAGACCAAATTCATGGTTCATTCCTAGTATCACAACTTAGTATTACAATATGTATGCATGGTCATTCCCAGCACTAATATATTCTAAAATTGGAAAGACAAAAAATATGTTTTATTCCCAGCACTATGAATTTGTGTTAGAAAGATGAAAAGATTAAGTCATGGCATTCCTAAAATTCATAACTTTCCATTAAAATATAAAATTCACACACACCCATTTGAGTATTAATGCACAAAATAATAAATTTTTGATGATTTATCTAGGCCAGAAAAAAGTGATGCAAACCTAAGATTTTGGGATCACAATTTTGCCTAAACCTAAGGGAGATCCATAAATAAAAAGGTGATTCAAGGTACAAGCATAAACCCTAAAGTGGGAGAAAATTTTGATTCCCACTGAAGGATAACTCTATGCTGCAAGAAAGAGAATTATAGATTTAGGGTTTGATTCCTAGACACTCATGGGGGATACCATTAGAAACCCAAAATTATGCAAGATATTTTTCAAATTATCTCATGTGAATTCCTCTCCAATATTAGCTAAAATGAGGCCTAGGGTTGGTGCATTTCATTATGTATGATGGATAATTAATCTATTGATTTAATATTTGGATTTTGTTTTTGTTTGGTTATTTATATATGTTGTCTTTATATAGAACTAAAATTAGAATTTTATTATTTGTTGGTTTGTGCATATTATCATAATAGTTAGTAATAAGTAAACCATAAAGCAAACTCATGTCTAATGGTATGAAGGAAGTGATATCTCTTCTAATAATTATGCATCAAAACCTAACATTGAGATAAGTTTAATCATGCTAGTGTGGTACTTACAAAGCTAAAAGCATGAATACAAACAAGCCAATCCATTGTACATATCTTAGAAGAACTAACTCTCGATTGATGTAGAGATTTTATAGAATATTATCCTAAGAGTTTTACCTTTTGGGAGCATATCATAAAGATAGATGATGGCAGGTATGCCCCAAGAGATGCATGAGTGACTCATAAGGTGGTGATAGTCCTATGAGTTACTTAATATGGTTTGAATCCTATTGGTGAAAAAATTGAGAGAAAGCATATATGTTAATTATGCAAGTAAAGCACTTGAAAAGCAAAAAGTACAAATATTTTTAATACCGCATTAGTTCACATTTATATGACATGTGAAATTAGAAAAATAGAATGCACATATGAAACAAATATTAAGGGAAGTTGATAAGTTGTCTATAATGTATGAACTTATAAATGACCTTTAAGTAGAAATTATTTGTTTCTTTAGTGGTTAAGTACTAATGGGACAACTATGAGGTGATCATCAATGAGGAGGTTTCATTAGTCAACAATCACCTTGTATGCCATTATGGTACTAAAAGATTTTTATAATAGCTCAACCTTCATTCTATAACTTAGCACAATGATATAGATGCTATTTAGATAAGTCATCATGTATAATATAATAGACTACGTAAGAATCTAAGAGTCTTGCTAAAAATCTAGTATTATTCTTTCAACTAGAATAGTAGTTGATTCATCATGGATTGATAAAACTACCTACGCAATCCTAGTGGGATTGATATCTAGATAAAAGTCCACTTTACAACTCATACAACTTATATAATTGTGGGACTATTTGGACTAGAGATTATTATAATCCTGCCCAATGAGATTTTTAGACATTTTATAATCCTAAAAATTGGTCAAAGTAATAAAGTTGCATTAGTACCAAACTATAAACCTATAATTTTATGAAGGATGCTCTTGAACTCGTTCCACATTATTCTTTAGGTGATAGGGTGGGTTCATAGGCATCACGCTCATGGACATGATCAACACATATACATTCTATCTAGGTGGAGTTGTTGCCCAAAGTTTTTTTTAAGCAACCACTACTACTAAAATTATAGTAGCACAACAACCACTACTATTGAAATTATAGTAGCACTACAACCACATATAGCAAATGCACAAACTATATACATACACAAAACATAGCCGCACACATGCAACAAAACACAATAATCATAGCAATACATAATACTCATAGTAGTACGCATAATGCATTACAGACAAAGACAACAACACAAAACAACTAAGGGAGAGAGAGTTGTCTTTCTTCCAAAAATAGAATATTATACCTATAATCCAAAGTAGAGAACACACACGTCGAAGAGAGAAAAAACACCCTTTGATGAAATCCACAGCTACCAATATATCTATTTTGGCTACATATTCTTAACGACTAGTGCAAAAAGGAGGGGGAAAAGTTAAATTCTTTTGTCCAAAGCTGAAGAAAAATATCATAGCAAAAGAACCCAAAAATACCAAATGCCACATTTGTATGGAAAGAAAATGAGAGCAAGAAAGATTTGCCCATGTTGTATCATAAAAACTAGCCCCATGTAGAACCATCGTGCATAAAAGAGAAAAGAGAAGGAGCCAACCCCCAAAAAACAAAGTTATTTTTTTTTCAATCAAGGGTTTGATAGGGGAACTTTTCAAATCCAAGAGGCACCTTGTGAATCTCTAGTGAAAAACATGAACTTAAATATTTTTTGCATTTTTTGTTTCTTTTTTTCAATATAACATGAGATTTTATTTCATAATTTTTCAGCTATCATGCTCCACACCTACAAAAAAATAAAAAATGGTTGTGCCTAAAAAATAAAACATGTTGGTTAAAACTAATAATTATATATTGATATTAAATTCTCCAAATATGAACACAATCAAGTAAAACTCGATCTACCCATCTAAGGTGCACCCAATAAAACCTTACAATCTACCATAGGATGGGAGAAAAATATCACTATATGATTTAAAGAAGTTAAACTTTACTAATATCAATGATTTTATAATTATATCGATGACATTTTTATTTGTGCATATATTTTCAAGTTGAACTAACTATTCATCTAACACATATCATATTTAGTGGTATAATGCATCAAGTACAACAACTATAGAATATTAAATTTTTGGAGAGATATATAGTACTTTGACTATTGTATCATATATTGTATGTACAATATCACATATCTAAGTTTGTAAGAAACTTTTTTATCTATAAAATTTTTTTACAAGTTTCAGTAGATGTAATAAACTCAGTCTCAATGTTAGATAGTACCATATACTTTTGTAGCTTGAATTGCAAAGACATTGCACCCCCTCCATATATTATTATATAATTTGAATTAGATTTGCATGAATCAAAATCACTTACTATAACATAATTATTATATATAAGAAGCATGAGTTTTATCCCAGGTACAAAGATAGTCAAGAAGTCCTTCATGAATACCTCAACATAGATTGAACTATAATCTAGTGATATCTAATTGGGTTTCAGAAAAAAAATGATTAACAAAGCTGATAACATGTGCTATATTTAGTCTAGTATAGACCATAGTATACATATGACTATTGAATGCCAAGGCATAGAGGACACATCTCATCTCTTTCCTTTTCTTATCAGTCTTAGGACTATGATCAGTGCTCAACTTAAAATATTTAGCTAAGGGAGTTGTGACTGGATTAGCTTCTTTCATAAAAAATAATTAAGAACTTTACCGATGCATGTATTATTCTTTAAAAAACTAGATATGCTTAAAATGCATATTCTTGATGACATTCATTCTTAGAATTTGCTTGATTGGGCCTAAGTCTTTCATAGAATTGACTTTTCTAGTTCTTTCTTAAGATTATCAATTTGTGTTCTATCATGACTAATAATCATCATATCATCAATATATCATAAAAGTATATGTTTGTCATCACTCAACTAATGATTAACAAATATACAATTGTCATAATAAATATGTTGAAAGCTATGAGATTTCATGAATGAATAAAACTTATTGTACTATTTCCTAGAAGCCTATTTAAGACTATATAAGCTTTTGTTTAAAGTGTTTGCAACTTCTACATTGAATCCCTCATGATGATCCATTGAGAGAGTCTCTTGAAGGTCACCAAAAAGAAATATAATATTCATATTGAGTTGATCAATTTTAAGTCAAAGATGGTAGACAAACTTAGAACTACTCAAATAGAAGACATCTTCACTATGGGAAAAATATCTCATTAAGATTAATTTTTTTTTCTTTTAATTAAACCCTTTGACTACTAATCAAGCATTGTATCTCGATTGAGAATCATCATCATTGGGTTTTAGTCTAATGAGTCATACATTTATTAGGTGTCTACTTCTCTTTTAGTAAACATACCATTTTTTATATAATTAATAAAAGTTCACTATCAAAATCCATACACTTTAAATCTCTAGTTCTATTTTAGTTTATTGAATAATTTTCCAAATACAATATAAATTTCTATTTTTATTTTTATCAGGATCGTGTATGTAGCTTTGAATCTTTCTTCATGCCATCTACTATTTCTTTCATGCCAAATATAGTAAACTATTGTTGTAAAGGCTATACTTTCTTTATGATATTTCCAAGATAGTCCATTGTATGCTCTTTCTTCAAGATCTTGAAAGTGCTGGAAATTATCGAAGTATCTCCTTTTATGGATGCCCACTACATGATTTCTTGCCAAATATTTTCATATAAATAACACTAAAAAAAGTGGTAAGAGGATTCTTATGCTCTACAGAATTCACAATCTATGTTTCATGGTATGGAAAAAATTTAGTCTTTGGTTTGAGTTTTACCAATTTTGTTATCCTGAGAAAGATAGCATGTTAGGGAATGAGATTTTTTATCCAAATAACTTTGGTCTAGCTTGCCTTCTTTTTCCTACATATGAGGAAGTTGTATGAAGTTGATACAATTTTCCCATCATCACCCCATTTTTTTATTATTTCTTTAGCTTGTGAGTTTCCCCTAGCTTTATCTACTAAAACATCCTTAGTTGCTATTAGGGATTTCTAGAATGGAGAGTTTTCTTTTGTTGCTTGGACTAACTATATATTCTTCACGATGAGATAGGAGTGATGGATCCAATTGATCCATAATGTATCCTCATTTTTGTTGATGTGCCACAATATTTTAAAAAATGATTAATTCCAGATCAAAATATTCAAAAATCCTAGCTCCCCCCCCCCATGATGTGGGGGTAACTTTTTTCTATGCCACTTTAGGGTGGTATCTACGAGTTGAAAGGCTTCCCCAAATTAAGGAATCATTCTTGATTGAGCTGATTATTATTGAAGTCAAAAAATATTTAGAACCAATAGTTATCAATTATTTGTATTATCTTGTGAAGTAATTCTAATCTACCCCCCATTATTAAAATTTTTCTTGCTCATTGCATTGATGTTTTGAAGAAGTGGTTTTTAGTAGTAATAAGGAGAAGAGAGAGGATATCAGCTTGCTGGAAGAGAGTGGGATGCCTAGGAATGTGAACAGTAGAAGGCCTGAAAAGAATCCTAAATTAGCTATGATTCTTTACTTTGTATTATCCAAAAATCCTCCAAAGAAGATAAATTGATTTAGAGGAATTAGTAAAGAGTACTGATGTTATTCTTCCCACCCATTTTTTTTGAAGAAGCCATGAAGCTTGCCATTTATAAAAATGGTAAAGGAAGGGGTTGATATCCATTCATATACAATCTCTCTAAATCTAACCAAAAATTTTAAAGCTTCTAAAACTTTTATTAGGAACTTCCAATCAATCATATTAAAGGCTTTTTGGAGGTCGATTTTAAAGAAATACCTTGAAGAAATTATTTTTTTTAGTATATATTTTTATCAAACTTTGTGATAGAAGAAAGATATAAGAGATTAGGTTTCCGTTCACATAGAATACTTAGGACGGATCTATAATATCATCCAATACTAATTGCAACGTTGATGCAATAAGTTTTGAGATTAGTTTATAGTTACCATTATAGCAGGATATAGGTCAATAATTTCTAACCATATATGCACAAGATGATTTGGGTATAAGTGTAATGTAGGCATGATTAATTTGCCTTAAAATCCTTCCACTATGAAAGAAACTTTGTACAATATTGATTACATCTTCTCAAGAGTTTTTGTAAAATTCCATTATAAATCCTTCCATGCCTAGCGATTTGCAATTTTTCATGCTAAAAAGGGCATTTTTAATCTCTTCTACCATAAATGTCAAGGAGAGCTTGCTCATGTGAGTCCCTACAGCTTCTTCCCATTGATAATTAGATTAGTTTGCATTGGCTTCTTACTTCTCTCGATACCCAAAAGGAAGGTAGAATATGTTAGAAATCCCCCATTAACTTCCTCCTAAGAGATGTAGTTATTTCCATCTTCTTTGATTATTCAAATGATTTTACTTTTCTAATATCTAGCATACAGGAAAGCATGGAAAAACTTAGTGCATCTATCACTATTAGATACCTAACTTTGGCTGTCTGTCTCAAAAATGACAATTCTCCCTCTTCCAATTTCTTCAACTCTATTTTAAGTGAGATTTCTTCATTGTATAGGGCTAGGCAGCCAAGATATTGAAGTAGTTCCTCCTGAATTGAATGCAAGGAGTTTCTCATGAGAGATACTCTCTCGCTTATAAACCCAAAATGATGGTCATTCATCTTCTTTAATGACTCTTAAAGCATTTTGAGCTTATTGACTAACCAAAACATATAAGACATCTATTTGAGTATTCCAAATCTTCTCAAGAGTAGAGAGGAATTCAACATGTTAAAGCAACATGTTATAGAACTTAAAAATACTACACTTGGGTTTTTTTCCACATCATTGGTAATCATAAGTGCAAGGCAGTGATTTGAAAGAATTCCTATGGGAAACAATTACACATGGCCATCTAAGCACATGTTTGCCTAGTCATGGTTAACTAGTATTCTATCTAGTTTATTAGATGCTCTTCCATTTGTCCATGTAAATAGTTTACTAGACTCTTCCAATTAACAATGTCAAAACACTTATAGTTTGAAACTATTCGTACTCCTATTTTATCAAGTCCCAACAGTGGGGAGTTAAAATCACCCATTATAATCCAAGGATCAGTATTAGATAGCCCTTCAATGATAAGGTATTCCCAATGCAACCTTCTTGTGAGGATTGAATAAAGACCATAGACAAAGGAAATCTTAAAGCTTAACCTTTTTCCCCTATCAAATACTTGGAGGTGAATGTGTTGGGCTAACATAACCAACATTTAACCTCCAATGTTTGATCATCCCATATGACTACTATAAGCTCATTTTTTTGATAGTGAAAATTATCAAAGAATTCAAACTTTATGAACTTTGCATTCTTTAGCCAAGCTAACTTTGTACAGCTCAATTTGGTTCCTAGAATTTCAAAGATGTTGATTCGATGAGAGTTAAGAAGTCTTAATACCTCATTTTTTTAATCGGACAGTTAAACCCTCATTTTAGCTTGCCATTTAATGTTTATCCAACACACAATCATTCGATGCAGCATGTGGCTGAACCATTTGCACTAAGGAAATGCATATGACCATTCAAGCAAATGGGTCCTCTAGTGTGCCTAGTATAAAATATCTTGATACATCTCAGATAGATGTTTCGAGAGATGTCATGCAAATGAACCATTCATTTGATATTATCAAAACATGTTCATTCAAACAAACATCCTGATGCATTTCTCACATACTAGCATATTTGCGCATCCATATCCACCCCATAGCATGATACCATAACATTTTTATCCATAGAGGTGCATTCACTTTCCCCAAAAAGTTTTTTAGAGATACGTTTCTTGAATGCCTAAAATTGTGCCCCTTTATCCAACCTTTAAAACTTCAATACAAGACTACTCCCACACAAAGAAAAGAATCAAAAATATACATATCAGTTTCCTTAGTTACCAAAGAGCTAAGTACTCCATTAACCCTTTTAACCTGGTCCATTGGAGAGTATTCCCCTGTGATGCTTTACATTTATTCCTAGCTTTGTTCCTTAGGTTTAGTGAAGGCCCTTCTTTTGGGCCAATAGGATCCTTCCTCTTTTTGTTCTTTCTAATAGTAGTAAAATCCTTTTTTTGTAAATGTATTAAATCATAAGTCTGGTTGACATATAAAGACTTTATCTCTTCCTAGATAGCTTAAAACTATTCATCTTTATTTTCAAGAGACATGACCTCCTAAAAGGTTTTGGGTTTTCATGCATTCATGAGTAATATGTAATCACAAGATCTAGGAGATATCTAGTAGATCCTAGATGATCTTCTCAGTTTAGACAAAGATGTATTATCATGAACAACTAAGTCCTCCCTAGTTCCAGCTAGAATATAGGCGCTCATCTCCTCAATAGGCATATCATGGGACTCAAACATATTATATATATCCTATGGCTCAAAATCGTTAGGTGGCAACTCAATTCCTCATTTTTAATCAGACTAATCTAAAGAAGAAACTAGCACTAGATCTATGCAAAGAAGAATCTCTATGGAATCATTCTCCTCTCTGCTTGGATGACTAATGTCCGTTAATTCATCCTCCAAAATAATCAAATCTCTACTCCAAATAGGATTCATGGTGATTGGGCTCATGTTCTATGTCATAACTCCTCATGTCCATATATAATTAATATGTATAGATCTTTAATACCATCTTGTTTTGATCATTTATCTTTTGAGAAATGAACAAAGACTTTTAAACTAAAACTCATAAGTGATCATGTGAGATATCTTTCATAATATAAATTTTATTAAACACATCTTTATCTAGGGTGGTGGTAGGGTACATGTCGATTACATCAATAGTAGTATGCATTGCTTCTCCCCAAAATATTTGAGAAGATGCATGTGAGACTGCATGTATCAGACTCTCTCCTCAATAGTTTGATTCATCCTCATAGCCATGTCATTTAATCATGGCATCTTAGCTAGTCTATTTTCATATCTAATATAATATGATACATAGTAGTTTTCAAATTAACTTCACTATTATCCACCATTATCAGAACATATAGATATTAGTTTTTCATTGGCCTCTCTGTCAACAATAGTTTGAAAATCCATAAAGACAAGAAAGACTTTATCTTTAATTTTCAATATATATGCTCATACTTTCCTAGAGTGATCATCAATGAATATGGTAAAATAAAGGGCCACACCAAGTATCTTACTCTATATAGATAAAACTTAAAACATCAATATGAAAAAGATTAAAAATATTTGATTTTCTTAAGAGTAGAAGAAAGTGAAAATTTACTCTAAGGCTTTTTCCAACTACATAGTATGTACATTCATTTAGAGAGGATCCATGGTTAGGTGAAATGATATGATATTTCATAAAAAGGTGCTTTATGTCCTTCTCACTTACATGACAAAGTCTAATATAACATAGGCCAATGTTGCTCTTTTAATGTACAATATTTGTATGATCTCCAGGCACTCTTGCCTATGTGACATACAAAGTACTTTTTTCCTTACCCCTCATAATGACTAATGCACCTTTGATCTCTTTCCACTACCCATCACTAAAATGACTCATATATTCCATGTCATCTAGCATGCTAATAAACATTAGTTCACATGAGTATCATGTACATACTGAACATCTCTCGGCATCAACTAATATCCTATCTATATCTATGGATAAATGTCTTCCAAGTCCAAAATCTATGATTTTTTAACTATTTCTTATCTTTATTATATCATAATCACCGTGTATATATGCATCAAAGAAGTCAATATGCAGGGTGATATGAATTGATGCTTCAAAATCAATAAACTAATCACCCTCTTTAGATACTAAATTAGTAGATTTATTATTGCTAACTAGCATCAAGTTACCTTCCAAGGTGACATTGGCCTTTAACTCAATCTATCTCCTCTTATGCACTATTATTCCAATCTTTTCAAAGAATATAATTTTTTTTGCATGTTTCATCTTGTTATACTGACAATACTATTTTTTTACTTTGTGATATTCCTTTGAAACAATGAATTTTTTTCATTAGTTTGCATGTGCCTCATGAATCTCCTACCACATCTCTCAAAAACTAGAATACCATGATAAGCTCCTCCCTTCTTATTTTTCCATATTTTATTCAGATAATAAATTTTCTAAGATAATATGCAATAACACTATACCTCCATGTAGTAACATTTCAAAGAAATTACAAAGTTATCTCAATTTTCTAGAAGTGAGATCAACAATAAATAGGCTAGCAGTTAGTCTTTCAAGAGCATCTTCATAAATATAACCTAATTCATCAGCCCTTAAAAGATGTTTATGTGCACTAATATTAAATTATCATCCTTGAACTTCAGGTAAAATTGATATCTAAAGATCAATGTTGTATTTAAAAAAATAATTTTTTTAGACATAAATTTCTTCCATTGCTTGTCTACCTTTATATAATCAGCAACTTGTTTACTACTTATATATTGTTGAATTATGGAGGTAGCCTATAGTGTAAGTCTTCCAATTTTTCTTTACTTAGTTTTTTAGGTTTTATTTTTTTTCTTATTGGGTTATACGACAATTTGACTACAAGCTAGCACTACAAAAGATAATTAGTTTTACCTGACTTTATTTTCATATAATGGTCCTCCATGATAATAGAAATCAATGAGAACCATAGGTAACCAAAATAAAAAAAAATATCCCAAGGTATATTTGATATTACTGTGTTGGTATCAGAATAATTAGATATTAATATAATGATAATGAATAAATTAGATATCAATATCCTCTATGAAAGTTTGGATACTACATTTGGGTGGTATCAAAAATCTTACTCTGATACAAATTATTGGGGTAGGATGTTCAGACCATGGTTAAAATAAAACTAATAGAAATGATAATATTATTTATTTGGTTATGTAGCAAAAATTTTAATTACAATTATAAACACTCAGAAGTTTTCAAATTACTAAAATCCAAAATACTAAAAATCCTATATAATAAAAAATTAAAAGTTTACATTACAACACAATCAACTCGAATAATGTATGTTGAGATTTATTCGCATATACAGAAAGTCCACAGAACACAAAATACTCAAAATTATATTTTGGACCAAAAATTTTTTTTCTATGAGATAAAACCCTAGAGGTCACAAATCCAATGCAAAGATGTAAACCCGAGATTTTTGGGAAGATGCTATGGATCTTGTTATGCATTATTTAGGTTAGGAGGAGTTGTTTTCAAGAGTAACCACTGCTACTGAAATTACAGCAACAAACCAACCAAGGAAGAGGGAGTTGTCCCTCTTCCAAAAATAGAATATTATAATTATAATCAAAGGAAGAGAATACATATGTTGAAGAGAGAAAAATACCCTATGATGAAATGTCACTCTTCTACCAAATAAAATATTATAATTATAATCCAAGGAAGAGAAAACAAATGTCAAAGAGAGAAAAATGCCCTAGGGTTAAATTTACAACTAGAGCTACAAATATATATGTTTCAATTATTTGCTCTCGAAGACTAGTGCATAAAGGAGGAAGAAAAGTCCAATCCTTCTGCCCAAAGCCAAAGCAAACCCCTACAATTGAAGAACCCAAAAATAGATAATGTCACTTCTATATCGAAAGAAAATGAGAATATGAGAGAGATACTCATGCTATATTGGAAAACCCATCCTTCTTTGTAGAACCACAATTGAGAGAGGAGAGAAGCAGCCAACCCAAAAAATGAAGATGTATTTCTTTTTTTTTTTCAATTAAGGGTTTGTTGAGAATTCTTCTCCCATTCAAGAAAAATGGAAATTTAAAGTTTTTTTTCTTTCTTTTTTTTTGTTTTTTTTTTTTGAAAAATATAATGTGGGATTCTATGTCACATTCTTGGCCTACAATGCTTCAAACCTACAAAAAAAAATAGCAATAACTAAAAAATAAAACATATAAGTTAGAATAACAATTATATATTGCTATTAAATTAACCAAACATAAACACAACTAAGTAAAACTCAGTCTTTCTAACTTGGGCAAACTCAACAAAACATTATAGATAAAAATATGCAATTAAAAACTTTTTGTAACAGGGACACCTCGTGACAACAATAATTTTACCCCAATTACTATCAACACCTATATATATGTAACATATATGCTTTATATATATAACATATATGGTGTATATATATAATATATGTGATATATATGGTATATATAATGTACATATACATTAGATATGATATTAATATATGCAATATATATATTGTAGAATATATGATATATATACAATGTGTTATGTTTATGCAATATATGTATAGTAAATAGAAAGCATATATATTATATATATATTATATATATGTTATATAAGTAGAACATATATATATATAGTATTACAATATGTATATATTATATATGTTGTATATATTGAATATGTATAGTATATGGTGTATCTATCATATATATAAGTTGTATATATAGTATGTAGTATGTAGAACATATTTATTGTATATTGTATATATGATTCATATACTATATATATATATATATATATATATATATATACACTATATATGTATGTATATGTATATATATAATATTACTACAAGAAAATGATGAAATAAAATTAGAAATTAGAGATGCTTAATTTTGTTTCTAAAGTTAGAAGGAATAGAAATAGATTAGAAACATAATTGAAACATTACTATTAAATTTTTAAATGAAATAATTATCCGTCACTATTTGAAGTCACGAATAATTTTACATAAAATGGAAACCAAATTAGAAATGATATTACAGATATAAATTGAAATGGTGTGGCTTTCCATCACTATTATCATGTGAGAATATTAGCGAATAAAGTTAAATGGTATTTAGCAATGGAAAATTTAGTTTCTACATGTATTTGTTATTAAAAATAATAACTTGTCTAGAAATTATAATGGAATTAAATTCAATTTCAATTAGTTTAGAAATGAATAATAGATATGTTTCAGAATTTGGTGACAGAATTGAATTCCATCTCTATTTTTAAAACAAAAACTTATTCTGATACTATTTGACATTAATGAATTTGGCGATGAAATGTAATTCCATCATTATTTTTGCAACGAAAACTTATTTCTTCGCTATTTGATGTTAATGAATTTTTTTTTGAAGAACACTTTGTTTGTTCAAAACTCAGTTTAGGTTTTGGGAAAATTAAGCACCAACCTTCATCGCACATTGACCTAATCTAAATTTTTCTCCTCTGTGTAGAGGTAATCAATTTGAAGTTAATGAATTCCATGATTCCATCGCCCTATTCATCATTCATAGAGCTATGCAATTTTAATTTCTTACTTACATGGAGCACACACACACACACACACCAAGGAAACCCATCCCATTGGCCTATTCATCATTCATGGAGGTATGCAATAACAAGTGTGTGTGTGTATTTGTTATTATAGTCCACTTTTCATTTGGGTGTTACATATGTGACTATTACACACACACACACACACACACACTTGTTATTATATCCACTTTTCATTTGGGTGTTACATATGTGAATATTACACACACACACACACACACACACAATATAGATATGTGAATGTTACCTAAATAAAAGTTAGAAAATTGGACATTCTTTTCAATTCCATGTCCATACAAGTCGAGGAGAGCAATACTTTTATAGGATATTGATTTTTTGGTTTTTTGCCAAAAGTATTTTTGATTTATGCACTTAGCATGTCTGATTATTTTTAAATTTTAAGTGATTTATTGCTTAATTTTTATGATTTTATCAATAATAGATAAGTCTAAATTATTTCATTTTTCTATAATAGAAAAACAAAACTTAACGCAATTGATAAATATATAAGAGATTAATGCAACCCTAATCAACTTATTTAAATGGAAGTTTACCTAGAACTCATCCCGGAAAAATAATTGATTTTTGTTAAGCATGTTCATTCATTTCAAAAATATAACTGACATCATACATAAGATAATTTTTGTCAAGTTTTCCTGGGTTGGACTAACTAAGTTTTATATAGTTGTATTTATATTTTCATTATTTTAATTTTAAAATGATAATATATAATTATTATTTTAAGATTTGATATTTTATTTTATAGGTATTGCTATTTTTGATTTTTTTTTTGCTCTCTTACATGTGTGGAAGAACACTGGACCATTAAAGTAGGATAAAATTATCACATCCTGAAATTAAAAAAAAAATTAGAAAATTGGGAAACTTCCATTTTTAAGAAGAGGCACATATTGTGCCTCTTTGTTAGGGGAGGACCCCCCATCCAATATTATTACAATGAAAAAAATAATATCACACAAAATCGAAGGGGGTGACTACATCTTATTCATGAAATTTATGTAACATCATAAATAAGTTACTATAACATTAGTACAAATAAATCATTCTCTACATTATTATTATTAAATACACATTAATAATATATGTAATAGGAATAGAAAATAGTACATAAACTTATCATGAATAGGTGAATGTCAAATTAAGAGATGCATTAATGACTGATGAGTTTGTACTTTGCAGCATAGATTGAGGAGTTTATTGGGTTTTCTAAAAAGCACCCTCAATTAATGGATGGAACAAAAAATAAAATGCTCATGTAATAATCATATATATATATATATATATATATATATATATATATATATGATTGGTATAAACATGGGAAAATAGTTGTGGACACTATGCTCATGTAATTATTATTTTTAAGATGTGGACACTCCGATTTCATCTTACAAAAAAATAAATTTGTTAAAAACTATTATGTTTGGTATAAATATGGGAAAATAGTTGTGTCACAAAAAACAAACCATTATATATATATATATAAATAGAGGTGTCGAACGGGACGTGCAGGGCCGGGCCGGCCCATTTTTAGCTGGCCCAACCATGCTTTCGTGCCGTGCCTGGCCCGACACTGTTCTGTGAAGGTCAACCCGGTATGGGCCCATGGCACGAATCCAGTGGGTTCGACCCGGTCTTGTCGAAACCCTAATTTAAAAAAAAATTAGGGTTTTTCCATTTCAGCAGCGCGCCACCGCGGTGTCGTGCCGCGTGATTCTTTTTCAACTCCTACCGGGCGAGCCTCGCCCGTCGGGCTCAACTTCTGATGATGAGGTAGTTTCTTGGCTCGCACCAAGGTATCGTGCTCATGGGCCACGATACCATGCCGGGCCAGGCACGGCACAAGGCCCAGTTGGCCTTGGCACGACATGGCATGATTGGTGTCATGGATAGGCAAGGCATGGGCACGAGCATGGAAAATTTCCGTGCTGGGCTAGCCTAGGCATGGCCAAATCATGTCGTGCCTTCTGTCGGACCGGGCCGGCCCAACCCAGTTGACACCTTTAATATAAAAGTTTCGATTCAAATGTTATAATGAAATATGTCAATCCCATGAATACATGTGAAGTCATGTTAGATCATGTTATTGGTCCTTCCTTTAATGTGAATATCACTAATGATATCCCAACAAATTATATAAAATGCTCAAAGCATTATAAGAAGAGGTTTTGCCAGGTAATTCATATGATTACTAAAAGTTATCAATGGTGGCTAGACTATTTATTTTAAAGTCAAAATATTATATTTATAGAAAGATATTTTGATGAAATTTGTGAGTTGTCATCTAAATTATTACCAAAGAATAACATAATGATAGGCAACCTTTACAACACAATGAAGTTAATGTAAGGTTTGGGTTTACCTTTAGAAAGAATACATTGCTCTATTAATGGCAACATGATATATTGGGCTGATCATAGCAAAGAAATTACTTGTAATTTTTATAACTATCCTTGGTATACAATATATAATATATGTAAAAGATAAAAAACAAATATTTATCATACGAAAATGTAGTATTTCCCATTGACTTCTCGTTTGTAAAAATTATTTTCATCTAAAGTCTTTGCTAATGACATAAGTTGGCACAAAAATCATAATACTAAAGAAGGCATAACGTAGTATTGCTCAGATTCTCCATCTTAAAAATAATTTGATCATATTTATCCATCTTTTATAGTTAAAAGTTAAAATGTTAGAATATGGATGAGCATAGGTGGATTTTACCTGTTTAGAAAAATATGGCAACAATACTTTTCATGGCCAATAATTATTACATCATATAATTTACTATCATGGATGTACATTTAAGATGAGTACATATTTTTGTGTGTTATCATGCCCGATCCAAGAAACTCAAAAGACAAGTTATATGTTTTTCTACAATCCCTTATTATGAAACTAAAATATATGTGGAAGCATAGTGTGGAAAGGGAAACATATGATATATCTAGAAAGCATAACTTCCAAATGCGAGCAGTACTTATGTGAATTATTAGTGATTTTCCAACTTATTCAATATTATTATCAGGATAGAGTACTATAAAGAAATTAGCTTATGCTTATAGCATGGAGGACTATAATATATTTTCTCTAAGCAAATGAGGAAAAACTTATTGGTTTGATAACCATCATTAGTTTTGAAATATGATACTTCCAAATCAGAGGAATATAAAGATATTTAGGAAAATCCAAATAATTATAAAATGTGCACCACCTTTAATGTCATGTGCCACAATATTAGAGGTAATTGAAATATATGACTTCAAATATATTATAAAAATTGATGATGATTACTTTAATGCATAGAATTTTAAGAATTGTAACTGTCGCTGGAAGAAACAAAGAATCTTTTGGGATTTGTCTTATTGGAAAACTAACCTCATTAGGCACAACTTAGATATGATGCACATTGAAAAGAATTTTTTTGATAACATTTTTAATACTATTATGAATGTAGAAGGAAAAATAAAAAATAATGCTAAATTAAGAAAGGATATAAAAAAGTTTTATTCATGTTTAGAATTACATAGGGATGAATCAATAAATAAACTACCTACGACATGTTATAATCTTGGCAAGTATGCAAACAAAACTTTGAGCAAATGACTGATAGTGATTAGGTTCCTTGACAAATATGAATTTAATATGGGAAGATGTGTTGATATGAGGTAGCATAAGTAATTTGGGATGAAAAGTCATGACTGCTATGTATTTATGTAGAGGCTAATAGCCATAACATTCCATGAATTACTTCTAAAAAATATTTGGGAAGCATTGACTGAAATAAGTATTTTTTAAGAATCTCACTCATAATATCATAACAAATGAAGACAGAGTAATTACAAAAAAATTTATTCATAATTTTATGTAGACATGAGCATATTTTTCCTTCATGTTTTTTTGACTCCATGAAATATCTTCCAATCCACTTATATTACAGATGGATATATCTATTTGAGAGGTTATATAATTTTTATTTCATCATCTAAAAATTTAAATGTATTTTACAAATAAATATTATTCTAATTAAGAATTTTTTTAGATATCTTTGAAATTTAAAAAATAATATTCGAAATAAAGCCAAAGTTGAAGGATCCATATGTAATGCCTACTTAGTTGAAGAAGCTTGGCATTTTGTGTATACTACTTTCGGCGACAAGTATATACTTCACGTTACAAAATATCACCATATAATGATTATGGTATAAAGGATTGATCAGAATAAGATTACATGCTTTATATTTTCACCCATGTGGTGTGGGTCGATTATATGGTAAAGCAAAATCAAAATAGTTTTTGGATGACCAAGAGTATCATGCTGCATACAGATATATTTTGTTGAACTAATAATAATTTAAACCTTAAATTGAGTAAGATTTTAAATCATTTTACATTGTTATTTTTTTGTCATGGTATATGATATACTTACTTTAATATTCAAAATAACTTCAATCTTATTTTTATTGAATTTAAGCTAATAAATAATGTGCCATAGTATATATGTTTGATTTTATTTTTTTATCCTTTTTTAGGTACATTTTTATTTTTTCATGATTAAATATATTTAATAAACAAATAAAAGATCTTGCAAAATGGTCATTATGTAGTTTAAAGACATATCAAATAAAGCTGTAATGAATTGTAATGTATGCATTAAAGGTTCTAACTCTACTACATCTAATATTGAATTTCATGGTCGATTGATTGAAATTCTATACTTGAAGTATCTTGCTTTACCAATTAAAAAGACAATTTTGTTTAAGTATAAATGGTTTGATCTCATTCCAAATTTGGATACTAGAATTCATCATCAATACAATCTCATGGATGTGCTCAATAAAAAATATTATCAAATAAAGCTGTGGAAGTTGTTATAAGTAGAACAAGTATGTTATACCAAATATTCAACCACAAAAAGAAATGCTAGTGACTGGTGGACTATTTGTAAAATAAGATTGAGATCAGTTGTGGAAGTTGTTGAAAAGGATATCATAGTGATACCATCGCATGTACCTATATTTCAAGAGATTTTAATAGAAATTCATCCAATCAAACATGTGATAGATGATATGCTTGAAACATTGATTGGTGAAGATGAAAACTATTTAGACATTAATGATACACATGTTGAAAAAGATAATGAGAAAGATTTGCACAATTAGATGAGGATGAATATTTGTATGGAGATGATTTTTTTTGTAAATTTTGAAGATACATAGACATTTCTGACTTTGATGTTAAGTTATATTACTTATTTTGTAACTGTTATATTTTGGGTGTTAAATAAAAATTTTTGTTTCACAAATGTGACTATAAATGTGTTTCTCACTATGTTTTGTTAGTATTCCATATTCATTACTTTTTTTTATTGTGTTTGTATTTTTTGATGTTTATGAAACTTGAATTAGGAATGAGAGGTGACAATTCAAGTGGATCTCAATCTGTGGGGAGGTGTAGAGGAAGTCAACAAATAGTTCATGGAAGATAAATTCAACATTTTTTCAGTACAAACAACACTATTAATGTTTCTCTACATTCACCTACATGTACGTAGGATATGTTGGCATCATCTCATCATGAGACAGACATATTATCTACCACTAAATTCTATCTTTGTCTCATTCTACACTAGCTAGTATTGTTAGCTACGTCTCACCTATCTTAGGAGGTACATACATTGATATTATAGCATTGATAATGATTGGATATTCACAATCTATTATTTGTATGCAAAGTAATATAAATTATATTTTTTAGCTCACTATTGACAATAAATAGTATATACCTTATATATATTTACTGCTACATGCATTCGTAGATTTGCTTCTTTTTGTTTTTAATTAATTTAAATTCGAAATGTGCATGAAAATATAAATAAATGTGTTTGTTTAAAATTTGGTAATTTTTATTAATAAAAAACTATGATTTTACTACTGATCCAACATTATCATTCAGAATAAAAATTATCTTTGTGTTACTAAGTTTTGGATAAATAATTTACATGAAGAAAATATGAACTTAGTTACAGAAGTGTGGGTGTTTTTTATTTATATGTATATGTGTGTGCTAATGCTAAATTACTTTATTTATTCTCATTCTAGTATATTTGAGAAGATTATTAAGGAGAAACTAGTTGCGGATAGTATAAAGTAGAGCAAAGTACCATCAAATATGGAAGGATATTATTGGGAAGAATTTGAAATACAATTTTATTGCAGGTAGCAAAAATGTCAAATTATTATATATTAAAAAACTATTAAAAATTTGCATCACAATGTAATGTTCTTTTTTTCTTTTTTTAGAAAAAATATAAATGGAATAATGCTTTGTTAATCTCTGTGAAGGATACATAGAAACATGTAGTTAGTGTTAGATATAATGACAAGCTTAGAAAATGGAGAAAAAATTATGGTAAAGATACAAAGTCAAATAGTATTCCTCTAGATATTTGGATAAAATGACAGGAATATTGGAGTAGTGAAGAATTCAAAGCCTTGTCCCATATGACATCACAAAATTTTTGATCCGAGAAAGTAGGTGAATGATAAGGACCTTCCAAACATGCTGGAGGTTCCAAAATGAATTACCAATATTCTATAGATTTGGTAAAAGTGTCTTTTTTAATTTATTTTAATTTTAACTTTGTCAATGCAAACAATATTAAATTAATGATAATGTTTCATGTACATAATTTATTAATATTATTTAATTTAAGAAGGCTAAGTTGGGAGGACCACCAACACCATTTGAGATGTTCAAGTGAATGTACAAGAAGAAGGATGAATCATTTATAGACAAGCATTCAAATGAAATTAATATGAGTTTTTTATTTTCTACTTTCTGTGTGTTATGTAAATTATAATATATTAAATAAGAAAAATTAAAAAAATTTTATTTTTGGCAACCAGAACAATTATTTTTCTAAGTGAAGCATCTTATTTTTATTAATAGTATTGATGAGTTATTGTTCATGAACTCCTTAATATTAATGACTCACTTAATTTTTATATTAATATTTAGTAGGGTGTTGGTGGTTTGATGGGCTAGTTTCAATTTTATCTGAATATAGTACTGATGAGTTATATTGTATTCTAATAATTCTTAGAAGCTGTGGAGATTATGGTTTCCATTGTTTCTCAATTGATAGATCATTCTACAGAGGTTTTAGAAATTGATATTATGCATATTTACCTTCGGGCTATTGGAGTGGAGGCAAAAAAATAGTGAGCGTATGGATTGGTACCCATGCATCTACATTTTATCTAGGTTCTATTTGGAGCTCTTCAACTTCTTCTTTCAATTATAATAATTTCTTTGATGAGAGGTTGCAAGAGGAAATACATGTAATTTAAGATAATTTTCAATACACAAATGATGAGATACAACACAAGAACAAAGAGATGTAAAAGCAAATTGAATAGATGAACAAAAAAGAGAAGAAGAAATACTAAAAAAAAAAGAGGAGGAAATTCAACAAAATATTTTGAAGATGGAAAAAATTATGTGTACGTTGGTAGAGTTTTCATCTTTTTTTTATTATTCTGAAGAAGATCCATCTAGATCTTCAGAGGAGAATACTCATCTCGATAATGAGTCATACAAGTAGCTGTTTGTTATATTGTTTATGGCATCCCCGCTGGGAACTTTATTTTGTTTAACTTTTAATTTCGTGATAATGTTAATGAAAGTAATTAATATATGTGCAATGGGGATGATTGAAGTTTGATATTTTTTATTTGATGTTATATATCATAGTGGATGTTATGTGAAGGTTATTGGATGAAAAATGTGCAAAAAAAACTAGATTGCAGGGTATATGGTTTTTGTATGCATTTGTAAATAAAGTACAATATATAAAAACTATAACAAATGAAATATGTCCCTATTATAAAAATTAGAAACAAAAAATTACGTTTCAATTCTGAATCTAAATTAGAAACGAAATTAGTATTTCTATTCCGTTACTATTTTAGTATCAGATTAAAAATTGAAACTAAGAATATGATTCCATTGCTATATTTAGAAATGGAAATAATTTGTCACACAAATTAGAAATGTTGACACTCCATGTAATTTATGTTTCTAAAATTTAGAAATGAACTTTAAAGAAATAAAAATATTTCGTTTCTATTTAGGTCTCTAATTATAGATTGCGATGGAATTAGAAATGGATTTAGCCATTTCTAATTTTATTATTTTTTATAGTGCATGTATATATAGATTTGTATATAGAATACACACACACACACAGACACATATTATATATATATATATATATATATATATATATATATATATATATATATATAAAGTAGGTTCACAATGTGGATTGTTAATCCATCATATATACATAATATATATAGTATATAAATATTATATATATAATATATACAAAAATACACAAAATATATATTACATATATACATCATATTACTATACATATATGTAGCATATATGTTTTATATATATAGTAAATATATATACAACATATATCATATCTATATAAGGCATATATGTTGTATATATATAACATGAATACTAGATATATAATACATCATATATAAAACATATATGTTGTATATATAGCATTTATCATATATATATATATATATAAACAACATATATGCTTTATATATACAACATATGTGTTGTATATATACAAGATGTAGGATGTATATATATAAGATATATAAATCATATATAACATATACATACAGTATATATACTATGGTACAACTATAATATATTGTATATAGAATATGTGTACATATATATTATATTTATAAATATATAATGTACATATTATATATAGTATATATATTTTATATATAAATACCATATATATATATATATATATATATATGATTCAGACATTATATGTATGCTTTGTGTGTGTGTTTTTTAATTTGTGGTATGATGAAGTGGCATGTAGCCTATGGTAGATATTATGTTTTTTTTTTCAGAAAAAAAATTACTTTATTTGTTATTTTAATGTTCTTTCATACACGACATGATGACATTACAAGGTTAAAGATAAGATGCATATTAGGTATTTGTGTACACAAAACTTAAATACTTTTGGTTTTGGTGCACCAAAAGTTAATAGAACAAAAAATAGATCTCAAAACACAATTATTTTTGTTTTGGAATACCAAAAAAAATTTGCTTAGTTTATTTATGTTGATTTCTTGTTGAAAGTATATGTATATGTGTTATATCTTTCAATTTGCTAAAAATATAAACAAAAATATTTTCTTACAAAAGAAGTAATTTGTTCTCGGGTAACTAGTTAATCAAAATCAACATATCTTATATGGCTTGATAAAAAAATCTAATACGTTCCAGTTCCATGTTATAATTGTGTAACCCAACAAACTCATCAATATGTAAAGAGCTTAATGATTGTCTCACCACATACCATTATATTAAGCTCTCAAAACTCATTATATTTTTTTAATTATGGATAACCTACTATTCTAATTATAGCCGAGTGAATATAAGAATGTCTTTCTTCTTTGATATTGTCATCTCTCTAGATTAGTTTCATTTCTTTTTTCTATTTTTTTCTTTTTTCTTTTTTTTTTTTTTTTGAGTTTGTAAAGCTCATAGAAGACATAAATCTTAGATACCAATTGTTAGAACATGGTATAAAACATTGACGTATTATACCATTTATGTAATCACATTGAAACTGAGTGTGAATGATGCATTTCATTTTGATTGTGATTTATAAAATAATTTTACATTGTTTGTATAAACAATTTAAGTGATTACAATATTGTTCACATATTAAATCTTAATCACATAAACTCGAAAAACTCATTTTGACTCTTAGTCTCAAATAGATATATATTGGTTTATGTTTAGTCACATGGTTACATACTTAAAGTAAAAATATATATTGGCTAGAAAAACCAATCTAACATATCACACCACATAGACTCGATACGCATGATTTTTTATAGTTTATCCAATCATAATTCAATAATGAACTATTTAAAAAATTTCCAAAAAGTAAATAAAACCCTGCTTATGAAAGAAGAGTTGAAGTGGTTTAAAGGTGTCATTTGGGCATGACATCCCGGGTTCGGGCCCGGCCCGAGGCACAACTCGACTAAGTCATGCCTGGCCCAACATTACTAGAACTGTATTTGGGTATGTGCCATGGTGGGCCAAGAAGTTACTAGGCCTCATGCTAGGCCATGCATGACCTGGCTACTTGGCCCAAAGGCACAGTCCAGTGGTACATTCATGTAATATGCCCCGGAACTAGGATCGGGTATCGGGGCATGGTCCGATTGGATTGTGCTCGACCCACATGTCCCCTTTTTTTTTAAAATAACTTTTTATTAAAAAAATCATTTTCCATTGACCCCAATCCATCGCATCACCCCGCCGACTTGCCCAAGGCTAAGGTCTGATTCCGAACTTGAAGGCTCGATCTCAAACCTTTTAAAACCAATGGTATAACTCGGCATGCACTCACCACATCCCGGCACGAGCCAACCCGAATTAGGCAAACTCATGCTGGTCGAGCCAGCTTTTTTTGGGTTGTGTCATGTTTGTCATGGTACGGTGGCCCAACTAGGCCACCGTACCACTTGACATCTCTAAAATGGTTTGACCTATTCTAGCAACTTGAAAATTAAATTGTTGATTCTAATGATATAGATTGAATCAACTCTCTAAAAAAATTACTTATTCTCATTGATGTGTTGGTCAAGCTATAAATCAATTTTTGGAACTTATAATATTGGTAGCCATTTATCTTCTTAAAAGAACTAAAATTTTCATGTATCTTATAATGAATATCTTAATAGATTTCAAGAGTTAGACAAATCATTTACATGAATAGAATTCCAAAGTTTGTAAAGCTTCAAAGTTCTTAGAGAGAAAAATGTGTCTATATATAAAAAGAATTAGTTCTAACAATAGTTGTTAGAACCTAGAATTGATGCCAAATTGCCAACACTAAGTGATAATTTATAAAAACCCAAAAATGAAATAAAAGTTGTAGAGAAAGAGAAAAGAGAAAAAAATATATAAAAAAAATTCTTTTATAAGTATTGTTATGCATTATACATCCCATAAGATTATTTGTATATGTAAAATGAGTTAGAAAAATCATACTGGCAATTATACATTAAATGACAACTCTATAAATTAATAATAACACAATTATACCAATCAACATAATCATGAGTCAAATAATCTAATTTCATCCTTCAAACTCAAGCAGACAAATAGTTTGCTCATGTGACCAATGCAAAGTATGTTATGAAATCATCTTGAAATTTTTTTTTTGATGAATGCATAAACTATTTGATCAATAGAAGATAAAGTGATATGAAGGGTGCCATAGACTATATGATGATGAACAAAGTGGAGTCAATCTCAATGTGTTTTTTATGCTTGTGAAATATAAAATTATAAAAAATATGAATGACACTCTAACTACCACAATAAATGTTAGTAGCATTAAATTTTGAGGTCCTCATATCTTGCAACAACCATCTAAACCAGACATATTCGGAGGTAGTTATTCTTTATAATGGTTACTTATGTTGATGAAAGTTTGATATTATCCTCAAGTGGAGTGTTGGAATTCTTATTATCTTTCAAACTAGCATGAAATGAAAGATCATTATCATATTTAGTTTGAGGCAAATTGTAACAAGTACTTTCAAATGATATTTCAATCCAAGTAAACAATTCAAATGACCCATATTCTTCATTTCATATTACATATTTAGAAAATGTTTTAACTTTGTGATAGCCTACAAATCATACTTAGTAATGATCATATCATCGACATAAAAGAAATAAAAAAGTATATACATTATTAGTTTTTCAGATAAAAATGTGTTGTAATTAGAGCTAGATAAAAATCCAAATTTCTTAATAGTGCAATTTAATTTGGAAAATAATGTTTGAGGAGTCTACTTAAGTCCGTATAAGACTTTTTGAAGATGGAAAACTTTACTAGGTGAGTGATTATAACAAGTGTTGGTTGCATATTTTCTTCTTGAAAAAGATCTCAATTCAAAAATTTCACATCCATCTAAAATAGTTACTACTTTTTGATAGATGCAATAGGTATAAAACAACGAACCAGAATGAAGCATACCTCTAGAGCTATTGACTTCTCATATTCAATATCATTTTATTGAGTAATATCTTTGTCCACTAATTGGCATGTATATTACTCCAACAAACAATAAATATGGGTTTTGATTTTATAAACTCAATTTCATATAATAGAAATTTTAATGATCGATAAGATAACCAAGTCTGACAAATGTCTTTTTGTTGAGGCATGTAATTCTTCTTTCATGGCTTGTTGAGAAATAGTATTAGTATTGGTTTCTTGATGAGAATATGGATGATGCAAAGAAACAATGATAGAATAAAAATGATAATCTCAACTATAAGATGTTGGTTGGATATCTAGTATTGTAGGATTAGAAGAATTAGGTGGAGCTTCAGAATCTATAGATGAGCCAGATGTTTCATGCATGGTTGTAGATTGATTATTTGTCTGTACTACATCAAAATTGTTTGGAGAATTTGAGATGGACTCATTGACAGTGCCAGATGATTCATCAAGAAACAACTTAATAGACAAATTAGTGAAGAAAGGTTTTTTTTTAGATAATTAAAAATCAGAGGGTAGAAAATATCTTTTATTACTTAAAAGTAACTTATTGAGAGATAGCGAGATATTTAGAAAAAGGATCACACCATATATATCATTTATGTTCGACACCATAATTCAAAAAATAATATAGTTGAGAATGAGGCTAAAATTTTAATAGTTAACAAGAAAATTGATATTGGATGAAAATGAGTTTATAAAATCATGTCTGAAATGTATAGACAATGGTTTGGTTCTCTTATCGTTAATACAAATAGAGTAGAAAATATCTTGTCCACTAATTGGCTGTGATATTACTCCCCCAAACCATCATTTATACCAATTTTTTTATGAATGTTTGTATGGTAAATAAGTAATTTACCAAACAACATTAATATGAAAATTGGTTACTAATTCTTATAGATTGAATATGAATCATGTTCATATTCATATGAATCATGTCTAAAATGTATTTTTATTTGCACTTTACATTACCATTTTGTTGATATTAGGATAAAATCGATAAACCATTTTCCATGCTAAGCATGAAAATTGATTGTAGTTTGAAAATTTTTATATGAATCATGTTCATATTCATATGAATCATGTCTAAAATGTATTTTTATTTGCACTTTACATTACCATTTTGTTGATATTAGGATAAAATCGATAAACCATTTTCCATGCTAAGCATGAAAATTGATTGTAGTTTGAAAATTTTTATATTTTATGGCAATATATATTGAAAAGTTTTGATAGTATACAAAAATTGACTTTTAACATAAGAAACAAAGAATAAATTTGAGATATTTGGGAAGGTTTGTTAATGAAATATATTCAAATGAATCTAGAATAATCATCTATGAAAATCACAAAAATATGTGACACCTTCCATAGTGGCTATGAAAGATGGTCTCCAAACATCAGTATCCAAAAGATCAGAAATAGAAGAAACATAATAATTTTTATTAAAATATACACATGATGTTTTGCTAGTTGACCAGAGGCACAAAATATGATGGTTGTTATTATATTTAACATTTCCTAGAAGAATGCTAGAACATAGAAAATTTAATTTGGAAAAAAATAAGAACAAGATGGGAAAGGCAAATGGATAAAGACACATAGACACATAAATAGCCATTCCTAGAAAGAGACATAAAAACCATGATGGGAACAGTGTAACTCAACTCCAATATTACATAAATGACCTAAATAAATATGGTTTAATGAAAGGTTGGAAACAAGAAAACTATTAGAACAAATAGTTTGGAAGTAGTAACAAGACTAGCAAACATGCAACAAGTTTAAATATTATGTATACCTAAATATTGAAACAATGCTTATATTTTTCAATAATCAAGAGTCTACAATCATATAATAACATATAGAGTCATATAACTAAGATGAAGATTTACCTTAAGTAACATAATGGGTAGAGAAAGTGGAGAAAATGATGATAGACTGAGGTCTTATCAAATTTATATTTGAGTTGATCATACAACCATGTTCCTTATTTGGATTATAACTTGATGCATTTATTAATGGGAGTCTTATGCTTATGACAATTTCTAAAATTTTATTTACGTTGTGATGAAGATGAGGTTAGAGTAGCTAGAATAGTATGAGTGGATAAATTCTATATTGATACTCCAACATAGCAAAATGAGCATCATTAGCGCATAATTTTGTAATCACGGTATCTATGTTTAGAAAAAAATCCATATATAACATAGAGGATATAATGATCTCAGATGTGTCATTCAAGGTTGTAAATGAACTAATAATCTCGAAATCATCTCTTTCTCTTGAACGAGCATATCATCACAGTCATGAAGCCAATTTGGTTCAAATAATGATAAGTGATCCCATAAACTAATTATCCAAAAAAAAAATCATTAATGAATTGACCTAGTTTTTAATGCATTTGGTTAATGAGCATCATAACGCGGCAAACAATGAATGAAAATTGTTCTTAGGTACTATTTAGAAATCAAAACCCAAACATATTTTCTATAACTCAGATCTCCAAATTGAAAGTTGATAAATACAACATACAAATTATGAATATAAGTGATGATATAATAAATTTTTTTATTTCATTATTTAAACATGTAAGTATAAATGGAAGTATCCTCATCTTTAAACCTCATTGATTTAGTTTCATCACCATTTACAAAACAATTATTTTAGACCTTTGACATATGTTTTTTATTGAGCCATCATTACATGATAAGTATTCGACACTCTACGTACCAAATGGTTGAAAATTTTCAATTTCCCCCTTGAGATTAGTGTTAGGTACTCTATATACCAACCTTTTTTGGATTATTTGACATAAATTTTATAATGTGTTTATACTAATTTTAGCTTTAAATGAATATATTTTACTAAATTAAAGTTTTGATATAATTTGATGAATATTAGTAAAATCAAAATTATTTTTGGTAAAATTAGTGAACTTGGTGGAGCAATGACTTGGAGAGCAGCAAATTATGGAAATTCATGACATTTACCATGTCATGACTTAGTTATACTATTCATAGTCTATTGAGAAGTTGTAGCAACCTTTATTGGTTGTAATTCTACAAAATAAGTTATGTCAATCTTTATACATTATGACTCTACCATCGAGTTTTCATAATCTTTTTATTATGTAATACTATCTTTGTGTCTGTTATATTTTCTTGGAGTCATGACCATACTATTTATAAAACATAATGATGGATAAGACTTTAGTTTCACATTGGGACAACCAAGTACTCTACTAGTACAATAATTTATGGCATTTTCCAACACCGAGACTTAATCAATATAGAACCAAAAATGATATAACATCAAGTAATTTTTAGTCATGATAAAATTTTTTACCATGACTTTATGATCTAAAGAGTAAATATCTAGGTCATGGTATTCTTTTCGTCATGATTTTAAGATATAAAAAGTGAAAACCTCAGTCATGGCATTCTTATCACCAAGACTTTGTATTTCAGAAAATATTTGTCTCAGTCGCACTATTCTTGTTATCATGATTTTGTGATCTAAAGAGGGAAAATCTCATTCATAAATATTCTTGTCACCGTGACATTGTGATCTAGAGAGGAAACCCCTCATTTATAGATATTCTTACTACCATGGCTTTGTACTCCAAGAGGAAGTTACTTTTGTCATGATAATTCTTTACCATAATGACTTTAGTAATCTTGAAAAAATTCAAATAGATAAAAAAGTCATGACATCTACCTAGTGTTATAACTTTCAGCTTAAAGATTCACATGGAACCCTAAAATATAAAATATACACTTAGAGTTCTTCAAAAATAAAAGATAGGGAATCAGGTTTGGAGCCTAAGAGCATGAAAAACCCTAGGTGTCATGACCTTAATCCCCAATCAGAAAAAAAATTCAAGCCAATTGCTTGCAATAATTGGTTGGGATTAGATTTTGAAAGTTAGATCCTCACTAGAGTTGTCAATAGAAATCCTCAATTCCATGAGATGTTGCTTCATACATCTCACATTTATTCTTTCTAATATTTAAGCTAAATTGAGACATAGGGTTAGTTTATTGTATTTATATTATGATGATGTGATTGTATAATATTTATATTTATGATAATATTATTATTTGGATGTTAATGAATATTGATGCTATTTAGAACTAAAATCTATGGTTTTCACTATATCATAGATTTATGCATGTTGATAGTAATGGATGATGATAGGTAAATCATGAAATACACTCACATAGTATGATAAGAAGGAAGTGACAATCTTTCTAATCTTATTGAATGAGATAAATGTGTGTGTGCAAGCCCAAGATTAAGATAAGTTTAATTATTATGAATATGGTACTTACGAAGTTGAAAGTAGAAATATATTTATAACTAATCTATTATACATATTCTAGAAAAATTAACCTTCAAATAATGTGGATGTTATATAAAATATCTAATCTAGAGGTTTCACTATAGTATGAAAGTCATGTGTCAACTGTGATAAATGATGATAGGTAAGTCACATGATACACATAAGTAGTGGTGTTTCATATGATGGTGTAGTCTTATGAGTCATTTCCTCTAGTATGATTTGCATACGTGATATTCAAGACAAGTTGTATGTTAATTGATGCAAAAATGACACTTAAAAAACTAAAAGTACAAATATATTTATTAACATATTATTTCACATATTTTCAATGCAAGAGGTCAGGGAATAGAAATACATATTCAAAGTAGTCATCAAGGGCAGCTAATATACTACCTAAAAAAAGCAAATATATAAATGACTCATGAATGAAATAATTGTGATTTTGATGGTTAAATAATGATGGTACAACTATGAGGGGATCATCTTTGGTTGTGACAATCCAAGGATGATATTTACCTTGTATATCAAGAGGGCACTATGATATTTTTATACTAATCTACCGTTTATCCAATAATCAAGAATAATATTACCCAAATACAAAAGAAATCGCATCATGCATAAGGAAGTGAGTCGGTCCTAAAATTTATGTATTTTTTCAAAATATAAGTCTATCTACTCAACACAAGTAGCTATTAGTTCACTATTAGTTGCTCAAACTTTCTATACAATCTCTATATTATTGATATTTAGACTTATGTCAATCTTTACTATTTATATCACCCATATTTTTATAGAACTATGCTAGTCTAAAATAATCACTCCTTGAGCTTTTATAACCATATCATAAATGATATATTTTAGTATTTTAATAAATTCAAAACAATAAGAAAAAGAAAGAATTAAAATCAATAAGAAAATATAAAATACAAAATTGACTGTGGTATAAAAATCAAGATAATATAACTTAAAATTTGAAACATCCTAAAAAGCATGGAAAGGTATTTGATTTATATAAGGATTGAAGTAGAAAATGTGTGAACTAGATGATCAAAGAATAGTATAATCATAGTGGAAGCAAAAGTGTAAAAAAGAATTGATGATGATTGATATTTTGATTTCAATAAATTATGTCTAAATGGTTTCCTTAGTGAAACTATAATGCCAAAAAAATAAAGAATTGAATAAATCTAAAACAAAAACCAAAAATTACACATGAAACCAAAAATGCAAATTTTTTCCCTTTGAAACCATGAAAATATCTCAAGACCCAAAAATAAGTTTTTAAGAATGATAAAATGAGAAGATACCTATGAAAGTTTTGTAAGTTTTGGTATGAAATATATATCCTATAGAAAAGGCCTATTTATTCAACTATACAGTAATTATAAATTTAACAAAAAACATAATTATACTAAATGCTATAATCATATAAGTCAAATATTCAAACACTAAGATTGACATTTTCGAGTGTCATGCTAAGGTTAGGCATTATTGCATGGAATTACTTTACTCAAGTTTAAGAATGTTATTAATATTATTCTCTTATATAAACTTTGCATGATTTCCTAAATCCTATGGAACAACCTATCTAACTATTTCAAATAAATAGGGAATTCACTTGCTATTCTACCAGAAAACTATTGCTTCAATTGTTGTGTGTACTGAAATGATGATTGATCTCAACAATAGAATAGTTGTCTCCACACAAATAATTAGTTGCATTTTAGGTTACAATAATATGAATTACTTCATGTGAAATGATGATATTGTTCACTCATACCAAATGATGTAAGTGAGAAATTTAAAAGCTAACCAAACATGCTAGTGATTTAGAGCCATTGTGATCCATAAGTTGTAATTCATATATGTTCATTTATTGTGAATGCATTTTTGAAGCTTGGTTTCATATGTCAAACATAATCATGAAATTATAGAGTTTTTCCAATTTATATATTTTGTAAGGATAGTTACAACTCTAAGGTATTAGTTTTTATTTTTGTGTTAGATAAAAATAGAACCATTATAAAAAAATTTACAAAAGTTATACATTTTTTAAAATCAAGACTCAAAATTATTTTTTAATTCTAAAAATTATAACTTAGAAATAAAATAAAAAATAGTAACCTAATAGTCCCCCCAACGGCCAACCCAAGCCCACCATCCTGTCTTTGTAACAAAACAATACCACACCTTGAAATTTCATGAATGTTGGAACACAATGTATCTCCCTTTTTTTTCACACTTATTCATGTGTTTTTTTTCTCTCTTCTATAATTCCACAATAACCATAGAATTTCCATACTTTTCAATTATCTCGGAAAATCAAGAGGTGTGTGAAATTTTGTTGAAACTTTTGAGGTAATATTGGGAAGTTTCTTACTTTCAAGAAATATCTAAGGGTGTGATTTTCTTAGATCATAATATATAAACATATAGCTACAATAGCTGGCATGAGTTTCTTCTACAAAATAGCAATTGCATCTACGATGGAGAATCAATAGATAAATGTTGTAGATATAGCAATAATATGATATTATCCATAAAGAAGCACAAGTCACCCTAGGAAACCTATGATGATAAGTAGGTTAGACAAACTTATGAGTAAAATATTCAAACATATGATTTTCACCAAGTATTTGTGGAAGACCCACATAGTTATTAATCTAGATAAACCTATGCTTGCAAATTCATGGTTTTATAAAAATAGTTGTTGAAATTAAAATAGATCTAATTTTATTTACACTAAGTTGTGAAAAACAATCCGTATTTGTGGAAGACCCAAATATTTCTAGCTATAAATTTTTTATGATATTTATATCTAGGAAAATTTTCTTCCCATCCTCTAGTTTTTCTCCTTTCTATTATCTTGAAGACAATCCATATTGAATATTTGTGTCTATTAATCTTAGATTTTTTTGCATGAAAAGGGAGGCCTTACAGAAACACTAGAGGAATTGGGGGTCTCTAAATTTTCAAAAATATTAAATTCCTTTTTATTATTTATATTATTTAGATGATTATAATTTATTTTAAATATTATTATAAAAAGATTATCAAGACTAGAGATTAGATAGAAGTAGAAGGAAGTGACTAATTAAAATAAATAACAAAAAATATATATCGACCATATGATGTTGACCATTTGTAGGCTCTATGGTTACTTGGTATATTTATGGATTTAAGAAACTATACTTCAAAAAAATGGAAACTCAAATTTTGAAAGAGACTAAGAGAATATAAAGATAAAATAGATAATTTTATGAGAACAAAGTAAATATAACTATATTTATAAATAATTGGCTGGATATGAATTTGAAAAAAAAAATAGTTTTTTTTACTATTGTAGGTGCTGCCAATGTGAAAATGACTATTCAAATGGCTCATATCCATACAATAGCCATTTTTTAAATGATTGTGTATAGATAGTAATAATATTTTTTTAATGACTATGTTAGGTCGTATTGGGTAATGGGTTAGTGTTCGACACTTAATGTACCGAATGTTTTGGGTTATTTGATAGACTTTTGATGATGTGCTTGTACTGAAAATAGGCTTATAATTAAACAATTTCACTAAATGGCAATTTTAATGTAACTTAATGAATGTTTGAATAATAGTAAAATCAGATGTAATTTGAGTATAATTTGTTGACTTGGTGGAAAGCTAGTTTGGAGGGTTGAAAAATAAAGGGAAAGTCATTGATATCTTTAAAATTATGACTTCGTAACACTAGCACATGTCAATTAATTAGTCATAAGTAGTCTTTCTTAGTCACTACTCTACAAAATAAGTCGTGATAATCATTATAAATTATGACTCTACCACCTAGTTGCCATAATCTTTTCACTATACAATACTTTTTTTATAGCCATAATATTTTTTTAGAGTCACACATCATTAATACTAAATAACTAAAACATAATTTTGACCATAACTTTATTTTCAAGTCATGGTATTTTAGTGCCACATTGGTACCAGAAGTTATGTTATTTTCCAGTACCATGACTTATTTTTTATGGAGCTAAAATAACATAACATCAAGTAATTTTTAGTCATAGAAAACTTTTTTTCATAACTTTTTACTCTAGAGAGGAATACCCTCTGCTAGGGCATTCTTGCCACCATGACTGTGTTCAAGAGGGAAATATCATATTCATGATATTTTTACCATTATGACTGTGTTGCAAAGAGATTATTCATTTTTCATAATATTCTTGTCACCATGCCTATTGCTTTTTGTGGATAATTACCTTAGGCATGACATTTTTTTGTGACTTAGCATTCAAAAGAAGAATTGCTTCAGTCATGGCAGTCCTTATAACCATGACTTTTGCACTCCACAAAAAATTAAGAGATTCAAAAGTCATGACCTCAACCTAAAGTCACAACTCTCAACTTAAAAAGTTGTATAGTAGCTCAATGAGAACTTGGGGCTTACAAGAAAGACTTGAGTTTTTGCCAAAATGAGGAAGTGGATTCGAAATTTGAGCCAAGAGCATGTGAAACCCTATGGGGTGTAAATTCAGATCTCTACTTAAGAACAAATTCAAGGTGAACACAAGCAATAATTAATTGTGAATAGGATTAGAAACTTAAATCCTCACTAAGGTTTTCATTCAGAACCCTCAAATCCATGAGATGAACTACAAAATATATCATACGAATTCTTTTCCAATGTCAGACTATATAAGGATCTAGGATTGATTTATGTATTTGTATATGATGATGAATATTGTATCAAGTTTTATTTATAGTATGGTTATGTTTGGAATATTAATGGATAAAGATATTATTTAGAACATCAATTTAAGGTTTCATATCCAACATAGATTTATGTATGTTGGTCATGATAGAGGGTGACAAGTAAGTCATGGGACAAACTCACTAGATTAGAACCAAATGAAGTGATAACCCTTCTACTCTTATCTCATGAGATAAAACTATGTGTAGAAATCCCAAATGTATATAAGTTTAATTGACATGACTATGGGGCTCACAAAGCCAAAAGCATAAAAAAATTTATAACAAATATATTGTGTATATTCTAGAAGAACTAACCTAAAGCCGATGTAAAGATTATATAGAATATTTAACCTAGATACTTCACCATATTGTGAAAGTCTTGTTTTGGTCATGGTAGACTATGATAGATAAGTCATAGGATACACAAATTAAGATATGTTGTAATGTAGTGACAGCCTTATGATTCACTTTCTATTATATGATTTCCAAAGTGAGATCATTAGGCAGTCATATGTTAATTGATATGAGTATGATACTTATAAAACTAAACGTACAAACATAATTATTACTATGTTACTCAATATCTTTGGTGATATTACCTAAAAAGAGTAGACATGGATAATTATGAATGGAACAAGTATGATTTTGGTGATAAATACTGAATGCATAACTACAAGAGGATGATCATTGGTAGTGACAATCTAAGGTTGACAAAAACCTTGTATGGCAAGAGGGCACTGAGTCAATTCAATATATATATTCTTGATTCAATAATCAAATATAACATTACCCCAATAATATGAAAATCTCATCATACAAAAATAAGTAAGTCAATCTTAAAGTCTAAGTATCTTTTCTAAATCCAAGTTTATCTATTCAACTCAAATTATTGTTAGTTTATAGTTAGTTGATGAAACTACTTACACAATCTCTATATGATTAATATTTGGACTCATATCTTCTTTACTACTTGTATGGTCTATATACTTATAAATTTCCCTTCGATGAAATTAATCACTCAACAAACTTTTGGGACTATGCCACAAAAGATTATATTTGGCATTGCAACAAAGCTGCAACATTCAACTCATGACCATCATAAAAATGACTAACAACTAAGTCGTGGGGCATGTGCCACATCATAGCATGCCATGGAAGATATGGCACCCAGCCACTATTCAAGCATGACACGAGCATGGACATGAGTCATGAGGTACTCATAAGCCTGAGTGGCATACATGTTTCCCTATCAAGCCAAGTATGACACATGGTTTTAGCCATGGTGAGTTGGTGACCCATGACTCTTTGTGATCCAGTCAAGTCTTGCAGATCCAAATATATGTGGATCAGGATGGATCAGATTTTATGTAGGGTAGCCACCCAACCCATTGGACACCTCTACTTAAATTAGAAAAAATAGTTGTGGCAACTTACTTGCAATACTTTACAAACTTTAATATAAAGTGTTGCAGACTATTCAAATTGGTTTCTACATTTTTCTTTATTTTTTTTGTTGATTTTAGTGGACTATTTATTAAGTTCCTCTAGTAATTATCATGGGTCATGTTATGCCAATAGGATTCTAAGAAGGGGTAGCTTGGCATGGCTCAATGGCATGACTTTTAGGTGAGTCAAGTCAGGTTATGCTGGGTCATGCTAAGTCTAGTCATGCTAAATCAAATCATTACAGGCTAGCTTGGGTTAGCACTAGGCTAGACCGAGTCATGACCAAGCTAGCCAATGTTAGGACTAGGCTAGCCGCTAGCTAGTTTGGCCAGTAGGGCCAAACCTGGCATGCACGGGCATTCATGCTCATTCCATGTCTGGCATCTCGTGCCAAAATGTTTGGCCCATCATGGCCCAAGTCATGCCATGGCATGTCCAAGAATGGTTCTGAATCATGTCATGTTGTGTTAGGCACGGCTGAACCATGTTGTGTCATGGGTTGTGCCTCAGCCTCTTGATATAGTTGACACCTCTAATACATAATATGTAAATGTCTCCTAAGAATAGTTGGTACATGATTTGCTCATTTTTTATGACATTACTATCTAATATCACGAAGTCATTGCCATACTTAAATTTATCTAGTTATATCAAAACATCCCAAACATCACTATTTGGAATCTTCAATGAATGGCCACACAAAGAATGCATAATAAAAGTGAGTTTGACTTCTCCAAACTTGATTTGCTTATACTCTGAGTAAGTGAGAAGATTCACACTAGCTCCTGAGTCTTGCAATCCTTTTTGTCAAATATACTTTTCCAACACTAACTAAGATTATTAGACAACCCAAATTTTAGTATTTTTGATGGGGGCCTTTAGACAATAATAACACTTATTTGGTCCATTAAAAATATTTTTATATTGACATTCAACCCCTCTTTATCATTTATAAGTCATTAAATAATTTCATGTTGAGTGGTGTTTGCACATGATCATGTCATGTAACATAATGTTTACTTTCACTTCCTCGAACACCTCAATTAGTTCAATGAAAAAATAACTTTTATCGCCATCAAAAGCTTTAGGAAAGGAAGGAGATACTAGTTTCTTCCCCTTAGCAAAAAATAAGATGAAGAAGAAGATGAAGAAGAAGATGGTGAAGAACAAAAAAGAAGAAGAAACAAAAGAAGAAACAAAAGAATAAGAAGAAGAAGAAGATAAAGAAAAACAACAACACCAAGAAATAGAAGTAGTAGTAGTAGTAGATGAAGAAGGATAAGAAGTAGTAGAAGAAGAAAAAGAAAAAGTAGTATAATAACAACAACAAAATGAAGAAGATCAAGAAGAAAAAGTTGAATAAGAAAAAGAAGACAAATAAGGAGAAGAAGATGAATGAAAAAAGAATATTAAGATGGAGAACAAGATGGAGGAGGAGGAGGAGGAGAAGATGATGGAGGAAGAGGAGAAGCAGAAGAAGATGATGATGATGATGACGATGAATAAGAAGAAGATGAAAGTGAAAAAAAAATATTTAGAAAAAGAAGCAGAATAGAACAAAGAAGAAAAAGTAGAATAAGAATAAGAATAAGAATATGAATAAGTATAAGAAAAAGAAAAATAAGAAGAAGAATCCAAAGAAGAAGATGATGAAAAATAATATTCTAATATATGCATAGCTATTCTTAACATATACACATATGTAAAATAATATTTTTACATCCGCCCTCAAACTCATGGTGGTTTAAGAGAAACTAATTTGAAATTGGAAGTTAATTCTTGAAATGTTCCTTGAGTAAGAGGTTTTATGAATATATCATCTAACTGATCCTCTAAGTGAACAAAGTGAAGTATGAGTGTACCTTAGAGTAGATGATGATGGGGGGTGATAGTTAATCTCAATATGTTTAGTAATTTATGGAAGACATCATTATGAGCAATTTGAATAGTACTTTAATTATCACAATGAAGTTTATTTGTAGTAGAATAATCAATACCAAGATCTTATAGTAACCAATATAACCATATAAGTTTAACTATGGCAGCATCCAATGCTCTATATTCCATTTTAAGATTGGAACATGCAATAACTATTTATTTCTTGCTTTTCTAAGAGATAATAGAATCACCTAGAATAAAATAATATTCATAGTAGATCAATGATCGGTGGGATGTCCTCACCAATCTACATCTAAATATAATTAAAGAATTAATGAAGGATGGGAAAAAATTTAAAGAACATCAAATTTGGTGCTTTTCGGATATTGAAGAATTGTGAGAATAGTAGCATGATGAAAAGATATTGGGGAAGCCATAAATTAACTAACTACATGAACTGCATAGAAAATATCAGAGTGAGTAACTATGAGATAGATTATACTCCCAACAAGTTATCTATAGAGGGTATCATTAAATAGTGATTTGCCTTTATAAGAATTGAGGTGATAGTTATACTCAATAGTTGTGTTGACTATCTTGTTATCATAGATATTGGCTCAAGAAATTAGATCTAGGATATATTTGGCTTAGGTAAGATAAGAACCATCTATAGAAGAAGAAACTTCTAGACTGAAAAAGTGATTAAGAGACTAAGATCTTTCATTTCAAATTGATGCTTAAGAAAGTATTTTAAATCTTGAATAATATTTTTATTATCATCTATAATAATCATATCATCAACATACAAAAGTAGAATAATTATACCATGTTCAATCCATCTCAAGAAAAAAAGTTGTATCAAAAGAATTACTTGAAAACCCATGGTGAGATAAAGTATAACTGAATTATGCAAACCATGCTCAAGGAGCTTGTTTAAGACCATAATGTACCTTCCATAGCCAACATACTTTGCAGGGTAATCATGAAGGGTGAGAATAACTAGGAGGAAGCTTCATATAAACTGCTTCTAATAGTTCACCATTGAGAAAAGTAATTTTTACATCTATTTGATAGAAAGGCCATTTGTGAGATGTAGAAATGGCAATAAGAGTCCTTATGGAAGAAATTTGAGCTACTAGAGTAGAATTTTTTTCATAATCAATCTCATACTCTTGAGAAAAAACCATTGCACCAAGGCGAACCTTGTAATGATCAAAAATGCCATCCAACCATGTATTAATTTTATAAATTCATTTACAACCTATAGTAGATCTATCAAAGGAAGAATCAACTAGATCCCATATTCTAATCTTATGTAGTGCATCCAACACTTCTTTCATAGTTTTCTACCATAATGGATTATTAGAAGCATCATGAAAAGTATGAGATTTCTAGAGAGAAGCAAGAGCAGAAAAGAAATGAAAGTCACGTGGTGAAAAGGAAGAGTAGTTACCTAATGAGAATGACAGAGTGTTTAAGAGTAAGAAGGACTAGTAGTATCCATAGTTTGGGCAATATCAATGGGCATGTAGATAATTGGTGCTGGAGGCTCATCAGGTATAAGAGATAGTACAATATAAGAAGGAAAATCAGATATAGAAGTAGAATATTTTTTAGAAAAAGAGCATGGAGAGGATCAATAGAAAAAATAGATAAAATAGGAGCTTGGGGTAGTTTGTAAAATATTTTATGTTCCCAAAAGATCACATGTCAAGAAATTTTAATACACTTGCTAATGGGGTCATAACATTTATAACTTTGACCAATTTCATACCCAAAAAAAAACAATACAAATTGGAATGAGATTGAAGTATATTTCGTTCATGATCACGAAAAAGAACAAAGTAGATATATCCAAAAACTCTCTACAAGTCATAAGAAGGAGAAGAACTAGACAACATATCATAAGAAGTTTAATTCTGAATAATGAAAGAATGATACATATTAATGGTGTAAACTATAGTAAGAGAAACTTCTCCCAAAAATGAGAATGAGTAGAAGGCTAGAAGCAAAAATAATAGTTGCATGGATAACATCAAGAATATGATGAAATTTGTGCTCAGCACTTCCATTTTGTTGATAAATTCTAGAATAAGTGGTGTGTAATAGTATCAAATTATGGTAGAATATTAGTAAATTGATAGGATTTATATTCATGGGCATTATTAGATCTAAAAATTTTGAAATGTTTGGAAAATAATGTTTCAATCATTTAGGTAGAGTTGCGATATATTTCATAAAGTTTAGAATGACTTTTAAAAAGAGAAATCTAAGTATATCAAGAAAAATAATCAACGAAAATAAAAAAAAATAATATGATTCACCTTGATTAGTAATGAGAGAAGGTCCCCATACATCAGAATGAATAAGATCAAAAGGATAAATAACATGATAAACATTGTGATTAAATGGTAAAGCAATTTGTTTACTAACATACGAATATATACAATCAAAATTTTTGTTTGAAACTGAACATAACAAACTTCTGAAGATTATTTGTTTAATTCTAGAGATTGATGCATGACCATGGAAAGGATATCATAAAGTAAGAGAAGAGTTACACTTTTTAGAAATGGTATAAGCAATATGATGAAAAGATGGTAGATAAAGAAAGAGGAGCTCAAATAGCCTTTCCACCTTATGGCCAGTCCCAATGATTTATCCTATCTGAGAATCATGCACAATAATACTATTGGAAGAAAATGTTATCGAAAGACCAAGTTCAATGAATTGGCCAACGGATAAAAGATTATGAATAAGTTTGGGAATTTGCTAAATAGTGGAAATAAACAAAACTAGTGTAGATATATTACCAAGATGAGAGACATGCTTAGTAGAACCATTTGTAGTATATATGGTATGGAAAGAAGTGATAGAATGTGAAGAGTCAACATCATTAGAAGAAGTCGTATGATTGCTTCAAGAAGAATCAATAAGCCATGTAGGAGAATTAACTATAATCATAGAAAGAGTAGTGTTGGATGTACTAAAATATGAAAGATAAACCTAATTAGTCATATCTTGTAGGTCTGCCATGGAGAAAGATAAAATAGGATCAGACTTAAAATGAGATTCCATTGCCAATATTTAGATTGAGTTAGGACAACATTGATCAGAAGAATAGATTAACTAGTATAATAGCTTTCAACAAAGTAACATTTGTATGTATAGAAATTATAGATGAGAAGAGGTTTCTTATTGTTATGTCATCTGATAGTTTCAAACTCATCATGAAGCCACATTAAAGATTAAAATAGTCATCCTTGTTCTTGGTAAACATAAACTAATTTGGCATCGGAAGAATTTGAAAGAATTGATTCTAATGCATTTAATTGATCCCAAATAAAGTTAAGCTGGCTGTGATACATAATAATTCACTCGCCTAATAGAGGTGTCAAACAAGACGTGTCGGGCTGGCCTGGCCCATTTTAGTTGGCCCAACGTGCTTTCGTGCTGGGCCAAGCAAGACATGGTTACTATACCATGTCGTGTCTGGCCCGGCACGGTTCTATGGAGGTCAGCCTAGCACGAGCTCGCAGCACGAATTCGCCGGGTTAGGCCATTTCGGGCCGAACCCCTAATATAAAAAAATAGGGTTTCAGCACATGTCGTCGCACCGCCGCGCCGCCGCCCCGCCCAAAACCATAATTTTTTTAAAAAAATCAGTTTCTCGGCTCCTGCCGAGATACTGTGCCAGCAGGCCACAGTACCGTGCCAGACCAGGCACGACACGAGGCCTGGTTGACCTCGACACGACACGACATGATTGGTGCCGTGGTCGGGCACGAGATATTCTCATGTCGGGCTGACCCAAGCACGGCTGAATCGTGCCGTGCCTCGTTCCAGTTGACACCTCTATTGCCTAATTCCTAGCAGATCTAATAGAGCTTGTGTGTGAGCTTGAATTTGCAAGCACCATTTGATCTAGTATACCGAGTAATAAGTAAGATCTAGACTTCTTTAGCAATATCACGATTGTAAAACTCATCAACAATAGATGAAATAAATGTATTACAAAACCATGTGATGATATAATGATTGATATTTTCCCAATTTTAAATCATAATGGCACATGTAGAATCAGTTTCTTTTTCTTATTATTTTTGAAATAAGATAATCACTAGAAACATAAAGTCATAATTTGAAGCCTTTGAAATAAGTGCTATGACTTGAGACCACTGATTAAATATTTTCATCCAAAATAATATGAATTAGATGAAAAATATTATCACTGGGTATATCGAGATTCCAAATCAAAATTCAAACAAAAAAAATTGGTCAATGGCTAAGAGTGCTGTTGTGGCATGGTTGCCGATGTAGTGATGTTGACGTAATAGGTCGCTAACATGGTAGAGTGAATAAAAAATTTTGGTCAATGGTCACTTGTACTAATGTGTCGTGGTTGTTGATGTGGTTCCTACTGATGTGGCCACTGTTGATGTGACAAGGTAAAAAATCATGTTTTCATGATTCTAGGGCAACGATTTCATCTCCTCTTCCCTAATCAACTGCACTTGTCACAAGAATGAGCCTTCAAATTAGGCCAAAATAGGCCTTCAAAAAGGTTGGCATCATTAGCCTTCAATATTTTTAGTCCCAATGCTCATTATGGAGCAAGTACGATAAATATTGCTAGTGCAATAATTATTAGGAGTACAATATGCAAGCTATAAACTGATGAATGTATAAGTGCATGCAGCTTGGACAGAATTGCTACTGGAACCTACCTCAGATACCATGAAAAAATATGTAGAAACTTTCATTAAAAGAAAAAATTCATGTTGTTTTACATGAAATACAAAGTCTTATATAGGCTATACATATCTATATAAAAAATAATATACTAATATAGGTATAGTTTTTTTCAATATATACACAGATGTCAAACAATATATTAATATTTTCCATCATCCTTTCCATTAGCAAAATACTTTCTAGGTTTTCACCACATACTATCAAATTTCACAAACTTATTTTTTAAATTTTTTTAGGTTATCCTGATTTTTCCATTGATGAAACATCATTTTCTTTAGATTTAGTTATTATTTTTAGTTGTGATGACCGAAGTTGTGCAATGTCATAATGTCTTTAACTTAATCTGAAATAGATGAACTCTTACAAGAGACAATCACTTTATTGACACTCCTTGAGTTAGGTTATGACTAAGTAGAGATTTTCCTTTTTTTCTTGGATTGAAATAAACTTCTCGATGACTAAGTAGAGATTATCCATCATTAATTCCACTCTATAGTAGTTGAAAGTTAGCACATTCTTCCATCTCCATAAAAATTTTTACCACCTTGCTCAATGTATAAATGACTTGTTCTATTTGTGAAGTTTGTTGAGGACTTTGTGCATTAAGTAGTTTTTCTTTACTATTTAAACACAAAAAAAGGTTAGGAAAGTCCTCAACATGATCACCAAGCATTTCCATCACCTTGAAAAGAGTAGGGCACTCAACTTTGCGTTCCACATATTGATACATGATGCAAACTTTGATTTTCTTCTGCAAGTCATTTACTACTTTGGTATATCTGAGTAATTGTGGAAACCTTTCTTCACCATAACTTTACTAAATTAGTGATAAAAATCATTATCCTCCATGACTTTATCACTGAGTTTACATATAGTTATTTTATTGTGCAACATAGTCTTCATCATCATGCCATTTTGTTAGAGTCACAACCATATTTCCTCTCAAACACATAATATTCGTGATAATATTTTCATGTCATGATAGTCAATTACTCTACTGGTATAATTATTTGCAACAAATTACAACACTAACTATGACTTATTCAATACAGAGACAAAATACTGAGTATTTTGACTCGTGACATTATTTTTTATCATGATATTTTATACCAAGTGTATTTACTCTAGTCATAGCTTTTCCAATGCCTCAACTTTGTTCTCAAATGAGAAAACAACAAAGTTTTGGTCATTCCTAATGCTATGACATTGAGTTATAAAGAATAAATGTATTAGTCACGGTCATTCCTAGTGTTGTGACGTTTTTTTCACGAGAGAAAAATAAAGCCATGACAATACCTAGCATCATGACTATGTGTTCTAAAAAGAATCTATCTCATTCATAGTATTCTCAACACTTTTACATCATGCTCCAAAAAAGTGTTATTTAAGTTGTAGCATTTATTGTTGCTGTGACTTTGGATTTAACAAGTTAATAAAGTCATGATCTCAAGCCATTACAATGACTTCCAACTTTTAGCATCGCATGAATCCCCAAAATACAAAAAAAACACTTAGGGAAATTCAAAAAAGTAGAAGATAGGAATAGGATTTCGAGCCAAGGGCACTCAAAATTACTAAGCATTGTGATTCCAACCTCTAATTAAAGGTAAATCAAAAGCGAACACAAGCAAAAATTACTGAGATTAGATTTTAAAACTTATATTCTCACTTGAGTTCTCAATAGGAATCCTCGATTCCATGAGATCTTAAAATATTTTGTATAAATTCTTTTCCAATACCAGGCTAAATTGAGATTTAGGATTGGTATAATATATTTATGTGTGATGAATATATAATTGTATAAAGTTTATGTTTGTGCTAATATTATAGTTTGAATGCTGATAGAAGTGGATGTTAATTATAACTAAAACTTATGGTTTTCAATGTAATATATGTTTATGTATGCTAGACATGATAGATGATGAAAGATAAATCATGAGGCATATTTTTATGGTACGGTAAAAAAGAAGTGAAAGCTCTTCTAATATTTACATGATAGATAAACCCATGTATGAATGCACGAAGTTGAGGTAAGTTTAATCATTGAAAGTATGACAATTATGGAGCATGAACATACTTATGATCAATAAATTATGTATATTCTAGAAGAACTAACTTCAAGTAATATAAGGGTTAAATAGAATATATTACCTATGAGTGTCACCATAGTGTGTAGGTCATGTGTATTAATAATCATGTAGTGATTCATGGTGGTGAAAGTTAAGTCAAGGGACACAAGCAAAAGGATGGTGAGATGCTTTATATGGTGGTGATATTCATGTGAGTTAATTCATCTTGTATGATTTTCATAGGTGTAATTTATGGGAAATAGTTAATTAATAATCACAATTATGGAACTTACAAAGCCAAGAGCACAAACACATGTATTACTATATCATCTCATTTCTTTAAGAATTTAAAGATCAAAAAATAGAAGTGTATATTCAAAGAAATCATCAAAAGTAGTTGACTCTTTGCCTAAAAGAGATTAGACATAAAAATGATTATTGAATAAAATAACATGTAGTTTTGATAGTGACATACTAATACGATAACTATGAGGGAATCATCTTTGGTGGTGATAGTTAAAGAATAACAGCAAGCTTGTATGTCAAGAGAGCACTGAGGTATTTTCACACTACTCTACTATTCATATTACAATTGATTATAATACTAATTAGACACTAAAAAAATATCCTCATACACAAAGAAGTGAGCCAACCCAAGAGTCTAATTATATTTCTGATAATCAAAGTTTATCTACTCAACTTGAATAGTAGTTAGTTCTGATAATCCAACAAGCTTTTGGAATTGTGTTATTTAACAATAAATTTTTATACATTCACAAATTTTCCATAGTCATCCTTGGACTATTACTACTAAAGATGATCTCCTCATAGGTGTGCCCTCAATATTACACCACTAAAATCACATATCATTTTATTCATGAGTCATCTGCACATCAACTTCTTTTAGGCAATGCCTCAACTACCCTTGATGATTTTTTTTATGTACTTCTATTTTTTATCTTCTAATATCTTAAAGATAAGAAATAATATGGTAATAAATATATTTATCCTTTCAGCTCTATAAGTATTATATACTCAATAATTAACATACATCTTCCCATGAATCTCATCTATAAAAATCATATAAGAAGAAATGACTCATAGGACTATTAATACCTTATGAGTCATATATAAGTTTCATTCACCATTAACCATAGCTGACACACAATAATGAAACCCCTATGTTAGACATTCTACTTGATCCCTATATTACTTGAATGTTTGTTCTTCTAAAACATACATAATGGATTGATCATAAGTATGTTCATACTTTTGGCTTCATAAGTATCATACTCATAATAATTAAATTTGTAATAATATTAGGTTTTTTCACATAGGTTTATTTCATGCTTTAAGATTAGAAGGGTTGGTTTTTCCTTCTTATTGTACTATGAAATATGTCTCATGACTTACCTATCATAATACACCATGGCTAATACACATAAACTTTATAAATAGTGAAAAGCCTAAATTTTAGTTTTAAATAATATTCATATCTATCAACATCCAAATCACAATATTACAATAATCACAAACTTTATAAAATAAAATCACCATTACACAAGTATATAAAACCAAACCTAGATCTCAATTTAACCTAATAATGGGGGAAGAATTCATCTGAAATAAAATTGATAAATATCTCATAAAAGAGAGTTCCCAATGAAAGCCCAAGTGAGGATTTAAGTCTCAATTACTCAAATATTACTCATGTTCCCCTTTAATTTGCCGTTAATTGGGGATCAGAATCATGCTATCAAGGGTTTGATGTGCTCTTAGCTTGTAATCTAGTTACCCTATCTCCTCATTTCGATTTCTTTTGAATTTTACTTTTGTAATGGATAGTTTAAGCTAGAAGTTATAGTATTAGCTTGAGATCACAATATTATTATCTCTTAATATATTCTTTGGAGTATAAAAGCTATGGTGGTAATGAATATCATGACTCAAATAACTTTCCTATAAAGCATAAATTTGAAGTTTATTCTCTGGAGCAAAATATCATGACACTTGGAATGGCTAGAACTAGTGTATTTACTTTCTAGAACACAAATTCGCTACATATAGCATGACTATGACTTTAGTGTTTTCTCACTAGATGACAAAGTTATGAAGTTGAAAATATCACAACCAAAGTAAATACTCTCTATAACAAAAAATCATGGTGGATGGAAATGTCATGACTATAGTCAAGATCTCTAGAGCACAAAATAATGGTTGAAAATATTACTCAAATCAAAACACTTGGAATTTTAACTTTGTATCAAATAAATTATAGTGATGTAAAATATCGAGATTTCTTGTACTAGTGGGGTACTTGTCTACGAAAAAGTAAAAATAAAATTTTATTCATCATGATGTTTTTGAGATAGTGTGACATCAACTCAAAAAAAATATCATGTTCTAGAAGTCTATGTTATACAATGAAAAGATTGTGTCAGCTCGCTAGAAGAATCATGACATATAAAGTTTATCGTGATTTTGATGAAAGCTTTATCAAAGTCATAACATAAGAAATGTCACACCTATTCATCACTTCTCTCCTTTCCAAGTCATCACTCCACCAAGTCTACCAAATTCACCCAAAAAAACTTTGAGTTCACTAACTTTCTTCAAAATTCCTCAAAATAGATATTTAGTAAAATCTCTCTAATAACTAGTGAAATACATACAAACACAATAATAAATCCATATCATAGAACCCAAAAAAGTTGGTACATAGAGTATTGAACAAACTCCCATACTAATAGTATAGCTCATCTCAAATAATAAATCTTTCTCTATCTTTGAAACTCATCATCAATATCGAATCAAACAAAAAAAAATATAGTATAATATTATCAAAAAAATATAAAATATCTCAATATGGAGAAGGAGGGGATGATATGATTGACCATGAGGATCAAAATCCTAAAAATGGGAACTTCACTCTGAATGTCACAAATGAGGGCAAGGATGTGGAAGGTCTCTATGAATCTTTCTTATTTCTTGCTACTCATTCCATCATCTTCACAATTACACTACATAATATTTTTTGTCATCTTTCAATGCAGTTCAATAAATATTCAAATGAACTAAGTGCAAAGTAAATCTATTTTTGGTTCTCACTATATTTTTCAAAATCTCTGATCCAATATTTTTATCTATAATGCACATTTTTCTTTATTACTTTATTTCATCATGTAATCATTTTCTACCATTCACTTGCAATGAACTTATAGTGTTTCCCAAACAATTCAACACGTCTAATAACTCTAATTTTTATTTGTTTTATTGCCTCTTCCAATATATTCATAACATAGTCATCAAATTTTTCTTAGGCAAATATGAATAAAAGCTCCTTCTAGTTGAGATGCATTTTCCACAATGCATCTCTCTCTCTGAATTAGCTTTATGTTATTCTTCTTTTCTTTTCATATATACTTCCAACTTTTTATATATTTTATCCAATTATATTACGAAGAAACTATACATAGACTTTATTTCCATCTTCTAGCACATCTTTTATAGTTTGTCTCCAAATTTATAGTTTTCAAAATATTGAGGATTCTCTCAAGTCACATCCTTGCCTAATCACTTAATAATTAAATTGGAGTGGCAATTCTTCACCTTGCTTTTTTTTTCTTTCCATCACTTCTATGTTGGCTTTAAAGAAGGATGTTACTTCTTGCCCAACTTTGGTTTATTCTTTCCCTTCAAAAGCTATTTTTTTCTAGTCTTTTTTAAGTCCTCTTTTCACACCTACTAATGTTAGAGCGGCATCCATGGGTAGAATTCATTTTTATCTTCATTCATTTGGGCTCACTTGGCTTGCAATAATATCATTATGAAAGAGGAATTAATTATTTGGTTGGATAATTCACCCTCTTTGAAAAAAATAAGTAACTTCTCTAAAATCTTCTACACATGGATCTTATATCATTTCACTAGGATGAAAAGCAATATCACCCTATATTGCATTATAAATAGGTATAAAGTCAACTATAGAATAAAACATAGAACGTATAATTAAACACTACTCTATTCCATAAGTTATCATTGCACTAATCATCCATATGCACTTTTTGATGAACCTCTCCATGTCTCTCTTTCAACCATCAATATCTTGGTGATTGGCTTCTAGATTGTTGCATCTTAAAAGATTTCAAAGCTATAATATCTATGGTCATTTGTAATCCAAATACTTTTTTGATAAACTTTCTATCGAATTGTACCTAAACACTTCATATATATAATCTCTTATCTTGCATGTCTTCTAAGTTAGAGTAAAACATCTTGGTGATTGGCTTCTAGATTGTTGTACTCGCCCATTCCTTATGCATGCATCATTACTCCTAATTTTTCCTCTCTATCATTGTACAAAAACATGAAATAAATTCGCTAAACCATCATTCCAATTAAGCTCTTCTTGACCTAAACATAAGTCATTCATCTTGTCTCTCCTTTGTTAAAAAAATTGGTTTTGACATTTTGACTTTGGAATTAGTCTTAGTGGTGGATTATTTCTATCACTTGCTTTTGGCCTTGTGACTCACCTTAGTCTCTTCTCTTCTTGCCCTTAGCTTCGAAATAAATATCTTTTCCTCCACCAAAACTTGGATCTTCAAAAATTAGAGTTATAATAATTTTTTGTCAGAGTGAAGAAAAAGAAGAAAGAAATATATCAAACAAAATTAGGATTAAAGCTTTATATATGAGTAGGGTTTAGTTATAACTAATACAAAAAATATCATGACTTTTCACATGGCTATGCCTTCTCTTTTAAAAAGATTAGGGATAGGTTTGAGTGTTGTAAATTCATTTGGCTCATAATAAAGTCATGACTAGATTTGAGTGCCAAAACTTCATTTTGTATTATAAGAATATCATAGTTATGTTTGAGTACCATGATTTTTATTTGGGTGTCTATTGTATACAAGATTTTGAGTATGTATATATAGGTAAAAATGTTTATTACATCAGATAGTGAAAAAAGTAAATATTTTGGTTTCCTCTCAAATATTGTTATAAATAATGTCCATAGCTAAATCTTCAATAAATCTCTAATTTGGTCGGTTATTTCACCAATCCATGCAAGCTTCTCCATATAATCGTTCTCTTCTGCTTGTCTTCTTGAAATCTCATCTAGCGTCAAGCCATGCTTCAGAGTATCTCCTTCTAGGTATTCTTCCATAGATGCCATGAATTTGTGAGGAGTCATGATATCGTTGCATATGATCTCCTTTGATATTTTCATGACTTGTTGTAAAGTAATGGTATGTGGATTTGTTCTTTGGATCTCTTTTGTCATGGCTTTGGAAAAAGTCACAGCTTCTTCTTTAAGTTTCTATTTCTCTAGAGTTATGGTTATCTTCTACTATGATTTTCATCAATGAGTTAACTAGTAAAGCCATTGTTTCTTGTTGAGAATTTGTTATGCCACCTAATTTTAATAGTTGGCCGATGTATCAAAAGCTCATTAATGAAATTATCTTATCATCTAAGATCCATAAGTGTAAGTACAAATATAATGAACTTTCATCTAGATATCGATCCTATATGAATAGTATTGAAAGTTAAGTTATTCAACAATACAATATCTCATTTTTAGTAAAATGGATATTCGAATTGTTAGATAATCTTAGCTATATGATTCATTCATTTAATCTATGTGATGCTATTAAGTTTCTTGACATATTTTATGATAGATATGGAATGAATGTTTGAGTATTGTGCAATGACTTCTTACCCTAATGGAATATAAAGTAGTTGTATCGATTGAGCCTTTCCCAATGGTGGTCCCCTAGTATAAGTCTCCTCGGTATATCACCACAAAGACAAAAATTATCACTACAAGTGAGTTATTCACAAATTTTCATTATTTTTTGGCAACTTCTTCACTACCCTTGATAGTTTTTTTTGTATGCACACTCTTATTTCCCTACCTCTATTATCATAAAAATGAATGATTGGTATGATTTATAAGCACTTATACTTTTTTCTTTATAAATATCATACTCACATAATTAATTAAGACTTCTCTCAAGTTTCATCAGTAAGAACCATACTATTAAAAGTAGCTCACAAGGATTATCACTACCTTGTGAGTCACAATATACACACACATGTCCCAAGGATTGCATATCACTACTTTTTTCTATGATAATGTGACTCTCACACTAAAGGTAAACTCCTAAGGAGGATATTTTATATAACATTCATCTTAATCAAGAACTAGTTTTTTTTAATATATACAATGGATTAGCACATAAAATTATTCATGCTTTTTGCTTTGTAAGTATCATACTCATAAAAATTAATATATCTAAATTTTAGGGTTCAACATATAGCTTTATCTAATGCGTCATAGTCAAAAAAACTATCAATTTTTATTATATGCATGAGTGAGCCTTATAGTTTACCTATCACCATCCATCTTGACAATCTCACACAAACCTACTAATAGTTCAAACTCAAATTTAAGTTCTATTTAATCATAATCCATTTCTATCAACATATACAATATATCAAAGCCTTTATTCATTCATAAGTAAAAAAACTAATATTATATAATTCAAATTACACAAATCCTAGGCTCATTCTAGTTTGGTAGAAATTCCCAAATCCATCCATGGAGGAGAGGGGTTTGTGAGCCATGCCTCTCAACTTTATGGATTAGCATAAATCGTACATCCCTTGATTAAATCTAGAATTCCTAGAGAGTATGAAATTTTCTCCTAGGTCCTAGGGTTTGGTAATTGTTGTGAATTTGTTTGTTGCATAATAAAGAATAAGAAGAAGTGAGAGATATACTCAAAAGTTTTCTATCTTACACTTTTATAATCAAGGGGTCTTGCATTACTCTAAGTAGGAAGTTGTGTTTTTCAAAAGAAAGTCATAATTTTGACCTTCAACTTTTGGGTTTGAGATCGTAACTCTAAAAACAACCATGAAAATTATTTTGCATCTTGAACTTTCCAAAACACATTATCATGGCACTAGAAATGACTATGCTTTGGGTCTAATCTTTTTATAACACAAATTCATGGTGCTTTGAAATGGTTATGACTTCATTCATTTATTTGTTTATAGTCTATAAAGGGTCATAGTGTAAAGAAGTGGCCATGTAGTAGAGATGATTTCTCATCTTATTATATAGTCATGATATTATGTAGAGGCCATGACATTGGCAAATGGTCTCTCATGAGAATTATATGGTTGTGGTGCTAAGAAATAACCAAGGCTTAAAGAATATCATTCATGTGTTAGTTGTGGTCATGGTGCTAGGAACTACCCATGTTACAAAAGTAACTCATCACATCTCTTAAGTATTCATGACACTCTAAGTGGCCGCAATACTAACTTTTTCCTTTCTAGTAAAACATGTTGCCTTGGTGCTATTAGAATGCCACAACATTGGCACTTAATTTGTGCATATAACTTATGACTATGCTTTCCTTTGAGGACAAGAGTCATGATCTTAGAAATGACCATATGTTTGGTGTTCAATTAACCAAATCTTCTTGTATATTTTAGTGGCTGAGAATGATGTGTACATATGAAAATGGAGTTGATTTGTGTTTATTTTGTAATTTTTGGTATTTTGGAGAAAATTGATGAATAGTTGTAAAGTTGACTAGTTTTTAGATATATTTAGCAGGGAAGATTAATATTTAAGTCCATTATAGTTTAGTCATTCATTCTTGACTAAAATTCTATCTAAATGGTCATGGAAAAAATTTGTATTCTGCGAACTTACTCTTTTGTCAGCACAATCTTTCTATTATGTGAAACTTAATCAATGGCTAAAATATTATCATGAAGTCATAGTCATACCTAACTCATAAAATTGTAATGGATGTGATATTAATTCTTTGTTGTAGCAACCAAGTACCCCAATGGTAATCAAGGTCGAGACTAATATTTTAATGTTTCCACTTCATATTTATATGACTTGGTAGTCTCAATATAAAACTATGGCTTTGTTCCATAAGCAAAGACCAAAGTCATGACTAATTCTCATTGCTGTGTCTTTGTGTTATAGCATAGTTAAGCATCAATTGCATTCAATCCCTGGGCAATGACATTTGTGTTCAAGAGAAGATTAGAAGAAAAGACAAAATAATGACCTCAATTTTATGTCATGACTTCGAACTTAAAATGTCACATAGATCCTCAAATATAACAACTATACTTAGAAAATAAAAAAAGTGAGGAGGAGAAAAGATGATGCTCTCAAGACATAGGCAATGCATCAACTCAAATTAGTTTGAGTATTCATTATGAACCCTAAAATCCATGAGATAACTTCTAACACATCTCACACTATTTTATTTCCAATATTAGGCTAAAAAAATCTAGAGTTTATAATATATTTGTATTGTGATGAATATTTGAATTTATGAGTTTTTATTTGTGTTAGTATTGTGTTTGGATATTAATGGATATGGATGTAATATAGAACCAAAAATTAGAGTTTTCAAAAAAATATTGATTTATGTACATTGGTTGTGGTAGACAGTGACTTGTAAGTCATGGGATACACTTGTGTAGTTCGAATAGAATGATGTGACAACCCTTCTAATCATAACGCATAAGATAAACTAATATGTGAAAATATAAAATTAAGACATGTTAATCATTACAAGTATGGTACCCATAAAACCAAAGCATGAACATATTAAAAAACTAAACAATTATGTACTATTTAAAAGAACTAACTTTAGAGTAATGTGAGAATTAAGTAGAATGTTATACCTAAGATTTTGACCATAGTGTTGGCCATGGTGGATAGTAATAGGTATGTCATTGGGCAAAGACATGTGGAGGAGAATAGTATGGTGGTGATATTTCTATAATTTATTCTCTCTTGCATGACTTCCATAGGGTAAAATTCATGGGAAGATAGATGTTTAATTATCATGAGTATGACACATTGATTTTTAGTTAGACTTTTAGATTTTATAGCTAATCCATTTCATTATGCATGATAGCATGTCTAAATTGCATTGTTATTGTACTTGGTCACAAAATGAAGATTAGATTATAATGAAAATATCATAGTGCCCTATTGGCATACAAGATGGTTGTCACATATTATATCCTTTCTGATGATTGTCTCCTCATAGTTGTATACTTGATACTTAACTAATGAAATAATAAATTAGTACTACTCAAGTGTTATTTATAAGTTTGCACCTTTTAAACAACTCATCAACTATCTTTGAAGGTTGCTTCGTATATGCATTATTATTTTGTGACCTCAAGTGTCACAAAGATGTGAATTGATACATTAAAAGCATTAGCACTTTTGGCTTTGTAAGTATCATACTCACATAATGAACATATGTTTCCCTCATATTTTATTGGTATGAGTCATATGATAAAAAGTAATTCATGAGATTGTTACCACCTTATGACCCACATCAACTAATGTGTCTCTCGTGGCTTACCTATCATCGTTCACCATGACAATACATGAATCATACATTAAAGTTAAAAATCTTAGGATAATATTCTATAAAACTCTCACATCAATTAAGAGTTAGTTCGACTAAGATATGCACAATGGATTGGCTTATAAAAGTTTTTGTGCTTTTGGTTTCATAAGCACCAAACTTGCATGATTAAACTTACTACAAAATCATGTCTTGAGATATAGATTTGTCTCGTGTGTCATGATCAAAATGCTACTAATTCCTTCATACCATTATATATGAATATGTCTTGGGGCTTACTAATTACTATCCATCATAATAACACATACAAATCTAATAATATTAAAATCCTAATTTTAATTATATATAAATAATATATATATCAATAACCAAATCATAACACAATCCAAACATAAAATCTTTTAATTATGCATCTATCACAAAAAACAAACTACATCAGTCTTAAAGCTCAATTTAGCCTAATATTGGGAAAAAATTCACATAAGATAATTTGAAAGATATCTCATAGAATTTATGATATATAATGATTGTGCTCGAGAATATCTAAGAATCATACCATAAACCTATAATTTTTATTCGTGCACATTGGATTTTTACCTATTTGAGGATTGAAATTCAACCCCTCCTCCCATAGGGTTTATGCTTCTGTCTTTCATTGCCTATTTTCTCATAGATCTTTCCAAGATTTGGGTGAATCTTTACCCCCAAAATAGTAGATTTTTCATCCTCATTTTTTTCCCTAACTTTTATTTATTTTCTCCATGATTTTTACTTTTATACTTGAATGATAATGTGTGATTTTTAAGTAGGAAGTCATGACACTACAGAATCCCACAACTTTGGAATTTTCTTTCTATAAAAAAAAGTCACAGCGTGAGAGGATTAGTCATTACTTTGATCTCTTTCTTGCTTTATATTACCATGGCACATGGAATAGTCATGACTTGTGCTTTTTATCTATTTAACATAAAGTCATAGCACTAGGCATGGGTCATGACTTTGATCTTTCTTGTGCATTAGATTGATGCAATACTAGGAATAATCATGGATTATGTATTCCATCTCTATGACATAAAGTCATAGTGCTAGGAATGGATTTGGCTCATATATTTCATCTCTATGACATAAGTCATGGTGTTGGGGATGATCATGGCTCATATTATTTCTCAAGAGAAATTAGTCATGGCCCTACAAGTGTCTATGACTTGAGTAAATACTCTTTAAAACTATCTATAGCTAAAAGACACAATTCTAGAGAAATGTCATAGTTTTTTCTTTTATATTTGTGGCTCTTTAATGAGAAGGTGATACTACTAGTGGAAGCCATGACTCTTAGCACTAGTAGGCCACTCGTTTGTTGTGACATAAAATTAATATCATAATAATAAAATTAATATTGTATTATGTGCTAGTGTGGTTGCAACTCTAAGAAAGTTTCACTACTAAAAAATATGTTATATAATGAAATAATTGTGTCAACAATATGATATAATCATGGTGTATGATAATTGTCATAACTATTTATATAGAGTTTCGGCCAAAATGGATACTAAAACTACCTTATAAGCTCATAGAGGTGTAACAAAGTCATAGCACAAAAAAATATAATGACTTCACATGACTTTTTTATCTCCTCATACTCAACAAATCAACCAAGACTTTAGTTCATACAAAAATCTTCTAAATTTACTATTATACATCATAATCCATCAAAACTAAAATTTCATGAAATGATTTTATTTTAAATCGTTTTTTATGTAAATAAATCATGCATAATCATAAAATTAATTAGTAGCATTTGGAATTTGAAAAATTAAACAAGATTGCACACTAAGATGATTACTTATCCCTAAATAATTAATCTTCTTCTATAAAAATATAAATTTCTATCTATCCTACATAAGTATTTGCAATAACTAGATATGAGTGTCATAGTATATATAGATGGTGGGACTACATCTTTTTGTGAGCACGTAAATGACTCATGGCATGGTTTTAGTTCCATGACTAAATCTATGGGTGCAAAAATTGTGCAACATGATCTATGTGAGTGCATACATAATCTTTTAGTTCATTATGACATATAGAAACAAATTCTTAAGTTACCTTCCAAGCAGGACTATGTTGTTACCTCCATTAGTGATCTCAACTCTTCAAGTTAGTTTTATTATATAATCTTTCACTTCCTCTTTTTTTCCCAAATTTTTTTTAGTAGTGAATTATATATATACTTTTTTAGGCTTCCTTCTTTTCTTTCTCTTTCTCAAGATGTCATGACTTTTTGGATCACCATGGTTTCTTTCTTTCTAGATTTCATAACTTTTGGATAACCATGACTTTTTGTTGGCTATACTTTAGGCTTTTTCTTTTTAGATCCAACAAGCCAAAGCTTTGGTATTTACCATGACTTTTTTTTAGCTTATGTGTCTCCAAATGTGCTAGTTAAAGTTATGACTTTCATTGCTACGTCTATTTCTTTTTCTCCTTCCTTCAAATCTTTTAGAATTATTGTTAAAGTTGTGTCTTCCTCTATTATTTCATCAACTATTGATTGAAATTCTACCACTTCTTTTTCTATTGGTTTATTCTCTCGATCTTCAACATAATTTTTTCCATGTAATTGTGAAGGGAATTTAGGCAATTTGCTTTTTTTTCTTCCACTCCAAATTACTTTTTATTGAAGCCTTTTAAAGTTATGAGATTGAAGAATGTCACAATTTAATATCAGTTATTCTTCTAAATCTCAACTTCTCTTTCATAACTTCATATTTTCTCTTCTAAATCATCTATCTCATCTTCATTAGGAAAATAGTCTCATACCAAATTATTTCACTTAAAGTTTTTGTTTTGTTGCCTTATTATGCCAAAGTGGTTATCTAACATCCAACAATATTTCTTATCATCATCTAGACTATTCATATATTTGTAAAGGTTGAATTTCACTTACTCTTCGTCTATGCTAAGCATGAATTGTCACTTCATGACATCAATGAGAGCCTATCAAGTAGATAAAAATGGTCATCCCAAAATCAATGAAGCATGTTGGTCTTCCTCCATATCCTATATCACAAAATCTACAAAAAAAAATACCACAACCTTATCTAATACATCTTTAATAATATATGTTGGTCATTTGGTTGATCGATCAATCATTTGTTGTGAGAGAAAGGTTGGAGTGATATTGTTGAGGTTTAGTATATGTACTATTGACAATGGCATCAAGTTGGTACTCATCCTAATTTGCATGGTGCCTTCTAGAATCTGTGCTCCCCAATTATGCATAGCATCATAAAGCTTCTCGGATCCTTCAACTTCCTCGAATGTTATTATTGAATAATTATATTATGTTTTTCAGACATATTTATAATTCTATATATCTCCAACTTTTATTTACTACTCTTGATATCATTTATGAATTTCATATAATTTAGTATCTGAAATAATGCTTTGAAACATGATATTTACTTCCAACTTTTGAAAAATATTAAGAAACTTATCAAATTATTCATCTAATTTCTCCTTTTAAAAACATTGCAAGAAGAAAGATTTAGAGGAAAATTACTTTTAGCATCATTCTCTATCATATTTCCCTTTCTAGTATTTTGGATAATTTCTATTCTCTCCTTTGTTACTCATTCTTTTGTCACCCCTTAGGATTGAGCTGAGTATTCTTTTCATTAAACACTATGACATTAGGGGCCATAGCTTTTGAAAATGCTATGGTAGGAGCCATAAATTTTGCAAAGTCATGATGCTATCAATCCTAGCTCTCTCTATTTTAGTTTCCTTCATTAGTTTTTCCTCAAGTTCCTTGCTTAATTTTAGTATAGATGATAAGTACCCACTTGGGTTTTTCTTCTTTTCATCTTAGTAAACTATTCTATTAATTTGTTATTGAAAAAAGTATTTTTTTCACCTTTTAAATATTGATAATATGATCTCGATTCTCCTTGAATATTGTGTCTCATGAAATTATTTCCAAATTTTTGTGGGACTTGTCCAATAATTTGTTGCCCATTTTCATTGCTTACATATAAAAAATTTTCATGATTTCTTATGTTCAAATGGTGATGTTTAAGGATATTAGTATTGGATTGGAATACATACTATTTTCTTTGCAAACTATTAGCCTTCTCTGCATGATAAATGAGTCAAAATTCATTATATCCTCGTATAGGTGTTGCAAAATCAACAATCTCCTTTATACCATATTGTAATAAAAAGTAGATTTTTACTAGAAAGGTTATATAGAACACTTGGCTAAATGAATATGAATAGTATGAAATAGAATAATAACTTTAAAGTTATAAAAATGATGAAAATGAGATATACAAAGAATTATATTAGAGTTATGAAATGAAGAAACTGAGAAAATGACTACTATAAGATCACAACATTCTTCAAAGTCATGACCTCTAAGGAGTCTTATAATGACAACTCAAAGTAAGAGAAGGAATTTAAATTAAAAGACAAGGTTGAGATAAAATTTATGAAAGGGAAAATCAAAGACAAAGTCAGAACAATGTCCAATGCCTCGACCTTGGTAATATAGATTGTATTAGTCCATCAAAACCTACAGACAAAGCCATGGCTATGCACAATACCATGAATTTGGGGATACTTAAAAAAGAGGGCAAACAAAAATTACAAGAAAAATTCACAGTTATTCACAACACTAAGACTTTGGAGCTAGAAAAAAAAAGAAAAAGAAAAGCTTGAGGAAAAGCCATTGCAGTACTTAGTGTTGTGACTTAAGAAATCTATTATGAAAAATAACACTAATGTGGAGAAGAAAGGAGCCACTATATTCACTAAATTCATAGCATTAAATAAGGAAACAACCTTAGAGACAAGTGTACCTAAAGAAATGATAAATGAAGAGACCAATAAGAAGGAAGTGAAATAGTATACTAAAAAGATTGCATGGATAATAGAAATCTCAGATGGAGTTAAGGAGGTTTTGATGCTCTAACTAAGGATATTAAAAGTAATGTTGCTTGTGAGGCAACCTAATAACTTTTTTTATTGCATGTGTGATATAATGAACAAGTATAACTACCACATAAACAATTACACATATAAAATGAATCACATGTATAGTCGTATAACTCAAACTCCACCATAATTATCAATATGTCTATTTGAATTTGTTGATTGCTCCACTATTTATAGACCCTATAATACTCAAACCTAGTTATAGTAATTAATTATGATAATGCATATTTATTTATTTTTTGAATGAAAGGTTATTACTCATAGATAAACAATTATTTGAGTATGTGTGTTTGTTTGGTATTTAATTTACTAAATATTCTTATATATATATATATGTATATGTATATTGGTAGTTTATAATAATGTTTAGACATGGAAATATAAACAAAATATATTGATTTCATAATTTTTGGTGTTTTAGAGAACTTTATTGAATAGACATGAAATTAATGAGTTTTTGGATGTGTTTAGCAGATGAGGTAGAATCATAAGCCTTTTATAGTTTATATCCATTATTAGCTGAAATTCTACCGAAATGATAGGTGGAAATTCTTATATGACAAAATTCTTCCAACTCATTATCATAATTTTTCTACTATGTATACAACACATTCTCAATAGCTGTGATATTATGATGGAGTCACAGCCATACTTAGTTTGAAATTTTTACTAGGCAAGATATTAATTCTCTGTCATAGTAACCAAATACCCCAAAAATGCTCAAGATTATGACCAATTTTATAGAGTCTTGACTTATCTTTATATGGTGTGATAGTTTCAAGTCAAAGCCACAAAAATTTCAAAAAGACGCGATTCATGAGCTACATGAAATTACTAGAGTATGATTATTTCAAAAGACTCAACTTTTATCCTCAAAAGAAGACATATCCATAACTTGTATAGATAATCTATATACAAATAACATAGCATCCTAACAGTCCCACAATAATATGTTATATGAGTGAAGAAAGGGCTAGTGCCATGGGCACTCACATTACCATTAACACATAAGGGTTGAAGGGTTACTTTTGCATCATAGCCTTTACACAATGTCATAACTATATTATAATATATGAAGTCATCTTTACTTCATGTCCATTTCATAATGTTGCAGCACTTTATAGACTAAAAATGATGAAAACATGAAGTTGTGGACATTTCATAGTGTCACGACTTTGTGTTACAAATAAATTAGGCTAATAGCATAGTTTTTGCCAGTAACAAGTCTTTGTATTATAGAAAGATCAAAATGTTGAATCAAGTCATGATCATTTTTTAGAGTCCCTACATCAAGCTAAAGAGATGAATATCAAAGTGACAACTTCATTTGAAAGTTTTGACTTCCTACTTAGAGTAATGCAATGCTACCCATGTATAAAAGTGAAAGTTAAAAAATTTTCAAGAGATCTCTCTGTTTCTTCTTATTCTTCCTCACACAACAAGAAAAGCCATAGAAACTACAAATCCTATAGGCAAATTTTGGACTCCCTAGGGGTTCCACAAGCAAGCAAGAGATGCATGACTTATATCAATCCTTAGAATTAGAGAACATGGCTTTCAAACCCCTCTCCTCTAAGGATATATTGAAAATTTATATGAAATTAGTAGGTATAGGGTTTGTGTAACTTAAATTATGTGATGTAATTGATTTGGATTATGAGTGTATTCATGATTTGATATATTTTATGTTATAAATTGATGGATGGTAACTAAATAGAACTTATATTAGGATTTTGACTAATAGTAGGTTTGTGCAAGGTTATCATGGTAGATGATAATAGGTAAATCATGAGCTTCACACATGTATATGATATGAAGGTTGTCCCAATCCTTCTAATTATGATGTGTAAGGTAAACATATATGTCAAACCTATAAATTTGAGTATATTAATCATCATGAGTATGATACTTATGAAGTTAAAAGTATAAATATTTTTACATGAAAATCCATTATGTATCTTAGATGGACTAATTCTCAATTGGGATTGATATTATATCAAACATTTTTCTAATAGGTTTCTCTTTAGAGTGGAAGTTGCTTTGTTTTCAAGAAGGATGGTAATACACAATCCTCGGGATATATATGAATATGTTATGAGTTAGGGCTCACAAGGTGATGACAACACTTGGGAACTACTTTTACTTGTATGGTTCCTACTAGTAAAACTTGAAGGAAACATATATAAATTTTATAAGGATGATGCTTATGAAGTTGAAAATAAAAATACTTAAAAATCATATCAATCTGTTGTATATAGTTTTCTTTGAAAATCTATTTGTATAACCAAATGTTTCTATTTTAAATTTTCATCTAATTCTAGGAAATAAAATATTAAGGGGCCGGAAATGCAGCAGTAGCAAAATAATGGAGGTCCCGCTGTCCGGTCAGTACGCCGAAAAAATTTTTGGAGTAGAGCCTGACCCATCCGATGATCCGACCCGCTCTGGTTAATTGAACCGAGAATGTTTTAATATAAAATGTTTTGTATTTTATTTTATTGGGTTACTATTTTTACGATCTAGAATTGTTCATCCTCTATCTATCTCTTTCTGTGTGTGTGATTTATCATGATTATTTCTATGCTGACCATACTATAAAACTTCTGATTTGGTTTAATCTGTACCGCATAAGCATTTTCTGGTGGATGTAGCTAGTCGTACTGAGTGACTAGTGAACCACATTATTTCGTGCATTTCTATTGTGGTTTCTTGTTTCATTTTTGATTCTATCGTGCTTGGATTATGGAATGGATATATATCACTTGTTATTTTTTGTTGTTCTTTCTTATTCTGTATCTTAAAATCACCACTGTGGAAGCGTAATTTCCCAACACAATCATTAGTCTGTATGATAATGGAGGTTGGAGAATAATAGTGTGTATATGAAGAAACCATCAAGGACAGTTGACAAAGTTGCCTAAAAGGTAAATGGTTGTAAATGACTCTCATGCATGAATAAATTATTATCTAGATAGTGATATACTAAGGGGACAACTATATAGGGACCATCATTAAGAAGGGATCAATAGTAACAATGACCTTATATGTTGTTAGGGAAAAAGATAACTACATAATACCCCATCTTTCATTTTATATCTAACATAATATATGTCAAGTGACTTAACTATGTTATATATATTAAATGAACAAAATCCTAGGCCTAAGATTATTTAAAATTTTGAGTATCTATTATACTCGATAGAGGTTGTTTCATTATTTAATAAATAAAGTACCAACATTATCTATATGTAATCAATATTTGGATGAAAGTCTACAATACTATTTGTATGACCCATGAACTTATGGATCTTAGTTAATGAGACATCCTTATTAATGAGCTTTTGATATATTGCCTAATCAATTAAATTAGGTAGAGTAACAAAGTCACAATATGCACCTTGAATATGCCCCAAGGTTCATGTTGAAATTCACCCCCCTAGGTTTTATGCTTGTGTCACCGCTTTGCTCATAGATCTTTTCTTGGTTTGGGTGAATATGTGCTATCTAAATACTGGCTTTTCATCCTTGTTTCATGCCCTAACTTCTCTCTTTTATCTCCCCAAGATGTTCACTTTTATACTCAAATGGTTGCGTGTAATTTTTAAGTGGGAAGTCATGGCACTAGAGAATGTCGCAATTTGATTTTGTAATCATTTAACATAAAGTCTTGACACTAAAGAATGAGTCATGGATTTAATCACTTTCTTAATTTAGATTTCCATGACACTTGGAATAGCCATGACTTATATTATTGTATATTTTGTCTCTGTAACACAAAGTCATAATATTGGGAATGAGCTATGGATTTGGTTTCTCTCTTGCATTAGATTTCTATGGTGCTTGGAACAATCATGGCTTCTACATTTCATTTCTATAATATAAAATCACAAAACTATGAATGGACATGGCTTGTGTTATTTCTCCATATATTGTTCAAAGTGGTTTTCATCCATAATTGAAGTATGAAATTATGATTTTTATTATATTCCGTATATATTGTATTCAGGAATAGCTCCATTTGTGCATTTTTGTGTTGTGTAATGTTTTTCCATTTTTAACATTTATGTTGGGTTCTATCTAATTGTTTGCTGAATTTTTATCTATATAATTGATAAATTACATATTTTTTACATTTTTTCCTCATACTTTTATTTGTAAAATTTTTTTGTAACCTAATTGATTTATGATAGTTTTGTGTATTTTATTATTGATCTATAGTTAATATCACCAAATTTATATTGCATTTAGTTTCCTTACTAGAATTAAATGATATTTAATAATTTTAAAATTGAATAACTCATATTAATGGTGTAACCTTTAATAATAAATAATTTATAATTATTAAAACAATTACTAAATATTCATTTGTAATAACAAAAATAATGGAAAAAATATAAGCATGGTGTGCAATTAGAATAGTAAAATGTAACAAAATTATAATATTACATTGTAACAACCCATTTTTCTAATTTTAATCCAAAATTATCTAATACTTATTTTACTATAACTTATTTGTTTGATTCATCCAATTTCTTAAAAAAATTACTTATCTTTATTACAAACATATCTCTATATATTATTATAATTTCATAAATATTAATGTTATGTGTTATAGGAATGAAAAATATTATATGACCTGATCTTCAATAGATGAATATAAGACTGAAAGATGAGTTTTTAACTAATGAATTTGTAAATGGGATTGATGAATTTATTTCCTTTGTTGAAATACAACATGAATATATGGATGAAACAAAAAAAAATGTCATTGTAATGCTTTTAAATGTCAAAATCAAAGTTTCTATGATATGGACATAGTATGATATCATCTTATAAAAATATATTTGTTAGCGACTATTGTGTTGAGTATAAATATGAGAAAATATTTGTGCCACAAATAACTAAGGTACTGTTTGGTAATGCACTTAAAAAATGTAGTTCATTTAAAATTAAAATTTTTAGTGGTTTAAAATTTTAAGTGTGATTGATAAAAAATTGTTTGGAGCTGAATGCTTAAAATTTTAAGTGAAAATGTGTTGAAAATTTTAAGTTGGTCGAGACATGTTTTATCGTGGAACGTTGAAAATGCTAAACAATAGAGATTAAAAAAAGTACCATTTTGCCCTTAAAATATTTTCGCGATTCGTTTTTCATCATCAACATCGTTAACACTAAAAAAAGTTCTCCTAGCATAAGTTTCTATTCATTTCGAGAATCAATTCAACGTTATTTTTAGGTGAGAAAAATTGATGTTAATGATGTTTGATTTTAAGATTTCTTCTGTATTTTGGATATCTAATGCTATTGTTGTGAATCAGTATATTTTCATTTTATTCTCTGGATGAAATCCAATTTCTGAAATCAATGTTTTTCGTGAAAACCTTTATTATTATGATTTAATTATAAAAAATTAAACCAAAATCTTGTTTATCACAATACTTCGATTTCCAAATTGTTTAGAGGTTAGAATCCCAGATGCATTTTTTTTTGTGCAAAAATTTTGATTCCTGAATTGTTTTGAAATCCCTACAGCTTCGAATTTTTGTTCTATGTTTTTTATTTTCATCCAGGATGTTGGTTTTGTGGTTGTGTCATGTATTTTTGTATTTTGTGGGTGTATGTATTTCATCCCTACTTCTCTAAGCAAAAGTTTTCTTTTTTCTTTATTATGTAATGTATTTCATCACATTTTGTGGTTTTGTGTATGTTAGTTAATCATGTAAATGAGTTGTATATTATATTTAATGAATTAATGTGAGTTTTGTTGTTGTATTATTTGTTTATGCATGTAAATTTGTATTTATTGTCTATTATTTAAATTGATGAAATATTTTTTTTAAATAACTTTCGGTTACTTATCTTATGTAGGAATGACTTCTTTTGATTATACCAGAGAAGGTTGGAAAGATCCAACACAAGTTAAACTTGTTTTAGATTTATGTCTTGACCATAAAAATATTTTGGAAAAAAGGGGTGGGGAGCTTGCATGTTGAATCATGGGATAAATTTTCAAAACACTTTAAAGAGTTCAAAAATTTAAATTTCACTCAAAAACAATTGAAAGATGAATGGAATTATTTAAAACATAAATATATGGTGTGATCAAATTTAATAGGAAAGTCTGGTCATGGCTATAATCAAGTAACTAATACAATTGACTGAACTTCAGAAGAGTGAGAAGAGTATATCAAGGTATAGCTAATTTCTTTAGTTAATTTTTTGAAAAAATAAATTTAACTATTATTGTCTAACTACAATGATTTGAATAACAGAAAATTTTGGATGCAAAACAATTTTGATATACTGGGTTACAATTTTCCAGATGAGATGAGATCACTCTTTGATACCATTACAACTACTGGACAAGATTCATGGGGTCCATCTAGACAGGGGTTGCCTAAAAATGGTGTCGACAAATTTTCATCAAGTACTCATCCACCTGTAGAGAATTCTTGTACACAGAAGGATATAGAGCATGAATCTTCACCAAGCCCTTCATCATTAAAAATAAAGTCTTTACAAAAAAGGAAGAACCAAAAGAAAAACAAAGGAGGAGATCTAGATGACAAATTGCTAGCTGTACTAAGTACATTGAAGCAATCAGATGGACCTGGCATTAAAGAATGTAATAAGAAGTTAGATGAGATTGCAACTTTACCTATGAATGACCCATTGTACATTGCAGCTTCTAGCATTTTTTGGGAAAGCAAAGCATATAGAGAACTGTGGATGATGTTTTCACAAAAGCCAGAGGCAATCAGAATTGTTTGGATCTGGATGAATCCAAAAAAATTGGAATTACTTTAGTTTTTTTTTGCTTCTTTTTTTTTAAACAAACGCAATTTAATGTGTTATTTTCTGGGTTTGTTTAATACTTTGTTTGCACATTTGTTTGTATTGACATTATTTTATTTGTTGACAATATCTTGTAGTTCACTTTGCTTGTAATTGTTTTACCTTTGTTTTATTGATTTATTTTGAAATGTTGAATATTGTCAGAAGATGTTAAATGAAAAGCAAAAAAATATATTAAAAATCATTGCACTGATTCTAGTCAATAAGATTATCAGGAAAAAAATGACTTGGAAGAAGACAAGATACTAGCTCGGTACTAAAAGGTTTTGCATATGTGCATGAAATTTTAAATGGTAATCCATCACATTGTCTTGAAATTCTAAGAATGAATAAGCAAGCTTTTTTGGGCATTTGTGAGTATTTCAAAAATAGAAAATGGTTGAAAGACAGTCGTTACATCAAAGTTGAAGAAAAAATGGTGATGTTTCTTATGACTTTAAATCACAACGTGAGAAATCATGTTACAAAAAAGAAGATTCAATCATTCAACTCAAATCATACATCATTACTTTCATGAAGTACTAGAAGAAATACTTCTCTTTAGAAGAGAGATGATTGTTCTTATCCCGGTTAATGAAGTAATATAAAATCATCCTCATCAACAATTAAGGAAAGTGTTCAAGGTAAATAAAATTACCTGTTTATTATTATTGGTGTTCATGTTGTTGTTATAATTATTATTATATTGATATATTTTTTTAATGAATAGGGTGCAATTAGTGTACTTGACGGGATGTTTGTTAATGCTGTGATATCATTTGACAAACAAGTCCCTTATAGAGGAAGAGGAAGAAAAGAATATTATCAAAATATTCTAGTAATATGTGACTTCAAAATAGTTTTTACATTTATTTGGGCTGGATGGGAAAGCGTAGCACATGATTCAAAAGTTTTATCAGAGACTATGCGTAATCCAGAAAATAATTTTCCAATACCTCCACTAGGTAAGTATTATTTTCTTGTCATCTTTTTTTAATAAATTCATAATTAATTTTAAAATTATATTTTTTTGTAGATAAATATTATCTTTATGATGCTACATATCAACATACTCAAGGGTTTATGGCGCCTTACCATAATGCATGTATTTATTGCTTGATTGTCACAATGTTGTCTGCCCTCGTTTTCTAATCATAAAGAAGATGATACTATATCATTTTCAAGTTCAAAGAAACAATGTTATTGCTTGCGTAACTATACATGACTATATCTAAAATTATGTATTACTGATATTTTTTTAGAGTTGGATAAAAATGATTATGGTGAAAATTCGGAAATACCTCAAAATAATAATGAAGGTCAACTATAAGTTAGAGGATGAGTTGTACAAGCTAATCAAATTTACATGATTAATTTAAGAGAAAAAATAACAAATCAACTGATTACAAATTAATTTTTATTTTTTTTATAAACATTTTTATGTTTTTTTTGGATTTTATTATATAATTATTAAAATGATTGTAGTAAATTTCTTATAAATAATTATTAACGATAACACTGAAAAATCAAATTTTATTAGAAATTCTATTTAATTTGAATAAAATAAACTATATTAATAAGGATAAAAATATAAAAAACATCATTTTTAGCATTCATCATTTAAAGTTATAAAACAAAATTATTATTTTCATCATTCAATTTTCATTAATTTTTATAAAATTGTTTCAGCATTTAAAGTTATAAAATAATTATAAAATTCAGTACTTAATTATTTTAAGCACTTAATTTTTTCAGCATTTAAAGTTATAAAATAATTATAAAATTCAGTACTTAATTATTTTAAGCACTTAATTTTTTCAGCACCTAATTTTCAACTCTTAATTTTAAGCATTTAATTGTTTCAGCATTTAATTTTCAAACACTTAATTTTAAGCATTTAATTTTTTTAGTTTTATATTATATTTTTAGTTGGGAAGCATGTCACTTTCCCCTGAAAAATTGGCCTATGTTGTGTATCTGCATCCCTTTTATGGAATAGACTTCTGACTGCGTTTCAAGTTGGCAGATTGCGAGTTTTGGAATGATTCAGCTGTTGTTCTTAGTCCTCTTTGCTGAAGGGGCGGTGACATTCTTGTTATTGGTGGATGTCGGACCATTGAGAGATCTGGTAATAAGGGGGTTAGACCAGGTGAAGACGGGAAAGGGGCCACCTACAGTAAAAACTATTGCGGCGACTATGTGCGTGATTCTCCTCTCGAGCATTATGAGTTTCGTGAGGATCCAGAAAAAAGGCGTAAAGATTGGCACTCTGTCTCCTGTGGATCAGGTTCTATTGAGAACCCACTTGCTTGAAGCATCCCTCATGGGTACGATCCGTAATTTTTTCTACTTTGGTCTGATATTTTATGCATTTTCTAGACATATTTTTGTGAATTTTGGGATCTTACGGGTTTCGTTGTGGCAGCCCATCGGCTTCTTTATAGCAACATCTGACAGTTAATGATGAAATCGTTAACAAATAACAATTATAGGAGACCTTGACTAATGACCTGCGCATACTGTGGTTTGTCACCACTTAAATGATAGGAGACAGACATATTTCCTAAATTCATTGGAGTCTCATCCCCTTTGTCTGCTTCATCGTGTTTGAAGTTACTTCCACAATGTTAGGTGTTGCAGAAAGGTTTCGAATCTGCACTCCAAATTAGAGGATTCCCTTTTTTTCAATAGTGGTGATATCTTGGATATTATTTTCGCATGAGCTTTTAATAAGATTTAGAAAATTTTGTAGGCTAAAGGCTGTTGGATGGCACCTCTGTATTGTTTGATTTTCACAATATATGTTTTCAGTGTTTGTCAGATTAGGGGGAGAGATAAAAGAGAGATAAATGTAGAAATGATTTTCATTAGTCTCAAAAATAAAAATAAAACACACACACACACATATATACCAAGTTTTGGACAACTCACATGTTATATATTCTCATAAAAATGGAAAATAAAAAAATATGATAGAAACAAAATTCAACTTTAACATCTTCAAGCCGAGAGAAAACAATATTTGTGGTTCTATCATCTATTTTTTGGGGATATTTATAATTTATTCACCAGTAGATACGTAGTAGTTAGATAATAGTTATAAATTTATATTAGATTTTCTCTTTAATTGATCTTTATATATTTTATCTGCTTATAAAATACTAAATCGTGGAGCTATCTAGCTATCAAATTAAAATATTATTAATTTTTGGATTGATGACCAACGTTCTCTAAAAAGTTAATAATCTAAAGAAGCTCACAAGTCATAGATATTATAATTTTATACTTAATTATTATATTTGATCTAAAAATAAAAGTTTATTATTTATTTTAAGAAAATTATTTTCAAGAAAAGTATAAAATTTGGTGGTAAATATCATATATTTGATCATGAGAGCATAGTTAGAATCAAATTAATTATTTATTCTGATATGTTCATTATTTTTGAATGAAATATTATGTTTTTGATATATATATATATATATATATATGAGAATTTCTAGAATTGTATTTTTATGAATTTAGCTAAGAAAATTTAGAAAAAAAATTAATTATATTAATTTCATTAGTAATATTTGAGATGATCATTATTATATAATAAATTTTTCTATAATTATCTAATATTTATAAGAATTAGTTAAAATGTCGATATATGCAGATATGTCTACACTCAAATCGAGTCTGAGTCAATGATATATATTCCATCATGTAAAACTCAGATAAAATATTTAAGGTACACTTTTGGAAAATGTTGTGCCTCTTGAATAGGAAATATTATTACTTAGAAAGTATTTGAGATGTTTTAAATTTGTTATCCAAAATTTTTTGTGATAATATTTTTAGTTGTGATATACTTAATTGATATTTTTTTAAAAAAGAATATTAACATATTCTAATAATGTTATACATTATTATTTTGATCAACACCGATGGAAATAAAAATAATTTGATGTATTTTAAGGCTAAAACTAGTAAGTGCTGGATAGAATTGGTTGAAACACATCTTAGGAAATTATTTAGGGTCATAAAAAATCTTTCGTAATTTAGACATCATACTAATCTTCATGAAATAATAAATCATAATATTTGTTGCATAAATACATTCTCATCAAGATTACTATGGAGTAATATGTTCTTCACCTCTAGCTTGTATGTATATCATTTGTAAGAAATAAACATAGAAATTAATAATCTCATATGTCTATTAACTTGATTTTATGCTATCAACCTTTTTTAAAGGTTTGGTTATCATCAAATATATTATACTTGCATCCTAATACATATTTGTCGGGAGGATTCAAGACAAAATCTTATGTAAGATTAGATATTATTGTACTTAGTTCATCCAATGTATTTTGTTGATATTTTGAATAATTATCTTAAAAATAATATATGATATCTTATAATTATTAAGAGTAGATAAAAAATCAAAATATTTAATACCAAATTGAGACTATGAAGTTGTGATAATGAGTGTTAAGTAGAACATGTTGTCAATTTCTTTTGTAGATTAATCGAAAGATCCAATTTGATGGTCTGAATTGGATCAATTGACACATTAAGTGGCTTGATTTGGAAAAGTCTTGAACTAATCTATCTTTAGATTATAATCAAAAAAGTATCTAACCTATATCTCCTCCTATATGGAGCCTAAAACCAATGTCATATGACACACACACACACACACTAGACTCCTTACTCACACTACCTTGGGCCTCAATAAAATTGTGGCACAATGAGGCTCTAGGAGATATTTATCTACTTTCCTCAAAATAAACTATACTGATAATATAAAGTGCATGGGCTACTTACATAGGGTTAACAACTGGATAAGGGGATGATTTTATTACTATGGTATAAAAAGATATATCTTTTTAGATCAAATCTTTGTACTTGTAATAATTTTCTAAATATTTGGTAAGGAATATTTATATCTTTTATGAGTACTAGATTACTCGAGGAAGATGTACTTATTAGCATGAGCAATTTTTTTTCCTCTGCCAGGTGAGAGATCATGAATAAAATGAGTGTCAAAAAATCTTGGATGAAATTTGAGAAAATTAATGAGTAATATTATTTCTCTTCAAAAATAATTATGAACATTTTTATGTAGTAGAAATATCATTATTATTTTTAGTAAATATCTATTTTTCTATTTAGCTATTTCATTTTGTGTGGGACTGTTTGATCATGATGTTTAGTAAACCATCACATATTTTTCAAAAAAATAAGAAAATTAGTATGAAATATAATTTAAAATATTATCATTGTTTATAATATTTTAATATAATAACAAAAAAATGTTTGCACAATATGATAAAATTTTATTAAAATAGATAAAATTTAAGATTTTTAAAAATAGATTATCATTTTATAAAATATTCAAATATTTGAATAAATTAGATTGAATGAGTCTCTATTAATATCCTCCCTATATGTCATATAAGAAATTTTAGTATGGTTTTTTAATTGATTTATCTTATTGTCTATAAAAATTATTCTCTTGATGATCGACTATAGAATTTCCAGTTTATCTAATGATAGATGTTCAAATTAAAATTGTATAATTAATAGATTAATTATAGTTGAGCACATAAAGAATATCCTAAGGATGAAGAAAAACATGTAAAATTCAACTCTCTCATTGTCATCATGTAGAGAATTCACTATAATAATTTGATTGACTATTTCAATTTTATTAGATTTGATATAGCTGTAAACACTTGAATCATCCAATGAAAAATATCTGAGACAACTATAAGTGTCTTCTCACTGAAAATTCATGTCTAGAAAATGATATATTGCTCCAATAAATTCAAATATAAATGTTGTAAATTTGATAATTCAATATTATCAACACATTCAAATTTATCCTCATGGGTAGTACCCTATCAATCTTATCATATAGTTATATCTAAATTACATAATGAATTAACTAATTATGATTAGCTAGTTTATATTTTAATAGTTGAGTACTATTGTCATATAAGTAAAATATCGTTGAAGAATATATCAATATAATTGTCTCAAATATTTTTACACGTGACAACAATCAAATATATTGATCATACTTGGATCAATCAACTATTATAATGAAATAATAATTGTATAGTGATCCCTAATTAATCATTTGATTCAGCCTTGAGTAACTCGTCCAACAAATGCTCCAAGAACAAAATTTTGTCTAAGTGACTTGTAACGAAATTCTTATTTCTTATTTAATTATCACTAGTTATCCCCAACAGTCATGTACTAATTATTGTTGTTTTTTTTTAACAAAAACAAAATCACAACAAAATATATGTGTGTGTGTGTTTGTGTGTGTGTGTGTATATATATATATATATATGCACCACCATGGTAGCCAAATACCATAAGAATCAATATGACACTAGTACTTCACCATGACACAACATTTGCCTCACCATGGCACCATCACGACAAATTGTACAACCACTGCTCCACTATAAGTGGGCTACTGCCCCACCATGATACAACCACTGCACCACCATGATACAACCACTGCACCACCGTGATACCACCACGACATTACTGTAGAGACTCTTGTGGAAACTGCCAAGGAAATATTATATCACCATAACACTACCATGATACATTGTTCATGCATCCACAAAAGCAAACAAAAGGAAACCATTACACAACCATAGAATAGATGGCATATTTGTTTATAAGTGCCAACCATCAACACTTGATGTTGCCAACATTGGTTTACTATGCGCCATAATGCACCTCACCACGTGCACTCCATCTTTAGACCCCGTAGCCTCCCATTAATTATAGGATCCTCTGATATCATATTAGGGTTTGGTAGTTAGGGGAGAGAGAGAAGAGAGAGATGTAGAAATGATTTATCATTATATTAAAAAATAAAAATAATACATATATACAAGGTTGGAACATATCACATGTCACCTGATCACAAACATAAAGAGAAAAACAAGAAAAAATACAACATAAATAAATTTAAGTCTCAACAATATTCATGCTCTATCAGAATCAAAGTTGTAGATGGCATGCATTTTACATTCCTCAAAATTATCAAATTTACTTAATCATTTAAGTATGATACATTCTATTTGTAGAGAATTTTGGATAGTTTACAAACTCAAAATAAAAGACTTCATATGGTATGACATGGAAGTAATCGATATCCTCCAAAAAATGTTTCTATCAAAATTGTTAATTCTTACATAGTTTTTTCTTTGTATTATTAGTAGTGGTCATAGATTTAGTGCTTAAAGTTTATTATTTTTCTTTATATACACCATATAATCTTATTGTCATGTATGTGTGTAATAAAATATAATACTTATTCTATATTCTTTTAGCATGGTTTATAACAATAAGATAGGACTCCCCAAACATTATAGTAGTTTGATGTTTCTCGTTATAGTGTTGCCACCCTCCACAATTGTTTGTTGTTGGTGGCTGATAATTTTTATGATGCACTGCTGATAGAACTTTCTAACCACTTGTCTATTTGAGTTTTGTATGAAAATAATTCATATGAAATAAAAAATATAAAATATAATATGTATTTCAAAAATATACCCAAATTAGTGTATATGGAAATAGCATGATAATGGCCGTCGTTGTGAATGGCAGTCATTGTCATGTTGTTGATTTTTTAAAATCATACGTCAGTGTTGTAATTGCCATCTATTGAAAATATTGTAGGGATCCCATTACGTCTCTCGCACCTCACCTCACGCCCCTACCCCTCACCCACGCCCCTTGCTCCTTCGTGGAGCTCCACGAAGGAGCTCATTCGGGCTCCTTTAGCTCCACATTAAGCTCCACTTTGAGCTCGTTGGAGCTCCACAAAGGAGCGAGGGGCGAGGGGCATAATGGAATCCCGACTTGTTTTTCAATAGCTGACATTCATAATGCTGGCCTATTATTTTAAAAAAATTAACGGCGTGACAATGGCTGCCGTTCACAACAATGGTAATTACCACGCTGTTTCCAGATGCACCAGTTTGAGTATATTTTTGAAACATGTATTATATTTTAGATTTTTTATTTCAAACGGATTATTTCCGTACAAATCTCTGTCCATTTTCTCTACAAAATAATGAAAATTTGTAGTTATTTTGAAGAGATTTTGGCTAATATCAGCTAGTTTAGTTTCTATTTTCTAGGCAAGTTTTCTATGTCTAGTTGGTTGTTTATTATTACAGTTTGTCCTTTTTGTCTTCTTGAACATGTATGCTAATTGGAATGGATAAACTTTTGCACTTTATTTTCTTTCTCTTAGAACATGCTGGTTAGTTTATGCACAGTGCAAATTTGTACAACTAGTAAGGGGATAAAACTCATTAAATATTACCATAAAATATTAATACAAAATAATTATATTATGAAATATTGATTTTATTCATATTCAATACAAATATTATAGTGAAAATAAATTGCAAAGTAAATCACTTGAAGCACACAATTTTTTGGGATTGTCCTTACATAAGAACAAAATATTATATCAATTGATATTATCTCAAATAATATATCAACAACTATATTATAAAATATATTTTTTTCCAAATTAGTGCATGAATGTCCTGTAAAGCAATATTAAAAAACAAAAATAGTTATGATTTTCTTATTAACTTTGTGAAGATATCCATGATGTGATCTATATTTTAAAAGGCATTTAGTACCTCAACGTGCTAAGTGTATGCCTTGTCGAAGATAGAAGTGTCAAAAGGATCGTGCCATGCCGACATGACTATTTGTTTGGTGGTCTAGTTGGGCCATCATGTCGTGTTTGGCACGGAACAGTTTGATTAATGTTGGCTCGGCTGACTCAATTCTTGGTAGATTCATGCTAGGCCATGTTGGACTGTGCCAGGAGGCTGCATGTAGCCTGTTGCCAGCCTGGTCTACTATTGATCGTGATATGTCACTGTTTTATCATTTTAATTTGTAAAAAATAAAGTTTACAATTAAAAAATTCAAAGTTATTCATTGATCATTATGAGTTAGAGTTAATATTATGATATATTTCATAATTCATATAAATCATAATAAAATAAAATCATTAATATAAATGTACTCAAGTACACATAATAATAAAAAAATTAATCATCTAATCCAATTAAAAATAAAATAATATAAGTACGCAAGTACACATAATAATAATCATCAATTATAATGAAACTCAATCTCAATGTCAATAGGTATAAATATGAAACTAATCATAATAGTATAAATATTTGATGGTATTACTAGTAGTAGACTCAATATTCTTAAAGTCACACGAGTCATCAACTGTCAGTAACTCATATACTCTTATTCTAGCTTGATCCTGGGTGTTCAACATTGAATTCTCCCAATCATTTATGCATATTAGTGTCTCAATAATATTAAATACAATAAAAAAAGTAGATTTCTATGCCACGTTAAATACTAAAAGAGTCAGTAGATTTCATATCATCTTAAATAGTATAAGTTATGTTGACTCATAATTTTCATCATTTTAAAATATAAAGATTCTTGGTATTGTTATGTGATAAGATTGAGCAATAATTAGTATCTAAGTATCGAGATAATTTATTCTTATTTAATGATCTATCTCATCATTTTTTCCTCACTAATTGAATGAAAAAGTCATCATTTCTAAATACGATATTATTCGTACTTAGAGTCTGACTACAATTACTATTATATCTAGTATCGTAGTATGTAAATAACTCAGTCAATTTTTAGTGAATTAACTCTTTAGATTAGTGTAACTGGTTTATGTACATGAATATTCATGTTAAAATATTCTTTACTATTATTTTAATCTTAGGATTCATGCAGATACCCAGATAATAAAGAGATGAAATAGTTGATTAGTATTTTAAATATCTAGTTTTCATCTCAATTGTTATGTCACTAAATATATGGTAATCTCTAAATTTCTTAAATATATCTCTAATATTGTATATACTCATGAGTGCAATACAAGTGGTGAGAGTATAAATAAACAAATATATGTTTGTCGTTATATAAAAAATTTTTAGGAATTTTATAAATAAAATTTATATATCTCAGTCTCTGTCGTCAATAATAAGTTCGTCAATCTTATTATTGATGTAGTCGGATATCATATATTCGTATTCAACCCATGACTTCAACATTAGGTAAGCATAATTTCAATGGTGTCTTATATTTATTTGGAATTTTTTTTAGACCTACAGACAAACAATCACTATCAAATTCTTATTGTTTACCAAATAATTTGTAATCCCTGTTTATACTATTAAATTAATAATATAACACATGTATCTAACATTAAACATTTTACCTAGTGGTTTATCTCTAATTATCATAACAAACATGTTAATGATTACTTTATTATTAGATACTTTATCAAATGTGATATTAAATATTTTATTTTGAATTTGATAATCTTTAAATATTCTCATGCACATATATGGCAGAGTCATCATAAGGTTGGAGAATCTCTGAAAATTTTAAATTTTTTTATTAAGTATCCATTTAGAAATTATTTAGTCGTAGTGTGGTATGCAAAAGATGAATTATCGTGATTGGTCTAGATTTTGAATGTCACGGATACCATGTTATTATATTGTTTAAATTGATTAGTTATTATTTATTTTTCTAACTTATAATTTTGGAGTACGTTATTTTTACATGTCGACATAAGAATATTATGATATGCATGTTGAAAATAGGTCTGCATGATACTGTCTATTATAGTTGTCAAACAAGCTGGCCCGTCTCATACATGAGTCATGTCGAGTAGTACCTAGTCTTGCTGGGTTGGGCTGATTTGTACTCAATTTTTCTATCTAGATTTATAAAAAAATCCAGTTGGATTTTCGAGCTAAATTACCGTGCCATTGGACCACCATGCACATGGGTTGTGCCCGACCTAACACAAATCGTGCCAAGGGTTAGTTCAGTTTGACTTGTAGCAATGTTCCAAACTATGCCATACTGGGCGAGGCCAGGCTGCCCAACCCATTTGACACTTCTACTAACTATCTTAGAATCCTTTAAAAATATAATCAGAAGATTTATCATAGTGATTTTTTTTTCAAATCTTACTTTTCTAACTTATTATAGTATATGGAGGGAGTTAACAAAGAAGCTGTACTAGAACTAGTCTCAAAGATCTCACCGCTCAATTGGGTTTGCTCAGGATCAAATATATTATATTTTTTGATATAATAATCAGCATGTCTCTTTAAGTGCTCAATCTCTCACACTTTTACCATAGTTGTGAAAGGCATGCCTAGGCTCAGGCACAGGTGAAGTGCAGCCATGGCGCCCTGCCTGGGACGAGGTGAGGGTCCTTCACGCAGGCACACAGAAAATAGCAAAGGCGCGCACCTTCCCTGAGGCGAGAATCTCTCCATAGGCGCAACTCCTTCCAGGTAAATTGTCTTCCTTGATCCTCTTCTTTTTTCCTCTGTCTAGGCGAGATTTCTTTCTCTTTGTTTTTTCTTTTTTTTCTACAGGCATTAGGAATTGTAGGAATGGAAGTTCTTGTTTGCTGCAAACCAAATCAAAACGACATCGTTTGGTCTCTCTGGGACATGAAACGACGTCATTTTACTTTTTTTATTTTTTTAAACCTATACAAAATGACATTGTTTTGGATTTAAGTCACTTATCCAACCGACATCATTTTGGATTTAAGTCACTTATCCAAACGAGTCATTTTGGATAAGTGATTTAAATAGTTTCAAAACGGCATCATTTTGTATTGCCACAATCCAAAATGATATCATTTTGGAATGCTTGGGTTTTCAAAAAAAAAAACTATTCTGACATCTAAAACAATGATGTTTTGTGCTAGAAAGGGCCAAAATGACATCGTTTTAGCTGCATAACCCTAAAACTCATCATTTTTTTTTTCTCTAGCCCCCATTTTTCCTTAGTTTCAAGCCAAACAAAGAAGATACACTTCCAAACACTGTACAAGAGTTATAGAAGCCGAAAATCAACCAAACTAGCCAAGAAAATTATAAAAAAATTGAAAAAAAAATTCTCTCACTTCCATTGGTATTTGCTTCCTTTCTCTTTTTTTAAATTTTTTTCTTCACTTTTTTGATGATATTGGTTCATGATTAAGCTTATGTAAATGAGTGATGATTTTCTTGATTCATGTCTCATTTATTTTACTTTGGTAGTAAAATAACATGACTCACTTGAGTCATATGACTCATTTAATTTTTTTTAAATATTTTATAATATATGTCTCAATTTATATTTTTTAATTATTATTGTGTTGTACTTGATTTGTTTCAAAGTTGGAAGAAAGAAGAATGAATTCTAATGACAATGAAAATGAGACTCAAGTTGGCTTTACAACTACTTGTGGAAGTAAAATAAAAGATCAGAGATGGAAATATGTCTGGTTACCTAATGAACAAGATTTGAATACAATTATTTGTATCTTTTGTGATAAGGTAACCAAGAGAGGCATCTATAGACACAAACAACATCCTGTTAGTGGACATAGAAATGCCAAAAAAATACTAAATGCTCGGTTAATGTTAGATAAGAGATGAAAGATTATATGAATGGGGAAATAATTAAAATGAGCAATTGAAAAATGAGAAATGAAGATTTTTATGAAGATTTTGAAGACATTGATGAAGAAGTTGAAAGTAGAAGAGTTTCTTATAATATTACACGTGGAGGAAGTAATAGAGGTAGAGGTAGTGTGAAAATATATAGAGAAAAATAGCCAATGGATTATTTTATTCACTCACAATATGAAAGTGGCAGTGCAAAATAGGAATGGAAAAATGACTCAAACTATTATGAATGACGTCTACAAGAAAGAAGCAATGGGGGGAGCTTGCTCTCTTATTTCAAGGTGGATGTATGCTGCTGTCATTTTATTTAATGTGATCACGTATCCAAGTTTCCATCTCATGGTTGAGGTTATTGGTCAATATGGGTGTGGAGATGAATGGACCAAGTATATATGAGGTAAGGGTTACTCACCTTAAGAAAGAGTTGGAACTTACAAAAGATTCCATAAAAGATCATGAAATGAAAAGAAAAAAGAATAGATGCTCTATTATGTTGGATGGATGAACTGATAAGAAAGAAAGAACTTTGATAAATTTTTTAGTGAATTGTTCAAAGGGACTCATATTCATGGAATTCATTAATGCTTCTTCAATGATTAAGATGGGAGAGGAGATGTTTGAACTACTTGATAATTGGGTGGATCAAGTTGGTGAAGAAAATGTAGTTTAACTGTTCAAGTTATCACAGATAGTCATTCAGCTATAAGATGACAGGTAATAAATTCTACTCATATGACTTGAATAAGTAAAATTTTATTGATTTTAATATATGAATGATGTATTGTAATTTCTTATATAACATGATGTAGAGAGGATGTTGCGAAAAAAGTGGTCTAATTTGTATTGAATACTCTGTGCCGCACATTGCATTGACTTGATGTTGGAAGACATTGAGAATCTACCAAATATCAAAAGGACTATGGAGAGAGCTATATTACTAAATGACTATATTTATAACCGTTCAAGGTTGTTCAACATGATGAAGCATTTTACTGGACAAAAGGAACTACTTAGGCCCGCTAAGACATGATTTGTCATTATTTTCATCACATTGTCTTGCTTACATGAGAAAAAATAATTTGAGGAAGATATTCACAAGTGCAGAATGGTCAAAAAGTAAATGGGTAAAGGAGCAGAAGAGGAAGGATGTGACTAAGATGATCATAATGTCTTCTTTTTGGAATGTTATCATATTTTGTTTAAAAATTTCAAGTCTTCTTATTCGCGTGCTTTGCTTGGTTGATGGTGAAAAAAAAATTCATATGGGATATATATATGAAGTCATGACTAGAGCTAAGGAAACTATTGTGAAAAGTTATCTTGATAATGAAGAGAAGTACAATGAGTTATTTAAATTCATTGATAGGAAGTAGAAGATTCAGTTTAATCAGTCTTTTCACGCAGCTGGGTACTTATTGAACCCAGAAGTCTTCTATGATAAACCATAGTTTGAGCATGATGAAGCCATTGTGAATTAATTATATAAATGCATTGAAAGAATGATAAAGGATGTTGATACACAAGAGAAAGTTGTGGACGAATTGAGTATATATATAAATGTTGAAGGAGTATTTGGAATTGATTCTGCTATTAGGAAAAGAAAGACTAGGGCACTGGGTTAGTTACTTATTTTTTTAAATCTAATTTAGTATATTATATTTTAGATACTAGAAAATATATGAATTATTTTATATTTCAACAATAAATCATTTTATATCTATTATCTATATTATAGTTAAATAGTGGACTTTATTTGGTGCTTTAGCTCCAAATTTTAAAAAGTTTGCCGTGAAAGTCCTTAGCCTAACATGTAGTGCATTAGGTTATGAAAGAAATTAGAGTATCTTTAAAAACATAAGTAAATTAATATATTTTAAAAACATTAAATAATATTTTAAGTTTTAAAAAAATGAGTAATAAAATATTTATATGTTTATAAATTTTGCAGATCCATACCAAGAGGAGAAATAGATTAGAGCACCAACATTTGAATGATTAGGTGTACATCAAGTATAATATAGCCTTGAAGAAAAGATACAATGAATGTGATATCATTGACTCAATAATTTTAAAAGAAATTGATTAGAGCAATGAGTGGTTGATAAGAATAATGGATGATGAAGATTTTCATGACCATGTAGATGTACAAGATAATTTAGTGTTTGAAGATAATGACTTGACATGGGGTGATGTTGCTAGAGCAAGTGAAGTTGAGGAGTCTAGATTTATTACCATAGTTAGAGCAAGCTCAAGCAGACTGACATCATCAAGGAGGAATGACATAGTTTCAAGCTCTAGACTTATGTCTTCTTTTTCATTGATAGTTGAAGATGAAAAAATAGATTATTGGGGAAATGAGGAGGATGAGAAATGTTATAATGATGATGATCATCATTATGTGAATGTGGAGGATGAAAGAGGATCGGTTGTCATGGACAAATTAATTATTTTAATGTGTTGTGTTTGGATGAGTTATAAATTTGGATAAGGGATATGTGTTTACATGTTGATATGTTATATTGACAATTTTTATGGATTTTTAGAACTTTTTTGATGGGCTTTGTTAGATTTGTTGACATGTTTTATGAATTTTTATGATTTGAGGTATTGTTTATGTGTTTTTATTGATTGGATTGATATTTTTGATGATATTTAATAATAAATAATTCTTATAATTGATTATATTTTTAAAAAATATACATGTAAAATGAGGTGTGCCCTAATTAAAAAGCCCACGCCTTAAGGGTGCCTTGCGCCTTAAGGCTCCATGAGGCCTTTGCGCCTTAGTGCGCCCTGCGCCTTTCACAACTATGACTTCTACATGTATATATTTTTTTATAATACTTTCATTATGTTGATTTTTCATAGATATCCATAGTATTTTTTTTTTGTATTTTGTTAAAGTGAGTCTAAATTACATATATTCTTTTATTTTTTTATTTTTTAGATGTTTGTGTTTGAGTTGATAGAGGTGTCAAATGGGATGTGCCGGCACGGCCCGGCCCATTTTTAGCAGCTCCGATCGTGCTTTCGTGTCGGGCCAGGCACTGCACGGTTACTGTACCATGTCGTGCCTGGCCCTGCACAGAATTCGTGCCGCGACACGAATTTTGTGGGTTCGGCCCGATCAGTCCGAAATCCTAATTTAAAAAAAATTAGGGGTTCGGCTGCGTGTCGTCACGCCTCCGAGTGCTGAATCCCTAATATAAAAAAAGTAGGGTTTCGGCACGCGTCATAATGTCCCCGCACCGCCATACCACCGAAACCCTAATTTTAAAAAAAATTAGGGTTTCGGCACGACCGTCACGCCACCGCCCTACCCGAACCCTAATTTTTTAAAAAAATTTGATTTCTCGGCTCGTGCCGAGGTACCATGCCAACGGGCCATGGTACTGTGCCAGGCCATGCATGGCACGAGGCTCGATTGGCCTCGGCACGGCACAACACGATTGGTGTCATGATCGGGCATGACATGAGCCCGGGCATGAGAAATTCTCATGCCGTGCTGACCTAGGCACGATCGAATCGTGCCATGCCTTGTGCCGGACCGAGCTGACCTGGCTTGGTTGACACCTCTATAAGTTGAGGTCATAAGAGAAAATATGCTTTCTGCTATTGACCTCATCATATGGTTATTATTATTAGTACTATATTGTTTTCATAGCTGGTATTCACAATGCTGACTTATGATTTTAAAAAATCAACAACGTGGCAATGATCGGGGTTCACAACAACGATCATTGCCACGTTTTCAAACGTACTAGTTTGGATATTTTTTTAAAACACGTATTATATTTTATATTTTTTATTTAAAACGAAGTATTTCCGTATAAAACTCGATAAAATTAATGTGGGTATGTTTTTTGAGGACTCGTTAACTTTTTTTTGATATTATTTTAAAAAATTATTTTACATGAGAATGATAATAGATATAATTTTTCTTTCAAAATTTTTTTTTGAAGTAATAGTAAGAACACAATTATCTTTGTTAATAAAATAGTTAGAATAAATTATATCTATATTTATTGTTGTTGTAATCAAACATCAATTGAATAACAAGATTAACAGTTTGATAATATATTTTGTATCTTTCTCAGTGTTATGAAACATTTTTATCATGTTTAATTTATATATTCATTTAAACATCAATTCATATGAGGTAACTTTGATATTTGTCTACATAACATATGTTAATATTGTTTATCTATTTTATCAAATGTCAAATGTTATCTAAACTATGTTTGAGAATAACTAGTACAGTGTGGTCCTAAATATATGCTAATTTGAAAATAATTAGTATTGACTAAATACCAATAATATAATAGTTTGATTGACAAAAGAGCAAGCAGCCTAACCCAGGGGATATGAGTTTAATTTTTTGGGATGTCAAATATGCTTTTCAAGATATCATTGTCAATTACTTTATTTATGTAGTTAGGATACGAGCATTACCTGCTCTGATATTGGGGTCTCGATGCTCATATATGAGTCGAGGGATTATGTTCTAAAAAAAAAAAGAGGATGAAACAATTTTAAAAGGAAAAATTATATGTATGTTTTTTGAAATACATCTTTTTGTAAGGTAGTATTAAAAGAAAGAGTTATACTAGTCAATTTTTATTTGTTTTTATTTATTATTTTTAATGGATTGTGAAAGGGCTAGTATTAGATTTGACTCATACGTTTTTTGAAGCTGTTGTATGTGTAACAGAGTCCTGGTCTTAATCTTATTTTGTTGAGTTGTGACTTGACTAAAGCTAAAATAGCTACTAAGGAGTCACAATTAGACTAAAGTTAGAAGATTTGATGAGGAGTCATGAATGGATTAAATCTAGAAGATTTGTTGAGAAATTTTTACACTATTATTTGGAATCACAATTTGATTAAAGTTAGAAGATCTATTGAGAAATTGCGATCATGTTCGTGGAGTGATTGGACTAAAACTAGAAGATATATTGAGGAATTGTGATTGGACTAAAACTAGAAAATGTATTGAGGAATCGTGATTGGGGAGTCATGATGACTAAAGCTAGATCTAGAATAATGATTGAAGTTCGGAGTAGAGGTGTCAAACGGGCTGGCCCTGCCCGACTTGTTTTTTTAGGGCACGATCGTGCTACCGTGCCGGCCCGGCACGGTTTAAAAATAGCCGGGCCCGTTCTGGCCATACAGGCCAGGGCAGAGGCAAACTCGAGGGCCGAGACTCAAGAGGCAGAAATTTTTTTTTTAAAAAAAAAATTTATATATTGTAATGCTTAAGTGTACAGACATACAGTATAAAATATAAATATTTTTAAAAATGTTAAAAATAAAAAAACAAAGTTTAGAAATTTTTTTTTTATCAAATTCAATTTAGTTTAACTTTTATTATATTTATTAATTATATATTAAAGTTATTAATTTTTAAAATAAAATTTAAATCGTAAAAAAAAATGAATCAATACATTATGTTAGTAAAAATAAAAATTAAAAAAAAATTAAACAACACAAATGAAAAATTACCAATCATCCATTTGAAAACTAAGGTCCGAACAAAATAAGTATCAGTTTTAAGTTTCAACATAATGTACAAACAAAGCGTACAAATATAATCAATAAAAAAACATCGAAAACAAAAAACAGCATATCATCATCAATCATCAATCGGCATATCATGAGAATCATCAGCCGCAACATCAAGATCAGTATCAAATGGATCATCATCATCGGCAATCAACTCCTCCGCCATCGTAGTAGATGTAGATGCGACTGCAGTGCCTGTCCCAGCTCCAGTACGATCATGGATGCTAAACCCCGATTCCTCTCAATCCTTCAAACATGTCAATGCCTCAACCATATCTGGATGTAATTTCGATCTTCTATCCGAAATCACGTTCACTGCAACAGAAAAAGCAGACTCCGATGCTACGCTCGACACCAGAGGAGTCAGTAGATCCCGTGCCATCCTAGATAGTACGGGAAAGGTGAACTCATATGATTTTCACCACTGTAATAAATCAAGATTCTTAGTATCAGAATATGATAGGATTAAGCAGTAATCGGTATCTAAGTACCGAGACAGCTCGCTCCTATGTGATGGTCCACCCCCACGTTTCCCTCTCGCTAGTTGAATGGAAAAATCATCATCTCCGAACAAAGTATCAATGTTCGTAATCACAGTCTCACTACCACCACCACCATACCTAGTATCGTAGTATGTAAATAGGTCAGTCAACTTCTCGTGAATGAACCCTTCAGGTAGCTCTTCCAGGTTCATGCACGAGGAAATAAAAGTCATGGTATTTTCTACCTCTTCCACCTTAACCCTAGGGTCCATGCATGCAGCGAGACAATAAAGAGATGGAACGGTGGACCAATACTTCAAGTACTTGGTCTCAATCTCTGCAACCATATGGCTAAGCGTCGGGTCAGCTTGATATTTCCTAAACATGCTACTAATATTGCATATGCACCAGAATGCAATGCAAGTGGTGGGCGTATAAACCGACGAACACATGTTCGTCGTATCATAAAAAATCTTTAGGAATTTCATTTATGAAATTCTTGAAGCCCAGTCAGTGTCGTCAATAATAAGTTCGTCACTCTTACTATTGACGTAGTCGGATATCACGTGTTCGTATCCAACACATGATTCCAACATCAGATACGTATAATTCAAATGATGTCTCACATCCGATTGGAATTTCTTCTTCTTAAGATTTGCAGACAAACAGAGACTATCAAACTCTTGTTGTCTGCAAGGAGTGCGAATATATTTTAGTGCATTGCGTATATTATCCAATGCGGGGGAACACACCTTCATACCCGCTTGAACAATCAGGTTAATCACATGACACATGCATCTGACATGAAAAATCTTTCCTAATGGTGCGTCTCTAATATTCCTAACAAACATATCGATCGCTACTCCATTATTAGTAGCGTTATTGAATGTGACACTAAAAATTTTATTTTGAATTTTATATTCCCTAAAGATTTTCATCATACAGTCAAAAATGGCCGGGCCATCATGAAGATGAAGAATCTCAGTGAATCCTAAATTTTTTTTATTGATTGTCCAGTTAGAATCTATATAGTGACTCGTGAGACATGCATAAGAAGAATCATCGTGACTTGTCTATATATCGGACATCACGGATACCACTCCACTATATGCCATAAATTTCTTAATTATTTTTTGTTTTTCTAACTTATATATCTTTAGTATGTCATTCCTAAATGTGGACCTATGAATCTTACAATAAGAAGCCTGAAAATAAGTCTGCATGATGCGCACTACCCTTGGATATTCCGAAAATCTGATCAGAAGACCCATCAATGTGATGAGCCTGGTCATGCTGTCCCTACCCAACTCGTTGGAGTATATGAAGGGAGTAGACTTTGAGACTGAACTCGATCCAGTCTCAAAAAATGTAGTGCTAAGTTGGGTTTGCCTAGGATCTAAGGGTCCATGTTTTTTAGTGCATAATTCGGCATGCCTCTTAAGGTGTCCAGTCCCAAATGAACTCTTGCATGTTAATAGTCTCATACAATATTTACACTATGTCATTTCTTATTTCTCACCTCTAACATTTTTTTGTGTTATGATTTTAAAATGAGTCCAAATTACAGAAGTCTTCCTAGTTTTTTGTTTTTTAGAATTTTGGGTTGAGACGACTGGAGAAACCAAAGTTTCAGCACCCTCAGACCTCTGTGTAATATTTTCATTTTCCAAATTTAAATACGTGTCAGGTGTATTTGTCATTTTTTATGATTTTTATATTTTCCTAATTTTTTTAGAGAGAGAAACTATAGAGAGAGAGTAAAAAAAAGCGTAAAATAAATTACCAGGTAAAAATAGTGAGGTCGGTGACGTGCACAGTGCACCGCAGCAAGCTCTAATGTTCAAAACTCAAGTTGAGTTTCATAAAAATCCAAGCCGAAAGCAAAATCCCGAGGCCCGAGAGAGAGATGCACGGTTTATGTGAGAGAAAGAGAAAATTTTGAGAGGATATATATTTTTGAAAAACATAAATGTTATAGGGAGGGGGATAGAATTTATAGATTAAATATATTGATTTTTTATAAAAAAAGATATTTTTTTTATATTTTATTGAATTTTTAATAATTATTTAGGGGGCAGAATCACGAGGACCGTTGGATTCTGCCTCCTAGCCCTTGGAGGCGAATCCAACGGTTGAAATTAAAACTATTTGAATAATTTTTTTTTTTCCAGTTGGGATTGGGTCGGGATTTGGGACCGCGGGTCGGGTCCAATCAGACCCGACCCTCGGTCTTTTTTTCGGGAGGGGCCGGGTCATGCCCACCCGTGACCGCGTGAAACCGGCATGGCACGGGCCCGGGCATGGTTTTTTGATGTGCCGGGCCGGCCCAGGCACGGCCGAACCATGCCGTGCCGTGCCCTGTCCCGGCCAGGGCCGGCCCGGCCCGATTGACATCTCTAGTTCGGAGTCATGAACTCGGTATTGGAGTCTTGTCTTGAATGGAGTGACAACCTGTTAAGGGATGTTGCGAGTGACGATTTCAACTTTGGAGTCGTGACTCGTATTGTAAAGTTGCAACTCAATTTAAGTTGTAACATTATTATTATCACGTGTTGTATTATGATGACTAATAACTTGAGTTTAAAATATTTTTTAGGTCATTATTTAAAGTCTTTTAAATGAAAATCTAAGAGTAGAAAATGTGAGTGAGAAAATATATGTGAATATAGAAATGTTGCTTAGCTGTAAAACATAAATAATAGAGAAAAATTTCCTTTTTCTTTCTTCCCTCTTTTCTTGTGATTGATTTTTCTATTAAAATTTTGTTTGTGATTGATTTTTCTTTTCAGAAAACTTAAACTCCAACAATCATCCATCTGTGATACCTCATGGATTCTTAATATTTGGTTTCAAAGCAAAGTCTAAATTCTTATCATTAGGTATTAATATTGATAGTTGTGACCTTGAATCTTAACATCAAGTCTAGTGAGATGTAAACTAGGTGAAGGAGGATTTGATTAATATTTAGTTTTATGTATAATTTGTGATAAAATTATTAAGAGAGAAATATAATCACAAATATTTTTTTTTTTGAAAAATTTAGAAATGTTAGGAAACATTTAACATATGCTGAGCATGTTAGGGAGATATTCTATATATAATATAAAAAAATAAAAAATGAAAATGTTTGTGAATATGAAAATGATATATTTGATAATAAAATAGATGATTAAATGTATGTCAGTGAAGCATTTAGTGGCACTAACAATTGATGAGTTATTATGAGCTTAATATTATATGCAAAGAAGTAAAAATAAAAAGATATAATATATCTTTTTTTTTGTGATTTAGAAGTAATTGCATAGATTAGATTGAAACACACAATACTAAATGATACCTATAAAAATAAGAGAGAGTGTAAAATTGATTGATAGGTAGATTATTTGAGATGTTGATTTTACTTGTCATAATTACGTATCATAATTTTTTACTTATGATCAAGATTGTTGAGTAATATGAGATGGAAATAAAGTGTCTAAGCCTTTAACGGCATAAATGCCTACCTTAAAATTGGTTTTTACTAAAAATATGATGAAACATCATTTAATATTGGAAAAAAATAGATATTCTTTGATGTCATATGAATGAAATGATAAGAGGTATATAGTAATATATGCTTTATGAATTAATACTATAACATATTGTTTCTATGTTTCATCAATGTTTCTTTATAGATGAAGAACAAAAAAACATTCAATAAGGAAAGGTTGAGTAGTTCGGTGATAAAAATATAATTTAATTTATTGCAAAAATCTATTTAGTTTATGTGATAATAATTATAATATTTTTATTTTTAAAACATCAAAGATTTAATATGCTTTTAGTTTAAACTTTATAAATTTAATATACATAATTTCATACAAGGATGTTATTTGTATTTGTGTTGTTCATTATTTTGAGTTGATGTTATAGGATATTACAAATTTTGTAAATTCAAAAATATATTAAAGTAGGTCATTACTCTTTATGATTGTGTGTGTGTCAGTGTGTTTGTGTGTGTGTGTGTGTGTGTGTCAGTGCATGTGTGTGTAATCTTTCATATTTGCTAAAAATAATGAGATGAGTTATAAAACAAATCCAGTTATTTTGATTGGCAAAAATATGACTTGTGTCTTTCTAAAATAGGCAAATAATTAACATTCAAGCAAATATGTTAGATGAGTAAAAAATAATTAAAGGAAAGCATTAATAAATTTTGATTGATTATGTAGATACTATAATCAATAAAGAATAAACCACACTAATTAGTAATTAACATACAAACAAATTTTTATAAAATAGTCAAATAAGATTGGGGCAACTCAAATATTAGAATAAAACAATAAAGTTGTAAACTACAACATACTCCTTTCAAATTGATGTGTAAAGGTGTAGAATATCAAGTTTGTAGGAGAAAAAAATTAGTTGGGTCTCTTCAAGTTTTTTCTAAATATATATGTTGGTTATTTCATTGCCTTTATATGCTATGATAATAATCTCATTTTGAATTTTCATCCTGAAGGAAAAGTAGTATAATTCTATGTATTTTGTTCTCTTGTGAAACATCAAATTGGATGTTATATTCCTCATTATATGACTCATAATAAAGAACAATAAGAGAAAAAATAGATATATGATCTTTTTGCATAAGTATCTCGTAGGTGATTGTAGAGGTGTCAACTAGGCGGGGGAACCCATGCACGGCCCACAACACGACAATTTAGCCATGCTTGGCCAAACACGGTATTGTCCGGAATAAATATGTCAATCGGGCCCGGCCCGCCCGGCACGAGGCACGGCACGGTTCAGCAGTGCCTGGGCCGGCCCGGCACGGAAAAATTCCGTACCCGGGCCCGTGCCGTGCCTGACCCGGCACGGTTCGGCATTCGGCACGGCACCTCGGCAAGGGTCAGTTCCGTGCCGGGTGTCCCGTGAGCCTGACGCCATGAAGCCCCTCCCGCAAAAAAAGACCGCGGGTCGGGTCTGATTTGACCCGACCCGCGGTCTTTCCGTATCCCGAACCGCTCGGACAGGCAAGCCCGAGCGGGCCAGGCAAGGCACTGCCCGCCGTGCCTACGGGCCGTGCCGGGCCGGCCCGTTTGACACCTCTAGTTCGGAACCATGCATGGTCCTGGACCATGCCGTGTTGGGCCAAACATGACATGCGTCCTTGGCCTAGTGGCATTGTCCATCGACCTGGTCACCTAGGATTGGATGAGTCATGGGTCAAGTTTCCTATGGTGACCACCCGATGATGTGGGTTATTTACAAAAAAAATAGCCACATAAGTTAAATCTTGGTTACGTGGTTGATTGCAATTGGTCAACCATGTAAGTTGGTCACCCATTGTATTTTTAACACAATGGACTTCCAACAGGGATGGTCCGACATGATTCGGCATGACCCTGTACTATGTGGGCCAATTGTGTTGTGTTGGCTTGGTGATTAGTTCCTATGCCATGTCTTACTCAAACAAGTTTTGTTGGCTTGACGTGGCTCATTTGATATCTCTTGGTGAATGTCGTTCTCACTTTGAACATAATTTTTGTATTGGATCCTAAGATAATTTCTTTTCTTATTTTTTCTGGAAAACAAAGTTGTTTCTAATAAAAGTATATAATATTATCATATGCTTCATCTTGATGCATGTTGGTGTCTAATTGAAATTTGAATATCCAGTTGACTACAAGTACACATGATTAATAGAAAAGTTCCAAGCCTTGAGAACTTTATCACATACCTTAGCATGCGAAGAGTTATGCCAATGTTAACTTGCCAAGATAATATAGGAAATAAGTAAACATATTAATTGTATATATTATATTTAGTTTGATTATAATTAAATAATTAATTTTTTATATGATTTTTTCATAAATAGTAGAATCAATTGGAAGAATTGTATTGCATCATGAGTAAAATTAGTACTTAAATCAATACGAGTATTTGCTGAAATACTATTCAAAAGTTTAACATCTGTAAAAATATCTATTGCATATCTCTTTTGACATATATTACCCCTTTCATTTCTCCTAGGGTATTGCTCTGACACTGTGTAGAAACTATAATCAACCTACAAGCAAGTTTATATGAAATAGGTAAATAAGATTTGGACAAAACACAAGCTGATTGATCTCATCAAAAAAAATATTTATTAGAAAACAACCTGATAATCAAATATATGTAAAGGTATCTACCCCATATTTCCTTGGGGTATTGCTCTGATACCATGTGGAAACTATAATCAACAAATGACACTAACTAATAGTAAGCATATAAACAGCTTTTTATAATTTCTACAAGTTGAGTGCTCCTATTAAAGTAAAGGAGAACCTATTAGAGTGTCTACTAGAGAGCAACCTAAAAGTCTAATCTCGATGAAAGTATTTATCGCATATCTCCTCAGTGAACATTCCCTAATCATTTTTCTTAGGGTATTGATATTCTACTATGTAGAAATTTTAATCTTCATATCATACTAGTTGATTTATAAACCATAAGTTGGGTGCTCTCATCATCAAAGAGGAACATGAGTTGGGGGTCAAAAAAAAAAGGTTACATTGTAAACCGGACAGATTAAACTGTCCGTTGGAAAAAAAAAACAGTGATGATTTATAAACCTCAAACAGAATAAAAAAAGTAACATTGTAAACCGCAACAAATCACTATTATCATCCATTCTTGCAAGAGTACTAATTTTTTTCTTGAAGGTATTTAAGCTTCTAATTCAAATTTCTTGAAGGTATTTAATCATACTTGATTATTGTTCAAACTTGTTTGATTATTGTTTGGACTTAATTTATTTCATGGAAAATTTAAAATAAAGGGTGATTTATATAAAATTGATGTAACAAATTATAATAGTTCTACAAATTATATATATATTTTTGACGTTGTGGGGTTTTTATTTAAATATATTTGTTTATTAATAGATCCATGAATGTTTTTTTGACTATGTTTCAGGCTTCACTCTATTTCTTGGTTTCTTAATCGATCGAATTCATTATTATGTTGGACTGAGTGTGATGGGACATTCGGCAAAGGAGGCTGAAAAAAGCCTCGTCGAAGAAAATAGGCAACTTAAGGCAAGGGCAGAGAGCACTTCACATGAAATTACAGAGCTACGTGATCAAATTTCTGGTCTGTCGAGCCGCTTAAAAACGGCTGATGCTCACGTCTCGGCCCTCCAGCAACAATCTGGAGTGCTATTGCTCCAATATGACAGTGTGCTGCAAGAAAATCAAAACTTACAGAGCAGTCAGCAGAAACGTTGACCGTAAACTTGCCGTTGCAGAAGCTGTTTGGCAACTTAATGCTTATCTTGGTTGGTTGACGTATGTTCACTGTCCTGGTGGTGCCATTGATTCTGGTAGGATGAGAAATTGATGTGACAGTTTGACATGGTGCTCAAATCTTGAGTTTTGTAGAGTAATTTATAGGAAAAATCATGTAAATCAGTACATGTGGTTCAAAACCATATATTTTAACCGAATAGTCAAAACCTAATATATTTATGTTTAATGATTATTTTTTCTATTATTTACAAATTTGCCCGTTCTTGCCATGTCAAAAAAAGGTGTTTTTTTTCTATTATTCATGATTTTGGCCTAAAACATATTTGTAAACAATGTTTTCAAAAATACTATTCTAAAGAAAAAATGTAGTTTCATAAATTATCATACATGCATGTGAGTGTGTGTTAGATAACACATATATGTATGTATAGTTTTAACTTTCTCATGTCCATGTCAATGTCCATCATCATATAGTTAAATATATGGTTTGTATTTTTTTAATAAAACAATAAACTATATATGGTAAACAATATGTATAGTTGTGTGTGTGATAAATGTTATGTATAGTAGTTATATATAACTGCTATACATTATATATATATTATCTATTTAGTTATATATATGGTAAACAATGCATATAGTTCTATATATGTGAATATGATAAGCTATATATATATATAGTAAAAAAAACTCATATGAGGTACACTCAATGTTTTCATTTGTGAGAGTAACATTTTGTGTGTAAGTTATATAAAGAGCTATATGAGACAATTTTTTAGTGTTTGATTTGCTACATTTTCTATCATTTAAAATCCTTTCGTGCTTCGCTATTGTGTTGAAGGCTTTCATTTTTTGTTTTGAGATAATTTTGATGCTAGGGTTTTTTGTTTTACTAACATATGATGATGTAATTATATTGAGTGATGATGAATCAAAGTTCTCTCAACTTGAGTAGTTTCTTCATGTCTAAGTTTAAATTAAAGATCTAGGCTAACTTGGATACTTTTTTTCGCATTGATATTGGATACTCTTGTAGTGGTATAATTCTACCCCATGAAAAATAATCATTTGTAATTATTCTAGAGTTTGCATGTTTGGATTGAGTTTTAACAAGAGTTCACACATGATTTATATTGCATATACCATTATCTTCAATTGCAAATATTCTAATTGATTATATGAGGTTTTAGAGAATCGTATCAAATCCCAACTATCTTAGAATCTTCATTGTGGCATTTTTTAGAATTATTGAAAAAAAATAGATGAAAATGACAATTATAATAAATGATAACTACATAAAAAATATATATATATAATGAAAATGATCAGAGAACCATATTCCACGATAAGTCCACATATACTAAAGTACACCAAAAAAAACAAAATAGCAAATAAATAATTACATTCTGTTGCACTGATCGCATGGTAGTCTGGTCAATAAAAGAGGATAAATGTTATAATTTTATGGACACAAGTTCATTCTCTAAGATGACTGATATTGCTTTCACATTACAAGAATAAATCATTAAGAAATGGAAAATAGAAATGCCCAAATCCATTTCAAAAATTTGGAACGGATTTGAAACGAATTAGAAACGAAATAAATAAATCTAGGAAAAAATTGAGACAGATAAAATTTCCGTTGTTATTTAGCGAAGGAAATTTTTGAGTTTTTTTATTTCGTCACTAAATAATCAGTGAAGTGAGAAACAAATATGCTTGCATGGAATTTAGTGTTGGAAATATTTGCATCCATTTATAATTAATAATGAAAATTGTATCCATTTCTATTATTGTGAGTGATATTAAATTCGTCTTTAAATAAATTTAAATGATTATACGATAGAAATTCATTCTGTCACATTTTTAGCAAAGCAATTAAATTTTGTCACTAAAATATGATAATTAATTTCTGAAGACCACTTTGAAACTTCGAAGTGTTCTTTGGGTTCTGGGGATTTTTTGGTTTGGTTATGATTTCGTCTGATCCGTGTTTTGATTACCTATCCTCCATATACTGTTCGACATGATTTTTATCTATAATTGAGATATGAAATTATGATTTTTAATATTCTATATGTATTGTATTTGAGAATAGCTATATTTGTGTGTTTTCGTATTACCTGTATTTTTTTTTTCATTTTTAACATTTACATTGGGTTATATCTTATTATTTTGGTGAATTGTTATAAATATAATTGATACATTATATATAAATTATATTTTTTCTTCATACTTTTATATGTAAAATTTTTTTGTAATCTATTTGATTTATGATATTTTTGTGTATTTTTTTTTTGACCTATAGTTAATATCACCAAAATTATATTACATTTAATTTCCTTACTAGAATTAAATGATATTTAATAATTTCAAAATTGAATAACTCATATTAATGACATAATCTTAACAATAAATAATTTATAATTATTAAAAAAATTACTAAATGTTTATAATAATAATAATAATAATAATAATAATAATAATAATAATAATAATTGAAAAAAATTTAAGTAGAATATGAAATTAGAATAGTGAAATATAAAGAAAAATTGTTAAAACTAAAAAAAATTAGAAGCTAATTTAAAATTTTATATAGTTGTTTGATCGACATTTCACTAAAACTATAATAAATTAAATTATACCCACCTTTATTTAATATTAAAAAAATTATATTACATGTCACATGTGGTATATGCCTATGTATACTATATCCTTCATATAGATTTGAAGAATTTTCATTCATTTAATAATGTTCTTCGTTGATAGTTGTATTATTTTATATTTTTTTTCATTGATAAATTTTAATATATTGACATTGATAATTTATTTAGTATTTATATTATATATAATATATTTATATAATTATCTAGTACTTATTATTAATATATTTAGTAATGACAACACTACAAATATTTTTCTATATTCTCCTACAAGTACAGTGGAAACTTTGGCATCACCTCATCTTGACATACAAGATTTATTATCAAAGATATTTCATCTTCATCTCATTCTTCAACAGGAGATATTGATAGTTCTGGTCAATATATTGTAGGAGGCTTGTGCATTTGTACAGCAGTAGTGGTACCTGCAGAATATTCATAATCTTTAATTTGCATGTCAAGTAATGAGAAAATCTTCATTCGACACAAAATTGACAAAGATAGTATGTAATATTCTCAAATTTACTACATTCATTCTTTATTATTTTTCTTTTTTTTATTTAAATTAAATATAAAATAATATGTGAATGAAAATGATTAATATATCATAATTTTTAAATTGTTTATATGTATATGTATGTGAAGATTTTAAATTGCTTACAGGTTAATCCATTTTGATTCTCATATAATCGAAAAGATATTTAAGGAGAAACTAGTTGCGGAGGGTATGAAGTGGAGCAAAGTGTCCCAAGTGGCCTCACATAATTATCAATCAAAAAAAATAGGTGAAAGATCAGGACCTTCAAAACATATTGGAGGTTCAAAGGTGACCTACCAACATTCAGTAAATTTGGTATGACTATCATTTATTTTTTATTATTATTTATATTTTTATAATCAAAAGGATAATATTTTGTGTCATAATAAATGATTTACCTTAATAGTAACTAATATTTATTTGTAAGAGGCTTAATAGTAACTAATATTTGTAAGAAGATAGTTTTTAAGTGAATGCACAAGAAAAATAATGGATCGTTTGTGGACAAGCGCTCAAATGATATTAATATGAGGTTCTCATTTTGTACTTATAGTTTAATTTGATAATTGAAATTACTAAAAGAAAAAAAAAATAAATTCATTTTTTGCCATTAAAATAAAATGCGAACTCAAATATATTTTTTACCATAATTAATGATTTATTTTTTTTATAAACTCATTAAATATAATTAATAAAATCATTTTAAAAATATTTTATAGTTGTGAGAGGATATTTTTTTTCTAGTATAAAATTTCTTGTAATATAGCAATTGATATATTATGTTGTATTTTAATAATTATAGGAAGCAATAAAAAATATGGTTTGCAATTACTTCACAATTGATAGATTCTTTTACAAAGGCACAAGAGATTGATGTTGCATATATTTACCTTCAGGCTATTGGAGTCAAGACAAAAAAATAACGAGTGTATGGTCTAGGTACCCATTCATCTATATTTTATCCATGTTTTATTTGGAGTTCATCATCATCTTTCAATTACAATAACATGTTTGATGAGTGGTTGCGGAAGGATATGCAGGATATTTGGGATTCATTGCAAAGAAAAAATGAGGAGATGCAATAAAAGAATAAAGAGATACAAAAGGAAATTGAAGAATTGAAAAAAAGATAAGTTGAAAGATTGAAAAGTGATGAGGAAATACAACAAAAGATTTTGAAGGTAGAGAAAATAATATACAAGTTAGCAGAGACATCATCTATTTTTCATCATTATGAAGAGGATTCATCCAAATCTCTAGAGGACAATACTCTTCAGAAGAAAGACTCATAGTTGTTTATGATGTGTTATTAATTTTTTTGCAATGTTTGTTTTTTATCCGAATTAATTGTTTTTGTGTTAAAGGTTTTTTAAATTTTGTTATAAATTATGTATTGAAATTTATGGACATTTATTTTTGTTATCTAATATTTTATCTTATGGTGGATGTTATGTGAATATTATTTTATAAATAATACGTGGATGTACTTATTTGGTTGTATGCCTTATAGTTTCTGTATGTAATTATATATTGTATACAACATATAGAAACAACATAAATACTACTTGTACCTATTACAGACAATAGAAATGAATTTTTACATTTCTAAATCCATTTCTAAATAGAAACTAAGTCATGCGTATCTTTATTGATCCGCCGCTCTTTTAGAAATGAAAAATACGTTTCTAATGATACCATCATAAAATTAGAGACGGAATCCAATATCCATTTATCATCACAATAGTTAGCAATGAAATTTTCCCTGTCACTATTTAATATTTATAAAAATATCATTGTGTGATCCATTTCTAAAAATTTAGCATGGAGAATTATAGAAGCGGAACTACAACATTTCTAATTCCGTCTCTATTTACCCATCGCGAAGAACTCAGAAACGGATTTGGATGTTTATAGTTTAAGGATTTATTATAGTGTCACATGGTGCTTGCTAAATCTTCTATCATTTAATTGGAACTGGGACTTTTATGCTCTAACACTAGATCATATAATTCATACATGAACCAAGTGATGATATGAGTTGGGTTTGAAAGAGAGAGTGAGAGACAAAAAACAATTACGTCATGTTGTAAATATATCATGTTATAGTCTTCACACATATATAAAGATGATACATGCATATCTTGTACACTAAATTTATAAGACAAAAAGTTCTGATCTTTTATACACCATTATGAAGATACCTACCAATTTATATATGGTAGAAATATGCATCATGATGATCAACCCATTTTACATATTATCATTGATGAAATTATAGTTAATATGAATATCGGTGTTTGATTACTCATGTAAGATTAGATTGAATGTTGTGTCTGGCCCTATAATTATAATAATAAAAAATAGTAAGACATGAAATAAAAAAAAACAATCTTTATGAGAGTATTTTATCCAAAGAATGGGTATCAAAGTTACTTTATTCAGCCCACATTTGACAATAAACAATACTTAGCTTTCTTAAATTTACTACATTCATTCTTTATCATTTTTTCTTTTTTTTCTTTTTTAAATTAAATATAAATTAATATGTAAATGAAATTATAAATATATCACATTTTTTAATTTTAAGTATTTTATAATAATAACAACATATTATATTACTTCTTATTGAATATTATTATTTATAATATTAAAAATAAATTTTAACTTTGTAGCAACAAAGAATGTGTATTATGCTTATATGTATGTGTACATGATGATTTTTAAATGGCCTACAGGATTATTTCTTCTGCTTCTCATATAATCGAAAAGGTAATTAAGGAGAAACTAGTTGCGAAAGGTATAAAGTGGAGCAAAATACTTCCAAGTATAAAAAAATTTTTTTTGGAAGAATTTGAAGTAAATTTTTGATACATTTACTTGTTTTTTATTTTAGTATAATATGATATAATATTAAAATTAGTGTATTACAATATATTATTATTTTATTTTGTTATTGCAAAAAAAATATATAAATAGAATAACACTTTGGTGATATCTGTGAAGGATAAATGAAAACATGTGGCAAGTGTGAGATACAATGACAAGCTTGACAAATAGAGAAAAAAGTATGATAAAGATGTAAATCTAAATAATATCCTCCTTAGTGTTTGGATAAAGTGGTAGGAATACTGGAATAGTAAGGAGTTCAAGGTCATGTCATAGGTGGCCTCACACAATTGTCGATCATAAAAAGTAGTTGAAGGACAAGGACCTTCTAAACATATTGGAGGTTCAAAAGGCAACCTACAAATATTCAATAGATCTTGTATAATTATCTTTTATTTTTTGTTATTATTTATATTTTTAGAATAAAAAGGATAATATATGTGTCATAATGAATGATATACCTTTATATTAACTAATATTTATTTTCAGTTGACTGAATTGGGACATCCACCAACACCATTTGAGGTAAAAAGCGAATGCACGAGAAAAATGATGGATTTTTTTGGACAAGTGCTCAAATGATATTCATGTCGGTTTTTCATTTCGTACTTATAGTTTAATTTTATAATTGAAAATAATAAAAGAAAAAAAAATTAAAATTCATTATTTGGCATTAATTGTAAATAAAATGCAAACTAAAGTATATATATTTTTATTGTTACTAATGATTTATTTTTTATAAATACATTTGATATAATTAATAAAATTATTTTTAAAAATATTTCATAGTAGTCAAAGAATAATTTCTTTTGCGAGTATAAAATTTCTTTTAATATAACAATTGATATGTTATGTTGTATTTTAACAATTATAGGAAACTATGAGAAATATGGTTAGAATTACTTCACAATTGACAAATCCTTCTACAGAGGCACAAGAAATTGATGTTATGCATATTTATCTTCAGGCTATCAAAGTGGAGCCAAAAAAATAGTGAGTGTACGTTCTTGGTACACATGCATCTATATTTTATCCAGATTCTATTTGAAGTTCATCATCATCTTCTTCCAATAACAATAATGTGTATGATGAGAGGCTTCATGAGGAGATGCAGGATATTCATGATACATTGCAAAACAAAAATGAGGAGTTGCAACAAAAGAATGAAGAGATGCAATAAAAGAATTAAGAAATGTAAAAAAATGAAGAAATATAAAAGGAAATTGAAGAAATTAAAAAAGAGAGGCTGAAATATTGAAAAGAGAGGATGAAATACAACAGAAGATTTTGAAGATAGATAAAATAATGTGCAAGTTGGCAGAAACATTATCTATTTTTCATCATTCTGAAGATGATCCATCCAAATATCTGGAGAAAAATACTCTTCAAGAGAAGGATTCGTAGTTATTTATGATGTGTTATTAATTTTTTGTAATGTATATTTTTGATCTGAATTTATGGTTTTTGTGTTACTTTTTTTTTGTTATAAATTGTATATTTGAATTTATGGATATTTATTTTAGTTATATGACATTTTATTTTATGGTGGATATTATGTGAATGTCATTTTATAAATAATAAGTGGATGTGCTTATTTGGTTGTAGGTCATATAGTTTCTATATGTAATTATATATTGTATATAGCATACAAAATTAGCATAAATTCTACTTGTACCTATTGCAGACAATAGAAATGGATTTTTTTGTTTCTAAATCCATTATTAAAATAGAAATGGATTCATACATGTCTTTATTGATTCATTGCTTTTTTAGAAAAGGAATATACATTTCTAATGATTCCATCACAAGATTAGTGATTGAATCCAAGATCTCTTTATCGCCGCAACATTTAGCAAAGAATTTTTGCCCATCGCTATTTATAAAAATGTCATTGTTGTGATCTATTTTTAAAAATATAAAGTGAAGGATTATTGAACAAGAACTAATCCATCTCTAAATCCATCGTTATTGACCCATCATGATAAAATTAGAAATAGATTCGAGCATATCTAACTTAAGGATTTTTTATAGTGTATAGTATACACATACATATTAATACTCATACACACACACGCACGCACGCACGCACACACATACTATAGTGCATATATATATATATATATGTGTGTGTGTGTGTGTGTGTGTGTGTAGGTAAATATACTAGAATATGCATATATCTATATGTATACGTTTGTATATGCATATATATACACATTACTATATTTATATAAATATGTATGTGCCTACACAGTACTCATTTAATGTGGTGTGTTTATTCATATCAATATAAGGCACACATTATAGTATGTCTGTGTATGTGTTGTAATGTGCCCATATTTATATATACATATCCATATATGATCATGCTTCATATATTTATATACAATGCAATATTTATTATAAATATGTATATGTATATCCATACTCATATATATATATATATGTATGTGTGTGTGTGTGTGCACATTGCAATGTGTATATACATGCGTATTATAGTGTATCTATATACACACACATGCACTATAATGTATATAAACATATCTATATGTACATACACACAAATTTGTGTGTATACATATCTATATAGAGAGATTGCAATATATATATATATGTGTGTACGTATATGTATATATACATATTGTAATTAATGTGTGGTGTGTGTGTGTGTGTATACACATATCATTGTGTATATAGATATAAATATGTTTATACATACACATGTGTGTGTGTGTGTGTTTATACATCTTAATGCGTACAAAGTATGTATATATATATGAGGAACCATATATATATTCCTTGGATGAATATAATTGTCATTATATTAAGATATGAACTCTAATATATGCATACAACACAATGACTTCATAATTGATTAGTCATCATAATATTATTATTATACAAACACATTTTAATTTCTAAATTCTTGAGATCTAGTATGTAGTATTTATGTATCCACATATACACTCACAAATATAATTTGTGAACCTAAAATATTGTAAAATCTAAGAGCTACAAATATTGATTTCGCGATATTTAGGAACCCAATATATTGATGTTGGTCTTGTAAACAATAATATATTACCACCAATAACATGTTTCTAGTGAAAATCGATATGTTTTTAGGGTTTAGATAATAACATATATATATATATATTAATTTGAACCATTATATTTAGGTACATATTTTGAAGAATTATATTACCACCAATAATATGTTAATGATGTATTATAGATGTTGTGACCCATTATTGCTATATCATATATATAATGTGAGATGTTACTAATGTATTATAAATGATGTAACATGCATGTTCTAGTAATATATATATGTATGTATGTATGTATATATGTATGTATGTATTATATATATTAATTGTAATATGATATCTTTAGGCTTCATTGAGACTCATTGGAGAAAATACAAATGATATATAGATTATGTGGTGTTTGAAAAGTTTTATATGCTTATTTAGAGTGACTACATTTGTTATATACAACAATTTTTGGAAAACATTTTTCAATCGTAATTGGCAATTCAATTTTATTTGAGAAATTACTTGTCTATATAATTTTTAGTATTATTAATCTTGATACATGTGATGAGAAAGGAATTCAAATAATATAATATTTATTAAAATGCAAATAACATATAATTTTAATTCGTGATTGGTACAACTTTACCATGCTAGAAAATAAACCAAATAGAAATAAATGAAAAATAGGGGCACATTTTTAAAATTGACAAAAGAAACTTTATTGTAATTCTAATATTTTGTATTAAAAACTACTTAAGTTGTTGTTAAGCTGAACCTAAAACTTGCATGTAACATATAAAACAAGTCATTGCAATATATATAATATTTGGCAGCATCATTTAATTGCAGAAACCTGTAACAAAAATAAGAGTATGCATATATATTAATTATATATATTAAATATTAATATAATTATATAATTAATGTGTTACTGTCATTTATACTACTATCATATGTTATATATACTATAATATATTATATGTAATATGTTACTACTATAATATATTGTTGTTATGGACACACTAAGTGGTATTTACATATAAATATGAATATATGTGTGTACATATGTGTGTGTGTGTGTGTACTATAATGCTCACGGGCCCCACAAACTTCAGCCGATAGGCAATCGAGATATTGTTAATCAGAAATTGAGTCCCGCCAATAGCATGTCCATTTTGTCATTTTTGCCCTTTTATGATGCAATATTTTATATCTTGGTCAAAGCTTATTTTTTTACTTCGCATGCTACGTCCCCTAGGAGGCTAGGACTTGAACACAAAATCTCAAGTCTTTTCTAATCCATATCATAGGAGACACAATGAGAGGTAGAAAAATAAATCTTAATCCATATGAAAAATCTTATGTTATAAAGGGCAAAAAAAAAAAAACAAAATGGATATGCTCTTGGTGGGCCTGAGTTTTCAGTTAACAACTCAAATTGAAGGGGGATTGAGTTATGAGGCATGTGGGGTTGGGTTTTCGGTTAACACCTCGGGTTACCTAGGGAGTGAGGTGTGAGGCCTATGGAGAAAGGTGTTACATATACATGTATATATATATACTACAATATATTCATAACAAGTAACACCCAAACACACCTAAATATTGTTGTCTACAAATACAAATATGAATATGTAGCTATATATAAATATGTACATAAATATATCTAAATATATACACACACTAGCATGTGTGTGTGTGTGTGTGCACATATACAACTATATCAATATACTACAATGCGTATGTGTTTATGTGTGTGTGTGTATATAGACACACTACACTATATATATATATATATTGTGTGTGCTTAGATATATAGAGAACCTATATATATATAGTATATATGTACGTATAAACATTGAATGTATGTGTATGCTAATAGATACATATACTATATATATTGGTTCTCTATATATCTAAGCACACACACACACATATAGTGTAGTTTGTCTATATATACACACACAAAAACACATACACACATACACATATACAACTATATCAATATATAGTGTAATGCTTATATCTATATATTTATATACATTATGATGCTTATATCTACACTATAGTATGTGTGTGTTTATATATACATTAAATATGAATTGTATAAACATTACAAATATGTATATACAAATACATATATTGTAGTGTGTCTACACATATCTATATATGATACTATAGTGTGTGTGTGCGTGTATCTTTATATTGACAAACACGTACATAACAATAAGTATATATCCATATCTTTATATATACAATATCACACACACACACACACACATATTACATACACACACATATATAATATTGTGCATGTAAATACTTGCACTAGAATATATACACTATAATATGTTTATATGTATACATGAAAATTCATATAGACATACACACTACAATATGTATGTGTACACTATAATATGTGTGTATATATAGACACTAGAGAATGTCTACACACACACACACACACGAAATATAATTGGGATACCAAAATATAAATATTTTCATCCTGGAGCTCTTAAGTATAATTTTCTCATTTTTTAAAAAATACCCAATCCCTTCATGGCATCATTAAAAGAATAAATAAAAAAAAATATTTTTCAAAATAGTATGTTTTTTGAAATATACATATATGGTTATGCGTATAACATCATAATCATATATCTTTATAAAGTATACATATATGTGTTTATAAATGTATAAACAAATATGTATATGTATATATATATATATATGCTTCTATAAATATATTTATAAATGAAAATATGTGTTTATAAACGTACACACACTTAAATGTATACATGACTACTTATAAATTCATTTATAAACATGTATATAATATATATTTCCAATTAAACATATTTATATGTATAAATGTCTACATATACTATATATGGATACAATATATGTTTATAAACATGTATGTATACATTTATACTTATAAATTCATTTATACGTATAAATCCATTCAAAATGTATGTTTATAAACCCATTCATTTATACATTTATACGTATAAAAACATGTGCATTTTTACATTTAGATGTATGTTTTCAAAATGTATATACATATAAATTCATACACATTTAAATATTTATATATTTATAAGTATATGAATAAACATAAAAACACATACATTCATATGTTTCAAAAATATAGCATATATTTTTTGTATAACATATTTATATGTATAAACGCATACATACATACATGTATGTTTATATGTATTTCCAAAAAATGCATATATTATATATATTTATATGTATGAACAAACAATATGAACACAAATTTTTCATTTATACATATATTTATAAAAACATATATGTATATGTATAAACATATTTGTCGATACAAAAAATATGCTAACATGTATTGAATTTATATGTATATACGTATAAATTCAATACATATTATTTTTTAATGATGATGTGGATTGGAGGGTTAAGGGTATTTATGAGTATTTATTTTTAAGGGTATAAAAAATATAAATAATTATTATTTGTAGCTGTTTTTTATTAAAATTTTAAATGATGGAAATTTTTATTAAATATTTTCAAATGGGAGTTTTGCTGATTCTCAGGCAAGTGGACAGAAACAGATCAGGACAGGCAACGGGCAACCTTTTGAAATCTACAGTATATCGGTCCGGGCTGGTCTGCAAATGCATTGAATGTTCTAAGTCCGACTGTCCGAGCACTAGCTACCGCTGGACCTGGGTCATGTGATGGAGACCAGGTTGCCCGGTAAAATCGGGTCAAATTGACGCGTCCGTCGTCAAAGACTAACTGACTGAGGGGGATGTGGATACTGCTGTAGCATGCTACTCTCTATAGCTATCGTAAATGTAACTTCTATCGGGAGAGGCTTTGCGAGCGGTGACTATGGCGGGAAATTTGGAGCATTTGCAGCCAGGCGAATGCACAACTGACGGACTGAGAACACACGAAAATATGCCTCAAGTGGAAATAACAGGCAGTGGTGCCACAACGATGCGTAGTACACAACCTGGATCAAAGCGCCTCGTTATCACCTTGACGGTTCTTTTCAGTTTCTTTTTAGGTCAAATACAGATTTGTCAACACATCAATCACTTTTTTTTTCCTGTTATTGGGACAGTTATCTGCATACGAGTAATTTCTGATTTTATGATTGAGTAAAGTTTGAACTACTTTGTTATAGGGCTGCCGTTCCTTTGGAAATCCGTTGAAATTTACCGCTCACCCCTTCCATTTGAGGACATGGAATTTCTGAGAAAGGATCTAGAGTTGCGCCCATTAACATTTCCATGCCATTTTCAGGCAGTTTTTATCAATTTCGATCCTACATCTCATACTGACCTGAGTCCACGGGAACTGTATGCTTCCATCATTGATCAAATTACTAATCTTTCCTCTAAATTACCTTTGGGTGGCACATGTGGCAATAATTTTACTCTCGCCATTACCGTCGAATCTGCTGATAAGGGTTGCATTCAGTTATTCTCTCACAGTAGCAGTGATTACCACACTGAAAATGCATGTTTTTACCGTTGTGGCACATGGGATGCAGTTGATTTTGATGTGGATGATGAAGATGTTGATGAATCCTTAGAATCCTATCTGGGAGGTGGTTGTTCGAATTTTGGCACAGGTGTTTATAACGTGATGGTCGTGATGAATGAGTATGACAAGAAACCGACAAGAGCTGTTGTTGGGAAGTACCGGCATGCATGGATTAGAGGGGCAGATTTGAAACTGTTAATAATGGCGGAAACAGTGGCAGAGGTGTTTGTCAGGTTGTTTATGAATGGGGGGAGAGATGATGCGTTGATCCACGGGGAGAGTATGCCAGTGGGTGCCAATGGGATTACTGTTCTCTCCTTTAATTTGCTCAATTCAGATCCTCGTGATTGGATTTTTGATTGGTAACGTAGCACACATTAACTCTTGATTATTTTATACCAGAACTGATTTTTTTATGGGTTACAGAAATAAAATCTTTCTCAAGTCAAATTAGCTGAATGGATGTTACCCTTTTTGGTGAAATGTTCATTCTCACCTAGTTCTAGATCTGCACATGTTAGTTATATATCATCAAGAAAGAATAAAAATATGTTTAGTCCTTATCACATCATAAAATTTGCTCATAGACATCAAAGAGTAAAAGTTAGGGGGGCATAGAAGTGTCAAGTGGGCCTTGCGGTTTGAGCATGACATTAGGTACAACCTGAAATACCATGCCATACCTGGCATGGTACAGGTGCATAATCCAAAATCGTGCTTGGATTGTGCTCGTGTTGGGGTTTGGTCAACCATGTCTCGTGTCAGGTTAGTCACTATTCTGGACCATGATGTGCTGTCCTAACATGGCTATTTCAGATTGTACCTTGTTGGCATGCCCATTGGCATGGTCTAAGCAAGTTGTGGTAGAAATAATTTTTTGTATCTTGTACCTACAACAATAGCAATAGGTGCAAATTTGTTGTTGTCTATAAAAAAAATACAAAATATTTTTTGTAGCCATCAAATTTGATTCCAATGGTTATTGGGTATAAATTCGATGGTTGTCATATTTCTTCCCATTATATATAATAAAAAAAGTAAACAGATAAAAAAAGTTTTATTTTAATGTAATAATTTTTTTATAAATATGAAATAATTTTTTTTTTGATATTTATGAGTTTTTTTTTTTTTCTTCTTCTTTATTTTATGTTCTCTCTTATTTTTGGTTTATCAATTTTCTTTTTTTGTTTTAATTTTTGCTCTAACACAAATTTAGAAATGATAGTTGACTATTGCAAATAAAAAGTTATATTGTTATGATATACTTTTTATATTTATTAGTTTGTGTTATAATTTATAAATACTAAAAATAAAAATTTAAAGTTAGAATAATAAATAAAATAAAAAATAATAAATAGTAATTTTAATGATAATGATTTTAAGATATATATAAATAATAATAACAACTAGATTAAAAGTTAAGGTTGAAATTTAGTTTTATCTAATGATTTTGACTTGTGTTAAAAAAATTTAAAATTAGATAAACCTTAATAGTATAAACATATTTTGACATAATAAAAAATAAAAAATTTAGTATCAAAGAAGAATTATCATATTATATATATTATAAAAAAATATATATATGTAGGAGTGCTAGTGGTACTGGTCACCTTAAGAGATATGTTAATTGATATACTAAAAAATGTGATACATTAAATTCTAGGCAAATTCAATCAAGCAGTAAGACTTTTGAAGTTGTATCAATTATAATTTCATTGATTCTTTTATTTATCATAATAATTTTGGGATGGAATTTATAGTTAATTTAATAACTATCATGAAATTTTTGATTAGATTTATAAAAGATAATATAATAGTCAGTATTATGCAGATCAAATTTTAATTTGTTTAACTTAGAATTCTTAGGTTAACTAGTAAGAATATCATAATAAAATATTATAAATTAGAAAAATAATTTATAATTGATAAATTTAAAAAATGTATTAGAGTAGTATTCGTGATGTTTATTATTTAAACTAATTATGATGATTCATTATTTACATATCTCTTCACATTCTATATAAATTTTAAGTAGAAATCTAATAAAAAAATGGTAAGATTTATTGAGATTTTTTATCATTATGATGACCTTATTATATATGAGTAAATGATAATGATTTTTGGAAAATTTGATATTTAAATACAATTTTTTATATTATTTTTACATTTAAAAAATAATAAATTTACTAAATTATTTTAGAATGATTAATAGAAAATAAGAAGTTAATTTTCTTTGTTTATTATCGAGGTTAAAAAAGAAAAAATTTCTAATTATTATGAAATATCATTGAAATTATATCTATCTAATATAAAAAATTTGTGTTGACTATTAATGCATGATATCTGACTATGCCAATAGTAAGAATATCAAATTTATTGTTAATGATTTAGATTGATATATATAATTTTTTTATGAAACTCTTAAAAATTTTGTATGATAAGATGAATGTGTGTTTATTAGTGTATCATTCTATTATTTGTATTATACTTAGTTACATATGTAATATTAATGATATATTTAGTAAGTATAAATGATACTCTATATTTAATGTCATGACTAATGAGATATAATTTAAATATTTAAAATTTTGGTCATTAATTACAATATTTTATTATTTGGATATCTATATGGATTCTAACATTAAGATGAAAGAGATAAAAAATATTTTAACATACATATTCACATCCATGAACCAAACATATAAATGAAACCATGATAGATCTATGAAAAATTGAATAATATATTATCATATTATGATACTAGGAATGATAGTAATTATATGAAAGTTTTGAGTATAAATATGGACATCATATTTAAAGATAATTTTTTTATTTAATTAGCTAGTGGCAAATGATGGTGGTCCATTGAATAGGAACAAGATATTTTGGTATAAGTGATAAAAATTTTCAATATATCCATCGATATATTTTCGTAATACAGTAGAACCTCCCTAAATTGATACTCTATAAATTAATAACCTCCATTATTTAATGAAAAAGCAATCCATCGACTCCATGGAATGTGTATAATTTAATAATTCTATTATCTATTATTTAATACAAAATAGAAAACATCCTATTTAAAAATATTATTTTATAGAATCAATATTCCTTATAAATCTAAAAATACTATACATCATAGATAAAATATATTGTTTCGTAAAATCAATATTCCTTATTAAAATACCTATCTAAAGTAATTTGTTTTTTTTCAATTGTCTGTATTTCAAATTGTATGTTTCTAAGTACCTTATGAGTTATAACATGATTTGAATTTGAAAGATCAATAAATAAAATACAAGAATGAGGAATATTTAATTTTTTTTTTGTTGACACGGGAGGATTTTCATCCATAACTTCACCATATTCTTTTTCTTCTTGATCTTGACACGATGAAAATTTTATTAAATCTTCATCTGAATTTTTCTCATGGGCAACTTGTTGCTCTTCTTTGGGATTTATAAGCTCGTGAACATACATTGAGCGACTAATTAACAGTTGATTAATAATATCTTTAAGTTTATTTTTTATATCTTGTTCTTCCGAACTCACTTTATTTTTTTGAGTTTCTCTTTCAAAGAGACTTGTGTGCTTAAAGCAATTGGCTATTATCTTACTGGAAATATTATTCCATGCTGCCTTAGTCCATATCATGGCTATCAATTGATCAACCTTATAGATGTCTACCTTTTGTTGTTTATCTCTATCAATTGTATCTTAGAGTTGAAAATGCCTATATCGCCTCTTGAATGCTGCTATTATTCTAGTATCAATTTGTTGAATTTTAGAAGTTGTATTAGCTGGAAAAAAAAAACTTGAACAAATTTAAGAGGCAAATCCCTCACCACATGTGAAGGAGCATTATCTAACAAAAGTAGGACTTTTCTATTAGCATCTTGTATTTGTTGATTCATCTTTTGTAGTCATTCCCTGAAAATGAGTCCAGTCATCTAAGCTTTTGCATTGCTGTGATAATATAAATTTAATTGCTCTCTATTTTTTCTATTAAAAGCACGTGTCATTTGTGCTTGACCAATGATGAGAGGTTATATTTTGTGAGACCCATCTGCATTTGCAGCAAAGATAAAAGTTAGACGTATTTTATCTTTCTTAGAATCTTCAATTTGACGTCGTGCAATTGTTTGATCAGGGGTCATGCAATAAAAGAGTCATATTTCATCTATGTTGTATATGTCATGAAGTGAATAGCTTTAAAGTTTTTCTTTTATTATTGGTATATATTTGTCAATTGTATCTAAATTAGCATAGTCACTTTCTCCATATGATTTTTGAGCTTTGAATCCATGGCGAATATTAAATTTTGCAAGCCATCCATTTGAAAATTTTGGTGTTCTCTTTCCAAGTTCAAGTTGTCTAGCAAATTGTCGAGACTTTTCCTTGATTAAATCACCTGATAATGTCACTCGACGTGCTTGACATTGTAAAACCCAATTTGCTAAAATATTATCAAGTTCAGGATGTTTCACAGCTCTTTGACACTTAGATGTAAGTTCAGTCGAATCCATGCTTTCATATTGTTGACGCTTAGTAAGGAAGTTGCTGATGGTTCCTTGTGTTGGGACTTTTGAAAGCTTGAATTCTTACATTGCCAATTTACAAGAGCTGATTTTTTGATGGATGTATTTGCTGTTTTATGATGATAAATTTTAAGCTTTTGATCATTACTCAGAGAAGATAAAGGCTTCATTTTGTTTCTATAACTCAACTATTGTATGCAACAGCCTTTATAATTCAAGTGAGGAACTTTTGATATTCCACACTTGAAAAACTTTATTGGAAACATAGTCACGATCTTTAATATTTAAAAATTTAAGTTGATTAATTTAAGTATAACTTTTAACTTTGGAAATTAACGTTGAATTTATTGAGGCTTGCATAGATTAATCATGCAATATCTTTGATATATTTTCTGATTTTTTAATGGGAAGGTTCTATAAATTAATAACCTCCGTTAATTAATAATTTTTTATGCTACGGATCGTATTAATTTAGAGAGGTTCCACTGTATCTCTAAATTTTAAGTATTGATATATCTATCAAAACAGATATATTTTCGTAAATACACACCAATATATTTTTGATATATCCAATATACATGTAACATTCAAGTACCAATATATCTGTAAAAACTGATATGTTAATCATTGCTTGGTACTATGACTTTGATACTAGCATAATATCAGAGTTTATTTTTTCATATAACTGTCAATTTTATTGCATGTTTAAAATACTTACATGCTTGAAGTTCTTATTGACAGATGATAACTTATGAGATATCGAGGATGTTGAGTTAACCATAAGTATTATATTCAACTTTTTAATAAATTCTTGTTGTTTATGTTTTATATATTTTTTAAAGTTTATCATTCAAAATTTGAGTAGATTATTTTTTTTATATAGTAGTTTGAGCTGAATATGATGTCAAATATTGTTTAAAATTATTGAATCAATTATTTTAAATTTAATAATTTATAGTACAATGTAGTTTTTATTATTCTGATATTTAATTTTTTTAATGAAGTTTTTTTTTTAAATTTTAAAAATTTTTGATTGGTTCTTTCGGTCGCCCATAATTGGCTTGACTTAGCATTACCTAGAATTTACCCAATATGGAAGTGCCAGATTATGGGCCAATTGGGCCTTTTCGGGTTGACCTTTAATAAATTCATGTCAGCACGACACGACATGAGAACTCATCTTGTGCCATGTTAGGTGCAACATGATGGCCCGAATGAGCCACAAAAAGTTGGAGGATGCCTACATGATATGTCATGTTTGACATCTTTAGGGGGTTGAAAAAATATTTTATATCATTGATGTACTCAAAATTAACAATTTGAAATGTATTATTAAATAAATATATTTTAAAGTTTTTTGGTTTTTGTTTAAGGAATACACTTAAAATTTTTTTAAAGTGTTGTAAATAATGAAATTGTTAGTAAATTTTGTGTTAGTACACTAACACAAAATAATGTAGTTAAGGAAAACAATTGATATATATTTAAAAGTATTAGGATTTTATTTATCTATTTATCTAGTCATGATGAATTGGGTTATCACATTATATTATTTATTTTAAGGATAATTATGTCTTAGTGTAATATTTTTAAAAAATTGAAAAAAAGGAACCTAAGTTTTAATATTTAAAAAATAGTCTTCCGAACTCTTAAGCAATTAATTTTTAGTGCACTATTTTATGTTAATATGAAATTGAAAAAAAAAACCCAAGTTTTAATATTTTAAACAAATTAACCTAACTTTTTATGTGCTATGCTGAAACTCCAATTAAAAATAAAACTTATGGAACTTGATGAGCTCCATCGAGCTCTTCGGTGGAGCTCGATGACCTCCAGTGAGCTTCTTGGTGGAGCTCCATTGAGCTTCTCTGTGTAGCTTGATGATCTCTAATGAGTTTTTTGGTGGAGCTCCTAGAAGCTTTGCATGAGTTTCTAGTGATATCCAGCAAACTCAATGAAGCTCATTGAGTTCTATCAAGCTTGTAGTTACGTGGAGTTCCAGCTATGATAGAAGTTAATTTAGCTTCTTCTGTTTAAAAGAAAAATTATTTTTGTATTATTATAAATGAATGCACCAAACAGTAATTACCTAAAAATTTTGTGCATTATTTTTTAAATATTAAAATTTATTTGTATTTTAATTTTTTTATGAATGATATACTAAAACATAAATTTTTCTTATTTTATCTATTTCTAAAATTTCATTTGTCTAAAAATTATTTTTTGGGAAATAAAATAAAAATTATGCATCATATTGGATAATACATGTTCTTCATCATTATATTCATCTATATTCAACTATGAAAATTACCAAAATATGTAATGTAGTCTAGCTTGAATTTGATAATTATCATTATCATTATTAGGCCCATGCTAATTAAGATTCATCATGAGTAATTTTTTATTTATATAATACTATTTCAAGTAAGATCTTTAGTTGAAGGAGCATAGATTCTTCTTTAGCACTATTTCATGATAAGTTTGGTCTACTTTTTAAATTTATTTCATATATTCATTGTAACTTTTTCATATATCATAAGAGATTTTTGCTTGAATGATATCTTCTTTATCATCATTACAAAAACACTTTTTCAATTTAATTTTGATTAGTAATATGAATTTTAATTTTTCAAATATTATATTTTTCTTTAATTAGCATTATGCATGCTATCCTTTTTTACACACCCAAATTATAAAATCTTTTTTTTTTTTTGAAATCTTATTTATACAAGTGTATATATAAAGATTTCTTATCAATTTTTATTGTTGTGAGTTTTATTATATATTTATCTTAATATTATATCAAATTTTATCTTCTGAGAGTTTTCTTGCATATTTATCTAAATATTATATTTAATTTTATCTTTGTGAGTTATCTTAAACATTTATTTTAATATTGTCTAATTTATCGTTCTGAGTTTTATTCAACATTTATTTTAATATTTGTATCTTTGTTATGGATATTTTTGTTGAAGGTTGATTTATCTTTTTATTTATTATTTATTATATTTTTTATTTTTTTTAATTTGAGAGTTGTAACTTGAAAGTCGTCTCAAACTTTTCTATAGTTTTTGTATTTTGAGAATATTTTTTTAATTAATAATTTTTTTTCCTTACCCCTTCTCTCATCTCCTTCTCATAGCAAGCCTTAGTGTTGCTTTTAACATGGTATTAAAGGCAAATTTCTAGCACATTGATACTCATGTTAGGGTTTGAGGGGTGATGGTTCACCCTTTGGTAGTGCTAAAGAGAGAAAATGTTAGTGGTTTGTAGAGATGAAAATAGTATTGTTGTATTGTAATAGTAAAATGCCTATGTACAATGGGTTTTTTAGGGTTTTCTTGTTATTCAAAGACCATTATATGTTTGGTAATGTTTTTTTTTGGTGAATGAGTTTTCGTGGTGATGATGATGAATGACATAGAGGTTGACATGTTGACATTGATACAATATCCTCATTGAGTCAATATTAGTTGTAAAGTAGTGTGTGAGATCAATAGTGATCTCAAACTAAGGGGCTGTTTGATAAAGTATTTAATATTTTCAAATCATTGAAAATGAAAATTTTCAATGGTTTGAAAAAATCAATGTATTTGATAAAAAAAGTTTGAGAGCTATTAATTGAAAATTTTATGTGAAATAGCATTGCAAATATTAAGTAGGTAGAGACCTACTTAATATTTTCAACAAAATTTTTTAATAATTTTTTTTTTAAAAGTTATTATTTTGTTTTGTTTTTTCTTATTTATTTTCTCATTCACGCTATAGTTCAATTTATGAATTTGTATTTTTCTCTATCTTTCTCCGCTATCACAAACTCTAACCCAAATCATAATCCTCTTTCATAATTAATTTAAGAGAAAAAATATTAAATCAATTAGTTGTTAATTAATTTTTATTTTTATATTAAAAATTTGGATATTTTTAAAGAGTTAGATTTTATTGGTTATTTTTTAAATATTTTTTTTTGGATTTATGATTTATTTATGGAGATGTTTTTAGGGATTTTATTTTTTTTAATAATTAATAATTGTAGTGAAAAAACAAATTCATAAAATATATCATATTCAGCATTTATAGTTATCAAACAATATATTTATCTTCAGCATTCAATTAATAGTAATTTATCAAATAATTTTTCAATATAAAATTAATATTTATAAAATTCAGCCTTAATTTTTCAGTACTTAATTTTTTTAGTTTTATTAAACGGGCTCTAAATTCCTAGTGATTTTACATAAATCTTTAATAGTTTGTGTAAATTATTGTTTATTGTTGATATTTTTGTTGTGTCGTGAATAAAAAGTAACTAAATAATTGAAATAAGTGTGAGATCACTAGGGATCTCCAATTGAAAATTGAGTGTAGTTACATACTTTTTTTGAACCATCCTAGTGAGGATTATATTTTTTCTAATTTAATATTTTATGAGTAGTAAAGTGTGTCGAAATAGATCATCTTTTTATATAAAAGATATTTGATGAGAGTTATACTACAATAAACTACATACTTATTAGTGATCCACATGCACATATCTTCACAAAATTTTGAGAGGACTAATGATCATGCATATTTTTTTAAAGTTTGATGTTAGAAATATATACATATTGACTTAGAGATTGTTGAATTCTATTGATTTATATTATTTTATTCTTATATTTTGAATATATGTTGTACCATGAAATGTTTCTAGTGCATATAGGAGTGCCCATACTATTTTAGATTTTCCTCTTTATATATACACATTGTATTATTTATTTTTAGTTATTAATATATAATATTTTTTTACTTGATATTTGACATTTGTATTTGAAGTCATCATATGTTTTTGATCACATATAATTCTAGTGGTGTATTTTTACTTGATTCATCAAACTTTAATTTATTGATTGTTATTTTTAATTGATTTATTACAATGATCTTATATAATAGAAAAATTATATATTCAAAAACTTATATATCAAATAAATTATACTAACTTTATTTGTAAGAAGTTATAGATTTTTGTTTTATTCTTATATTGAAATATATAGTTTTGAAAATTAATTTCATATCTCTTTATCTTTATATTCAATCTTGTCATTGAAGATTATATTATTTGCAATTAGCATGCATGAAAAATTTGTCTTAAACAATTTTTATTTATTCAATTATTGCAAAGATAAATGGATAATGATTTAAGGTTTATTTTTGATTCAACTTGATGATAGACAAAAATTCTTGCATGTTTTTATTGCTTAGTTTATCATTCACTTAGCATTTTCTTATTTATTTTAATAATTCTTATCAACTTACTTTTATGAACTATAAAATCATATATCAAAACATCTTAGTTGCACATTGATATTTCTCAAATATATTCTCAAAATCCATTATCATAAAGTTTTATTCTTCTAAAGAATTTCAATAAAATTTATATTTTAACATATTGGACTTAGTTTGATCATGTTTTATTTCAGTCATCCTTTTACTATATTTATCAAATTTTAATCTAATTATTGTTTTTCAATGACACTCTTTGATTTAATCTTATCTTAAAATTTTTAGTTTTCAAAATAATTTTCTATTTCTGTAACATTTTATGATTTTCACATATAGTATAGTCCTATCAATTGTGAGAATCTCATTTCCAATGAGCACCCATGAATGATTGTCATCTTAACTATTTTTTTTTTAGTTCATGTATAAAGGAAAATGAATAAATTATTGAGATCAAATTTTGATTCAACTTGATGAATATCAAAAATTTGATGTATTATTGTTGGTTATTTTATGACTCATATCTCTTCAATTCTGATTCTAAATTGGTGGCACATAATTTTTTTTTAAGAAATCATTAATATTTAATTTTTTTTTCATCTAAGCATGTTTAACCATGCTCAAATATAATTTGATGTATTATTGTTGATTTCATCATAATTGTTAATGTTTAAAATTAGAATATTCATAGTCATTGATTTTATATAGAAGCATAAAGTGGTATGTAATCAAAATGTTATGTTTTATTGTGATGACAATTATTTTTGTACAAGGTCGGAGAGTCTTAGGTTTGAGATTTATCAGATACATTTTTTTGATTTTCTGAGATAATTTTGTTGATATATTAATCTTTATTAAACCTCGTACTAAGTGAGAGTTTTGGATGAATCTTATGCTTTTCTTTTGATATAAGGCATAAAGAATTAATAAAGTGATATGCAGTCATTTTATAATATTGTATCATCTTTAAGTATGCTGTTTTAATGAAGTGCCACCACATTTGCCTAATGTACATAAAAATGTCTTAGAAAACTAATGCATCCACTTTTCTGATGAAGGAATATGTTGCATAAATTCTGTTTTGCTTGAATTAGTAATATCTGGGTTATTTGCTCAGTTTCTTGTTAGATGTGGTAAGACATTGTCAACTGCAATGGATCATATGCTTTTAAAATGTTGAAGGGTTCTTTTTTTGAACCACATGAATTTTGCTTATTTTCTCTTTCCTTCTTGCAGGGACTTTGAGAATGTGGAGGACAATCTGCTCATCCATCTCATCCATGCATTGGAACCCATAGCCAACATTGTCGTGGAGAGCCAAGTAATTATTTACTCTTCATTGTGCTGAAACATAGAGGTTTATTTTTTGTGCTTGTTTTTTTGTTTTGTCAATGCCTTATAGTGATATGTTTTGTTGTTCCTTCTATTGCAGGTCATGTATCATACACCAAAAGCTTCATATTCTTCTTGGGATAAACATTTGGGTAGCTATGTCTTTAGCATCAAGGACCTTCCTTTTTTTGTATGTGATTCAAATTTTGGCTTTGTTTTTAAGGACAACTAGATAAATCAAAATTCTGAGCACTTCTTTTTTTTTTATTGCTGGCTTAAAGCCTTATTGTGAAGTATAATCTTTTGAAAGTAGATGTTGATTTAGGGTTTTGGTGCAATTTCTATGGTTTTGGCCTTTGTTTTGGGAAGGGGAGAGAGAAGAGAAGAGGGAGAAGAGTAGAGAGAAGAATAAAAGAAAAATAAAAAAATATTTCTATTCATTCATCCAAAATTGAAAATACAAATTATATATATGATTGGGACATCTCAATCATCATAACAACATAAAAAAATAAACATAAAAATAAACCTACTAACTGAATCTAACTTCAATAGTAAAAATACATTAATGTGAATGATATTTTGAATTTTATATTTTTTTATATTGGAGATTGTATCTAGTGTACAAGACTGACTATTTTATGAATCTTTTCCTCAAAAGTCAGTGACGGTGGCCGTATCAGATGAATCTCGAACTCCAAATCTATCTCTTTGGGTGCATATGCCATCGCGTTGAAACATAACCTTCAATACGTGCATGCAACACAAATTTTCTAGGTGATTTTTTTATATTTATCATTATCATTATTAATCAAGTTCTATCTCATCCACTGCATTAGGGGTGTTCAAATTTCCAACTTGCCACAAGTTCCTACCATACCCGACCTTATCATACCCGACCTTATCATACCCGACTGAGCAGGTAACCACAAAAATTGGGTAGAAATACAGAAGAGTTGTTAGTCTTTCGCATTAAATTAGTTAGGAAAGTAGAAGAAGAATTAGAGGTGTCAACCGGGTCGGGCCAGCCCGGCACGAGGCATGACATGATTCGGCCGTGCCTGGGCCGGCACAGCATTGGAATTTCTTGTTAGAGGTGTCAAATGGGACGTGCTGGGTTGGTTCGGCCCATTTTTTCAGGCTCGGCTGTGCTTTCGTGCCATGCCAGGCACGACACGGTTACTATACCGTGTCGTGCTTGGCCCGACATGGTTTTGTAGAGTTCAACTCGACATAGGCCCACGACACAATCTGCTAGGTTTGGCCCGGTTAAGCTGAACCCTAAATTAAAAAAAAATTAGGATTTCGGTAGGCCCAAAACCCTAATTTAAAAAAAATTAGGATTTGGGCGCGCTTGAAATCCTAATTTTAAAAAAAATTAATTTCGTCATGGTACCGTGCTGGGCCAGACATGGCATGAGGCCTAGTTGGCCTCAGCACGGCACGAGCCCGGGCATGGGAAATTCCCGTGCTGGGCCGGCCTAGGCATGGCTGAATCGTGCCTACTCGGCATGGTTGACACCTCTATTTCCAGTGCCTGGGCCCGTGTCGTGCCCGAGTAAGGCCCTATTCGTGCCGTGCCGTGTTGAGGCCAACCGGGCCTCGTGTCATGCCTGACCCGGCACTGTTTGGTGGCTCGTGGCACGGACCCGTCAACACGAGTCGGGGTCAGACGCAGTTCCGCACCCGACACCCCACCCCATGACCCCCAACTTGCCACTCGGCCAGTCCCCGCACTGCAGATTGCACTCCATCTCCATGCTAGCGCCGACACGGGTCGGGTCCAATCAGACCCGACCCGCAGTTACGCCCGACTCGATTCCTCCCCCCCCCCAATGGGCAAATGTTAAAAAAAAATTTAAATCCAGCCGTTGGATCTCGCCTCCAACGGCTAGGGAATGAATCCGATGATCCTCATGATTTTGCCCCCTAAAATATTATAAAAAATAAAAAAAACAAAAAAAATACTTTTTATAAAAAAAATTATTTCATTTAATTTATAAAATTCTTCCCACCTCTCTATAATATTTATATTTTTCATAAACATGTATTCTCTTAAATCTCATATTATCACTCTCTCAAAACTCTTGCTCTTCTCTCTCTTGGGACTCGGGATCTCGTCATTCGGCTCGGCTTTTTGGAACTCTCAATTCGGGTTTGTAATTTTGAACTAGACTGTGGTGCACCATATACGTGATCGACCTTACTGTTTTACCGGGTAATTTATTTTAAGTTTTTTTTACTTTTTCTCTCTCTTGTCTCTCTCTAGTCCTAAAATAGTAAAATTTAAAATCTATCATCTAGTCTCTACCCCTTGTGTCATGTCTAACAAAAATCCTAAAAAATGATAAATACTAATGAAACATATTTAAATTTAGAAAATAAAAATCTTACATAGAGGTCTGAGGCTGCTGAAACTTTGGTTTCTCTAGTCATCTCAACCCAAACATCTAAAAAACAAAAAATTAGGAGGACTTATGTAGTTTGGACTCATTTTAATATAATAAAACAAAAAAATATTAGGGGTGAGGAAGAAGAAATGACACAGTTCAAATATTGTATGAGACTTTTAACATGTAAGAGTTCATTTGGGACCGGGCACCTTAAGAGACATGCCGAATTATACACAAAAAAATATGGTTCATTAGATCCTAGGCAAACCCAACTTGGCACTGCATTTTTTGAGACTGGATCGAGTTCAGTCTCAAAGTTTACTCCTTTCATATACTCCAGCGAGTTGGGCAGGGATGGCATGGCCAGACTTATCACATTTAGGAAGATCCTAGGGTTGTGCGCATCATGCAGACATATTTTCAGCCTGTTTATCATAGGATTCTTACGTCCACATTTAGGAATGACATACTAAAATTGTGTAAGCTAGAAAAATAAAAAATATTTAATGAATTTATGGCATATAGTGGAGTGGTGTTTGTGACGTCCGATATCTGGACAAGTCACGATGAATCATCTTATGCATGTCTCACCAGTCTCTATGTAAATTTAAACTGGACAATGAATAAAAAAATTTTAGGATTTTCTGAGATTTTTTATTCTCATGATGACCCGATCATTTTTGAGTATATGATAAAAATCTTTAGGGAATATAAAATTCAAAATAAAATTGTTAGTATCACATTCGATAATGTATCTAATAATGAAGTAGTGATTAACATGTTTGTTAGGAATATTAGAGACGTACCATTAGGAGAGATCTTTCATGTCAGATGCATGTGTCACTTGATTAACCTGATTATTCAAGTGGCTATGAATGTGTCTTCCCCTGCATTGGATAATATACGTAATGCACTAAGATATATTCGTACTCTTCGCAGGCAACAAGAGTTTGATAATCTCTGTTTCTCTGCGAATCTTAAGAAGAAGAAATTCTAGTCGGATGTGAGACACCATTGGAATTACACGTACATGATATTGGAGTCATGTGTTGGATACGAACACATAATATCCGACTATGTCAATAGTAAAAGTGACGAATTTATTATTGATGACACTGACTGGGCTTCAGGAATTTCATTTATGAAATTCCTGAAGATTTTTTATGACACGACGAATATGTGTTCGTCAGTTTATACACACATGACTTGCATTGTATTCAGGTGCATATGCAATATTAGTAGCATGTTTAGGAAGCATCAAGCTGATCTGACACTTAGCCATATGATTATAGAGATGGAAACCAAGTACTTAAAGTACTGGTCCACCGTTCTATCTCTTTATTGCTTCACTGCATACATGGACCCTAGGGTTAAGGTGGAAAGGGTAAAAAATATCCTAACTTACATTTTCTCGTGCATGAACTTGAAAGACCCACCTGAAGGATTCATTCACGAGAAGTTGACTGACCTATTCACATACTACGATACTAGATATTTTGGTAGTATTGGTTGTAGTGAGACTGTGATTATGGACATGGATACCTTGTTCGGAGATATGATTTTTTTATTTAGTTAGCGAGGGGGAAACATCCTGGTGGCTCATCACATAGCAGCGAGTTTTCTTGGTATTTAGATACCGATTGCTGCTCAATCCTATCATATTCTGATACTAAGAATCTTGATATATTATAATTATGGAAATATTATGAGTCTACCTTTTCCGTCCTATTTAGGATGACACATGATCTACTGACTCATTTCATTTTATCCATATGATAGTGATATTGATGTTGTGGTTGATGATGCTCATGATATGTTGATTGATGATTGACGTGGTTGTCGGTTTCTCCTGCCCGTTGCCAGACATCAGTTGCCAGTGCTACGCCATCGCCACGCTAGTACGCCACGCCACATTTTATTTGTCATTGCCACTTGATTTTGATTTTTTATGCCTCACGGTCACGGACACAGTTGATGATTTTTGTAATTTATTCTTGATTCTGCTTTTTGATTTTGATGTTTTATTTTTTATTGATTGTACATTTTTTTTATATTACGTCGAAACTTATATTTGTTTGGTTCGGTATCTATTGGCTGATTGGTTATTTCTCATTTGGTTTGTTTTTGTTTTTTTGACTTTATAATTTTTTTAACGAAATTTTTTATTTAATTTATTTTTTTGTTTAAAATTTTAATTTAAATATTAAAACTATATAATTTAATTCTAATAAATTATAATCTAAATTTAGTTTAAATTATAAAAAAATGTAAACTCTATTAATATTTTCAAGTTATAAATTTATAATAATTGTCAATTTACCAATTTAAATATTAAACTTTATAATTTATTTATATTATATTTTTAATAAAAAAATTTAAACTTTGTAATTTATTAAATTTTTAACAATTTTTATTTTATAAATTTAATATATTATATATTATCTATATATTATATAATATATATTTTATATAAAGTAAAATAGAAAAATTTAAAAATTTAAATTTTTCTTTTAAAAACCAGGCCAGTATGGGCCCGACCCGGCACGGCACGGCCTGCCGTGCCGGGCCTGGCTTTGATAAACCGTGTCGTTCCTGGCCCGACATTAAAGCACGAGTGTTCTCAAAAAAAAAGGGCTGGGTCGGCCCGGCACGTCTTATTTGACACCTCTAAGAATAATTCATTTTTTGTATTCCTACCCTACTTACATTAAAATAATATATATAAATTTATATATATATATATATATATATTATAATTTATACTTATAATCACCCTAAAAAACCGATACTCAAACCCTAAATTCCTAATATGACTTTGAATGGCTGAATGCTAAAGGTGAAGAGTGAAGCCTGTGAATCTGTGAAGTAAGAATTGCTTTGCTAACTGCCAACTGCCTACTGCACTGCGAAGTGCAAATTGCCGACTGCCTACTGCACTGCTAAGTGCAAATTGTCGACTCCGACTGCTGATTGTACTGTCAAGTGCAAACTGCCAAGTGCTGACTCCAACTGCCGACTACACTATGAAGTTTTAACTACCAACTGCCGAGTTTTGAGTTTCAATTGCATTGTAAAGTGATTATGCTCAGCATGACAGAACCATGCACTGCATGCATTGCCTGCCCGACTGCTGTCTTCCTTTATTATTATTATTTTATCATTGTTGCATGTTGCGCTTTGTTACTGGAAGGTTATTTTTTAATTTTTGTTTCCCAATTATATTTTGTTGATTTTCTGGTTATATCTTAGTGTATTGGCAGGAAATCGTATTGATTTACATCAGTCATTTATGTTCTAGGTTAACAAATAATAGAGCAGTTCCATTGGTTGTGAATTAAAGCACATATTTCCCACTTTCGAGTTCCGATCAGCTATACAATAAGCTATTTAACTATTTTGAATTTTTAATTATGATTTATAGTTAGGTTTTGTAATTTGTTGATTAGTTAGTTCGATTTTAGTTTCGTATCACATAGAGGTGTCAAATGGGCCTGGTCGGCCCATCCCGACATGAAGCATGGCATAGTTCTGCCGTGCTTGGCTTGGCACAACATGGGAATGACCTATGCCTGTGCCCTTATCGGGCCTGCCCTCGGCATCGGTCATGTTGTGCCGGGCTGAGTGATTTTGGCTTGTGTGCCGTGCCAGGCACGGCACGAATGCCAGGCATGCAGGCCAGTACCGGGCCTGACCTCGACTGAACTTTGCCGTGCCTGCTGTAGCCAGCTTGGGTGGCCTAAAATCGGGCTGGGCTGGCTCGGATCATTCCGTTTGACATCTCTAGTATTGCATATAGTTCTTTGCATGGTGATAACTAATTAAATACAAAGAAAATCAATTAATTTAGATTTTCCAGTCACGTATGCATATGCTGATAGCTGTGGTCTAAATGAAAGGTTATTATTTTTTTATCAAGAATGCTCACTGGGCCGTGCATCTGTGTTATAATTCAATTAATTTATATTTACCTAATGAGTAATGTATTTATACATACTTACATAGTTTGCACTTCTTAGCAATAAATTATCATTCACTTATTAGATAGCATAAACTAAGTGAAAAGATAAACAATAATAATTAGTGATATAACTATAATATTCTACATTGATAACTCATGTATTTTTATAAACTTAGATATGTAACATCTTTGAATCTTAGATACCATTTACAATATAATTTCTAAAGTATATTTTATTATGCATTAATACCACCATGATTCTTTTTATTTCTTGATAAGTTTATTTTGATAAGTTTTGTGGATTATTTATTTTTTGATAAATTTATATTGTTTTTTATTGGGATTATGTATTGTCCATAGATAATTTCTTTATGGATGAAATTACTCAACAATTATCTATTCAAGCTGATTCTAATAGTAACATTCAAGTTATTGATGACATTATGTGTGAGGAATAAGATACAAAAAATGACCTAGAGCTTGGGAGTATTTTGAATGATTAAAGCTGTAAATAAAGTTAAATGTCAGCATTGTAGTAAGATTTACAATTATCTTGGAAGAAAACTTGGTATTTTGTTTTGTGTTTTATCATTTAGATCGTTGTAAATCTTATTTGGTGAGTGAGAATAAGAATGATATATCTTAATTAAAGTTATTTGGTGTATTCAAAAAATATGGAGATAGTATTTTTAGTAATCTTAGTGTTGTTAAATTCAATGAAAAGAAAATTAGGAAAACAATTGATATTATGATTATAGTGGATGAATTACTATTTCTCTTTGTTGAAAGACAAAGATTTAAAGAGTTTATGATAGCTATTAAACCTAGATTTCCTATACCTTTCCGTATTACTATGATGAGGGATTGTTTGCAATTATATATGATGGAGAAAAAAAAATTGAAATATATGTTTGTCTCATCTAGTCAAAGGGTTTGCCTTATTACTGATACATGGACGTTCATTCCAAATTTAACCTGCCTTTAATAGCACATTTAATTGATAAAGATTGGAAGTTACACAAATGAATAATTAATTTTCTGACTAATCATTAGGGTGTGACAATTGGAAGGGAAATCGAAGCATGCATGCTTGAGTGGGGGATAAATAATATATTTACTGTCACAGTGGATAATGCTACTTCAAATAATGATATTTTTGATTTTTAAAGAGATGAACTAAGGATGAAAATAACACTTTCTTAGAAAATGAATTTATGCATGTTAGGTGTTGTGCACACATTTTGAATTTAATTGTCATTGAGAATTTGAAGGAAGTGAACACGTCAATTTTGAAAGTATGAAATACTGTTAAATTTGTGAAGTCTTCTCCTTCAAGGCTTGACAAGTTTAAGTCATGTGTTGAAAGACAAAAAATTAGTGAAAAATGTCTTCTTTACCTTGATGTTTTAATGAGATGGAACTCTACATATTTGATACTTAAAGTTGCAGAACAGTACCAATGTGCATTTGATTTGTTAAAAGAAGATGATAAGCAATTTGTAAGTCAATTGAGTGAGGGGGGTGGTTGTTTAGGACCACCTACATTTGATGATTGAGATATTGTTCGTGTATTTATGAAACTTTTAAAACTTTTTTATGAGGTTACTTTGCATATTTTTGGATCATTGTACATAACATCTAATTTGTTTTTTCAAGAACTTTTAATTGTGCATGATCATTTGTAAGGTTATTGTGAAGATAATGATTATCTTTTGAGTACCATGGCTATGAGAATAAAAAACAAGTATGATAAGTATTGGGATCATTTAATAATATTAATTTGATGTTTGTTGCTATTATGCTTGACCCACGATATAAATTAACTGCATTAGAATTTTGGCTCAATGAAAATTATAAGGTTGAGGATGATGTAGTTAAAGTTTAACTGGTTGAAAATATCAAAAAAGTCATTGACCGATTATACCAACAATACACTAGATTAAGTGTGAGGTGTGAAGTGGGGTTAAGTGTTGATCATGAGAAAAATGTGCCTTCGGTTAAGATATCTATTCAAGATCAAGTACCTTCAAATTTTATGAATAGGTACCGCAAGTATAAAGCTGAGAAAGACAATGTGGATAATAAATCAGAGTTGGATTGATATTTGTTGGAGGATATTGAATTTCTTAGCATCAATTTTGATATTTTGAATTAGTGAAAGGTTAATTCTTTTAAATTCTCAATCCCTATTAAAATAACTCATGATGTGTTAGCAATTCCTATTTCTACATTGGCATTAGAATCGACTTTTAGCACCGAGGGTCGTATTTTAGATCTGTTTTGAAGTTGTCTGGCACCCAAAACAGTTGAGGGTCTCATATGTGCACAAAATTAGCTTCAATCATCATTCATTGCTTATGACTTTGAAGATGTTTTGGAGAATTCAGAAAGCTATAAACTAGATTCAGGTTCGTATGCTTTTATTTTTATGTTTTTATTATTTGTTGATGTTTTATGAATTCGTCGTATCTAATTTTTTTCTCTTTTTTTTCTTAGAAATTACTACAGACACATAGAATTAGAGATAATTTTAATTTCTTTTTAGTGAATAGAGCTGATCAGCTGAAAAAACACTAGCAAAAAAGGTATTTTTTTAATTTTTTTTATATTTTTTAGTAATTATAAAAATATTTATTATTGTTGTGGATGTTTGAGTTAGTAAAATATTGATTATTTTTTGTGCAGAGTTACAGGCTACTTGATTTGTGGACTGGACCGTGGTGAACTGGTTACTGGTGAACTACCACAAACGAAGTAGTTAATTAGTTATAAATTATAATTTTAATGTATAGACATTTGTGTTTTTGTAATAATAATGGTGAATTGTATTTGTGTAACTATTATAGTGGATTTGTTTTTGTAACAATTATGAATTATGGACTATGGTGGATTGATGACTAATATAATTATAATTGTTGTTGTAATTATTTTAGATATTAGTGTTATTGATTTATTGTGTTATTAAATTGGTACAACATCAATGCATGTTATTTAATTAAATTATTAAAATATTTAAAAAATTTAAAGCTACTACTATATAAATGTTTACCCAACTTCTTACCTGATTAATCGGGTAGGAATGCTACTTCTTTTTGGGTAGGGTAAAAAATTTTTTTTCGCAAAGTTTCAGGTAGGAAGGTGGATGACTATATTCCCTATCCATAGGGTAGGATGAACAATCCTAAGCTGCTTAATAGTTCAATCGACAAAAGATAATGAATTTTCTATTCTTAGGGTCATAAGTTTTATCCCCGCAAATGACAAATATGCTTCTCTAGGATGTTTGGTATATCACCTATTAAGTGGTTGGGATGATGTTTTACTTGCTCTGACTCAGGCCATAAGATTCATATATGGGTCAATGGATAATATGAGTTCGGTTTGGGGGGAAGGGTGAGGAGACAACTTTTTTTTTTATCCTATTTATTGGGGTCGACTATATGAATTTTTTTTTCCAATCTATTGAGTTTTCTCATACTAATGTTCCAAAGTTGTATTCTTATTAGGTGAACTCAAATGAGTGGCACTTGGATACTTCCATTGCAACTGCTGTGCAATCAAAGATATTGCAAATTGTGGTGTATATTCTTTACTCTTGCCTGTCCATTCATATTAAAGTGACACAAATAAGAATTGTGGTGTATATGCAGATTCCATGGCATGTTGAACTCAATGTTAGTGGTTTTATTTTGAATGAATTTGATTGTCACCGAGTATTTCTGGGTAAAAGAAGTTTCTGAGATTTTCCATAATCTGTGAATAATTTTTCTTTTCTGCAAAAACAAATTTGTTTCTTGCTGACAATCACTTGTGGATATAGTTTCCTTGTCTGTTATATCATTTTGTGGTTAAGTGTTTCATTTCTTTGTTATCTCCAAGAGTGGGTAAAAATGTTTTACTCCCAGCTTATTATATCTAATTCTTTTATTTTTTAGATATATACCATCTGCAAAGGAATATCCTCTTCTTCTCAGGCTTCCAAATGGAGAAGTTTCTTCAACAAATAGTTTTATATCTCCAGTTAATCAAAATGGCATTTCTTTTTTATTTAGTCAATGTCAATATTTTGCTAATTACTATTCTGAGTCAAATTAATAATTTTTACTACTTTTTGCAGATGTGGGGTGGTGTAATAGTGTGGAATCCTCCTGGTTGGTATGCTGATTCTGAAAGTCAAGTTCCTCAATGGAAAACAATCATGCTTCAGGTCATTTATTGCCAGCGTTGTTGCCTTAGTGATTGGTGTAACTTAGACTTTGTTTCTTGTTGGTTACAATTATTCCTACAATATTGTAAAATCTGATTTACATAATTTGTTGGTCTTTTCTGTAGTGTTATCATGATAAAGGGCATTAAGGGTCAGATGCCCAAACAATTGGCCAAAACTTTTGTATGACCCTGATATATCAGTGATATTTTTAGTGGAATATTAAAAAATTTAAGACTTGGTATTTTTTTCACAAAATATAGTCATCTTTAATAAATACAATATTTTTTTGAATCTGCAATTTTTTTGAAAAATTATTATTTTCTAAAAAAACCATGTTTTTTTTTTTTGAAAAACCACCATTTTTCAAAATATTATTGTTTTCCAAAAAATTGTAGTATTTTGAATCTCTTGTATCCGATGGTCAATAATCTTCTAGTGGTTAGATTTAGATCCAATGTGTATTTTTTTTCCAATATTCATGTTTATGATATTTTTCTTATTTATTATTCATATGCAAACTATACTTACAAATTAATTTTGATATGTATGTTCTTTTTTTATTTTATTTTTCTTTTAATTTTTTTTTCTGTATTTTTCACGAATTTGAATGATTTTAATCTTATTGATTTTTTTTGTGAAAATATATATTATTATTTATATGATATTTTTTATCATATATTAATAAAATTGAAGGACCAATATATTTATGTTTTATGATATTTTTGTTATTTTTTTTTTGATAAATAATAAAGTTTCACTATCAAAAATTCTGTACGAGCTACATGAGATTCAAAATATTCTTTGCTGAATACAATGTAAATTTTAAATTTAATTTTTCTAACTAAAATTTCAGCATCTTGAGCTTTGCTCTCAAAAAGTCTTTTGTTTTTCTCCCGCCAAACATAATATACAATAGTAGTAAAAGTTATTTTGTACACCGTGTTCTTTGTGCTGTCATTTACGTGATTAGCCTTTATATCTTTGAAGATGACAGCTAACGAAACTGTATTATCTTTAATTCCAATCTAATTTTTAAGTTTAGTCCATATGACATATGAATAACAACAATTAAAAAAAATAAGTGGCACATGGATTCTGCACAGCTACAGAATTCACATCTTGTGTTCTCCAGCGTTGTAAATGTTTGATCATTCGTTCTGAGACTTTTATGCTTAGTTATCCAAAGGTAAATTACATGCTTGGGTACATGATGCTTCATCCTTATTGTTTTTGTCCTAGATTTTTTTTTAATTGTGTATTCCCATTAGGTAATTATATGCTTCAAAAATTAATATCTCATTTTTGCCCCAACTGTCTAGTAGCCTTTCTATTTGCTCCTTTGACCCTGCATTCTTAATAAAGATATCCCTAATATAGATTAGGACTTTTTAGTGGGGAGGGTTTTTCTTAGAATTTTGATAGTCCTAAATATTCTGTAAGATGAGGTAGAAGTGATAAACCCACTTAATCCAAAATATAACATCCTTCCTATGTATCTTTCAGAGGGTTTTGAGAAAGTTTTTGTTGGTATCTTTAATATTATGAATTAATAGTCATACTAGATGAATGTGACATGTCATTGGAGTAAAGATAATTTGAAACTTTATCGTATTCTTGAAAGGTTCAATTCTTCAAATTTAGTGGAAGATGTTGTATATTTTACACAATGAAATATTGAAAATAGATGTTCAATTGCTTATCTTATGATATTCTAAACCGGTACTTAGAAGTATCAATTAAATTGTTTGTCATCATTAACATTAAAACTCCCTCTTGATGTTATCAAGATTGATTGTTTTGATTTTAATTATTCAACTAGTGCACCTTTTCTTCATACTTTTATCTAAATTAACTTCTTGCTTTTTCGGCCATTTAACTTTATTTTAAAATTTTGATGATTTATATATTTTTTTATCCTCATTTAAATTATTTTAACTAATTTGTTTGCATATTTAGTCTTCTTTGCACATTATTTAAATAATGTTAGATATTTGTCATTGATTGTCTTTTGCATAATTGTGAAAGGTGCAAGCCACATCAATGCAAACTACATAATATTTAATTTTTTTCTATTATGGGTATACAAGGAAAAAAGTTTCATTGATGTTATTTTTATCTTATTTTACATATATAATTTTTCATGGCAAGTACGTAAAAATTTAAGTTAACAAATCATAAAAAAGTCAACAAAACCCAATATGCCTTGATAATCAAACTAGCACGTACATGGGGTACCCATATGTTGTGAGCAAGTTGGATTTGGACAACCCACATACTAGGTGCTCCAAGTCATAATACAATAATAAAAGGATTGTGAATCATAACCCTTCTCGAGTTAGTGCATCAGACGTCGATTGCCTAATATTTAACTATTCAACTGATTTACTCTTATGGTAAGTAGGTGGGGATATATTTTTTCTTCCATTTCTTCATGATTGCCCACTGAGTGATGGGTGGTTCACCTAGAGGCCCTAAGTTGTTTGTGTTGGACACTATGCCAATCTTTCTTGGTAGATCCTATTAAATATGAGCAAAACGAACATGCTCTATGTCAGATATTCCATACCAATCAAAATAGTCTTCCATATGATCCAACCAATTTGTGAAGATATGATATTAGGTTCAACTTTTTATCATATTCAGGGACTTTAACTTAGACTCTCCTTGTAATGTCTTCTAAATTCTCATAACCATACCTAGGAGGTTGTGGTGAATGCTAGTCGTGTTTATCTGGAATCCTAGTATGGGGTCTAATTGGAACTCTATGGATTGGTCTTCATGAAAAGGGTCACCATCACCAACCCTAGGATCTCAGGTTGGAAGGAGATCACCATTAGAGGTAAATCTGATGGTTGGTCTAGAGGTCGTGTGACTCATATTATTAGAACGTTGTTTGTCCCAAAAGTTGCAAATATTCTATGCACTGACCCTATAGAATAAAGAATTAGGGGAACCATTTAATTGCCTAAGTAAATCCTATAAATCATCTCTTACAGGGCGCTTACCAAAGTGTTTCATTATTTATTTGTGAAAACTTCTCAGAACTTTTGAGATTATCCAATTTAGAGTACATGGTTTGGTTTAGAGGTGTCAACCGGCCCGGCCCAGCACGAGGCACGTCACGGTTCGGCCGTGCCTGGGTCGGCCCGACACGGGGAAATTTCATGCCCAGGTAAAGCATGGCCCGTGCCACCGTGCCTGACCCGGCACGGTTCAGTACCCGTGGCTCGGCACACCGGCACGGGTTCGTCCCATGTGGTGTCACCATTGCTTCGCCCCTTCCGCAAAAAAGACCGCGGGTCGGGTCTGATTGGACCCGACCCGCGGTCTCCCGAACCGACCCAATCCCCCCCCCCCCCAACGGGAAAAAAAAAATTAAAATTTCAGCCATTGGATCTCGCCTCCAACGGCTAGGGGGCAGAATCCAACGGCCCTCATGATTCTGCCCCCTAAAAAATTCAAAAAAATTGACTTTTTTAAAAAAAATATTTTCTTTAATCTATAAATTTCATCTCCCCTCTCTATAATATTTATGTTTTTCATCAACATTTTTTCTCTAAAATCTCTCATTTTCTCTCAAAAATCTTGCTCCTCTCTCTCGGGATTTCGGCTTGAATTTTCGGGAATCTCAACTTGAGTTTTGAATTTTGAGCTTGACTGTTGTGCACCGTGCATGTGACCGACCTCACTGCTTTTACCGGATAATTTATTTTAAGTTTTTTTTACTCTCTCTTTCTCTCTCTCTAGCTTCTCTCTATAGACAAAAAATAGAAAATTTTAAAATCAGTCATCTAGTCTCTAAATAACTATTTTGATTAATAAAAATCCTAAAAAATGACAAATACTAACGAAACATATTTAAATTTAGAAAATAAAAATATTACACAGAGGTCTGAGACTGCTGATACTTTGGTTTCTCCAGTCGTCTCAACCCAAACATCTAAAAAACAAAAAACTAGGACTTCTATAGTTTGGACTCATTTTAATATAATAAAACAAAAAAATATTAGGGGTGAGGAAGAAGAAATGATAGTTCAAATATTGTATGAGACTTTTAACATGTAAGAGTTCATTTGGGACCGGGCACCTTAAGAGGCATGCTGAATTATACACTAAAAAATATGATCCATTAGATCCTAGGCAAACCCAACTTGGCATTGTATTTTTTGAGACTGGATCGAGTTCAGTCGCAAAGTTTACTCCATTCATATACTCCAGCGAGTTGGGCAGGGACGGCATGGCCAGATTTATCACATTTAGGAAGATCCTAGGGTTGTGCTCATCATGCAGACATATTTTCAGCCTGTTTATCATAGGATTCTTACGTCCACATTTAGGAATGACATACTAAAATTGTGTAAGCTAGAAAAACAAAAAATATTTAATGAATTTATGGTATATAGTGGAGTGGCGTCTGTGATGTCCGATATCTGGACAAGTCACGATGAATCATCTTATGCATGTCTCACCAGCCTCTATGTAAATTCTAACTGGATAATGAATAAAAAAAAATTTAGGATTTTCTGAGATTTTTTATCCTCATGATGGCCCGACCATTTTTGAGTGTGTGATGAAAATCTTTAGGAAATATAAAATTCAAAATAAAATTGTTAGTATCACATGCGATAATGCATCTAATAATGAAGTAGCGATTAACATGTTTGTTAGGAATATTAGAGATGTACCATTAGGAGAGATCTTTCATGTCAGATGTATATGTCACTTGATTAACCTGATTGTTCAAGCAGCTATGAATGTGTCTTCCCCCGCATTGGATAATATACGTAATGCACTAAGATATATTCGCACTCCTCGCAGGCAACAAGAGTTTGGTAGTCTCTGTTTGTCTGCGAATCTTAAGAAGAAGAAATTCCAGTCGGATGTGAGACACCGTTGGAATTACACGTACATGATGTTGGAGTCATGTGTTGGATACGAACTCGTGATATCCGACTATATAAATAGTAAAAGTGACGAACTTATTATTGACGACAGTGACTGGGCTTCAGGAATTTCATTTATGAAATTCCTGAAGATTTTTTATGACACGACGAACATGTGTTCGTTAGTTTATACGCCCACGACTTGTATTGCACTCAGGTGTATATGCAACATTAATAGTATGTTTAAGAAGTATCGAGCTGATCCGACACTTAGCCATATGGTTACAGAGATGGAAACCAAGTACTTAAAGTATTGGTCCACCGTTCTATCTCTTTATTGCCTCACTCCATGCATGGACCCTAGGGTTAAGGTGGAAAGGGTTGAAAATATCTTAACTTACATTTTCTCGTGCATGAACCTGGAAGACTCACCTGAAGGGTTCATTCATGAGAAGTTGACTGACCTGTTCACATACTACGATATTAGGTATGATGGTGGTAGTAGTGAGACTGTGATTACAGACATTGATATCTTATTCTGTGGTGCCGATTTTTTTATTCAGCTAGCGAGGGGGAAACGTAGGGGTGGACCATCACATAGGAGCGAGCTTTCTCTGTACTTAGATACCGATTACTGCTCAATCCTATCACATTCTGATACTAAGAATCTTGATATATTACACTGGTGGAAATCATATGAGTTCACATTTCCCGTGCTATCTAGGATAATACATGATCTACTGACTCCTCTGGTGTCAAGCATAGTAATCGAGTCTGTTTTTTTTATTGCAGTGAATGTGATTTCGGATAGGAAATCAAGATTATGTTCAGATATTGCTGAAGCATTAGCTTGTTTGAAGAATTGGGAGGATTCGAGGTTTAGCATCCATGATCGTGCTGGAGCTGGCACTGAGACAGGGACTGCAGCCGCATCCACTGCGATGGCGGAGGAGTTGATTGCTGATGATGATGATCCATATGATCCTGATCTTGATATTGCGGCTGATGATGCTCATGATATGTTGATTGATGATTGATGATGATCTACTGTTTTTTGATTTCGATGTTTTGTTTTTTATTGATTGTACACTTTATTTATACGTTATGTTGAAACTGTAATTTGTTTGGTTCGCACTTTCGGTATCTAATGGCTGATTAGTCATTTTTTATTTGGTTTGATTATGTTTTTTTTTACTTTTTAATTTTTTTTAACATAATTTATTAATTTATTTTTTTTTGTTTTAATTTTTCATTTAAAAATTTATAACTATATTATATAATTCTAATAAATCTTAACCTAATTTTATATTATATTATAAAAAAAATTTTAACATTGTAATTTTAATAAATTGTAACATTTTCCATATTATAAATATATAATATTATACATTATCTATACTCTTATATATAATTTAATAATTTATATAATTAAAATATAAAATTAAAACAAAATAATTAATAAAAGAAATTTTTTTTACTGGCCTGAATGGCCTGGCCAGGCCCGAGCGGGCTCGGCACGGCCCGTCGTGCCGTGCCGGCCCCGTCTTTTTTAAACCGTGCCGGGCCAGGCACGGCACGCTTACGTTGCCGTGCCAACACGAAAGCACGCCCGTGCTCAAAAAAAAAGAGCCGGGCCGGCTCGTTCTGGCCCGTTTGACACCTCTAGTTTGGTTGTCAGTTTGTGGAGTGGGAGGGTTCTGTAATTGAAGAAGAATCAATGAGAGATAGAGTACTTATATAGGCATATAGCCTTTTTATATAAGAAAAGGTATTACCAGGTGGAGGATGTTGCTCTCGAATCTAGCTATTTCTAATCGGAACTATCATAGTTGATTCAATGAATGCTAGTGCAGACTTTTTGAAAGCTGAGCAGTTTACGAATTTATGCAAATAGTTAATTTATGAGATGCTCATAAAAATATTGATTTCTTCCGATTAGAAGGTGTTGGGAAAGTAAGTTCAAGTTTTAGAGGTGAAGATTCGAAAGATTAAAAATAGAAGTAAGCCATTGATAGCCAAAGCTAAGGGGTAATCCAGCTGTCCTTACTAGACGAAATTCCTAAGGAATTGAAGAAGGGCAAGGGCTATTCAATTATTATCGAGAAATAGAAAGAAGATGAAACTTTCTATCATTCGTAGCTATCATTGCCTTGTTTATCAATGCTATGCCTACCTTCTCTCTACTCTAGAAAGGTGTTTACACAAATTTATTAGATAGCCATGGTCATTCAACCATCGCACCTTTAGCTACACATGATGTATTAAGCAAACTTTAATTGAGAAATTGGAGGTTAGAATCACCATTTTAATGTACAATATTGATTGAAATTCTTTCCAAATAAGGATAGGATGCACTCTAAAAGCCTGTAACCGATCTGCTTAGCTTTGATTCGATCTCTTCCCTTGCCTTCTTCTAACTTCAAATTCCTTCATTAGACACATTTAGCCCTATCTCTTAAAAAGTAGATCTCATTGCTTAGCGAGTGGAGGGTAAGCACTCGGATTATGCTGATGTCTTGGGAATGTTGGTTTTAGTATGCTAGGATTGGATGCTAATTTAACTGGAGCAATCGCAACAAACAAAGCCTTTGAACTTTAATAAAAAATGGGTTTATTTTAGGCCATAGGGTTCTCCTTGTTATATAAAATGTCATCTTAAACTACGTTCATCCGGAATCAAGTTTAACAGTTATGCAAAATCTCAATCAAGGGGACATGGTGTTGACTTCTGTGCAGGAGGATGGCCCTTTCTCTTATTTATTTCTCCTACTCGGTAGCCCGACCGATAGATACAGAGAACGAGCTTAGTGACCAAGCGAAGTGATCTTACTTTTTTACTGAGATAGCTATTTGATTGATTTTCAGAACTGGGTAGCAAGAATAGTAGTTTTCTTACTCTTGTTTCTTTGCTTGTACTTTTATCCATGAATCTTTGATCAAGGAGTGGCTCACTGCCCAAAATTGTCATAGAATAGGGCCTTTTTGCAGGAGTTTTTAACGAAGAGTAAGTTTAGGAGTCAAGGAGTCGGCTTTTAACGAAGAGGAAGAAGCTCCATTTAATAGACCTTTTATATAGGGTTTCTTTTCTCATGCCAAGAGTAAGTTTTTCTTGCTCACTCGGTAACTAGATTCGGGGAAGGTATCAAAGAAAGTATTGAGAATTTTCTATCTCCTTATTCAGTCAGGGAATTTCCACTCTCTTAATCTATAGCGTAACCAGGTCTCAATGAAAAGAGTTAAGGATACTAAAAAAAAGTCTCACCCGAGGAAAGAAGTATAACTAGATTCAACAGTCAAGTTGGATTTAATGAGTTTCTCCACTTTGAGCTGGAAATCCCTTTCCCCGTGCAAGAAGATAATATATTAATTGCTACTGAATGAACTTTGCTTATTTTGGGTTTGCGACCATGGCCTATTTGGGGAAAGCAAGATTGAGATTACTTACGTATTTAGCTTTTTGTTTAGTTCTGTAATCTTCCCATGACTTGGGGAAGCCGTTCAGATATGTTATTCTTGTCTTTGCCTTAACTGTTTATGCGTCGTCGATTTTATTTTTCATCTTATTTTTCTTTTTGTTCAGTCATTTCTCTCTATCAACTGCCTAGCATTCAAGGTTCTTCTTCTTTAGTTAGCAAATGGCAATCAAGGATTGATTCTCCTAGTCTTCTTTTTGGTAACCTCGAGGATGATCTCTCTTGATGCGGCAAAACTAATGGTATTGTGGCCCAGCAAAGAAAGAAGTAGGAGATAGCGATCATATTTCTTTCCACTTAGAGTCAAGTATCCTACTTCTATCCATAAGAGTCCCCAATGTCATGATCTGACCTGGTTGACCCAATTATGATAGTCCATTTCTCTTGTATGAGCATATTGAATAGAAGACCTACTCAGCTTTCGAGGCAAGGTAGATTGGCCCAAAGAGATAAGCACGAACATGAATGTAACTCGCATTCTTTCCTGTCACTCTTTCGGAATATAAGAACACGAGTGGTGGATGGATACTCCGACAAGGATTCTCTATATAAAGCTCTAGTTTGAGTTTTTAGTCTATTTTAGTTTTCAAAAGATCATGCAACTTTATTTTTTTTCTAAACTTGGAAGAGTTGGGGTTTTCTTTCGTTCCGTCAGTTTGTTCTTTTTGCTCAAAATCTATCCAAATTTCTTCTTGGTTGACCTACTAGCTTGATGGGCCGATTTGTTGCAACGGATTTCCATACATAGTCAACACGTCGTACTGTTCCTCACCACTGCCTCTGAATCCCATTTCAGAAGTCTCATAGGCATAACTGCATATTTATAACAAGAAAGACTCGTGGGCAAATTCGTATTTCAAGGGGATAAATCTGGTGTAGGGGTTCGCTTTGGATTCGTATAGGTGATATGGAAAAGAGCATGTAGAGTTTTTTTACTTAGAAGAAAAACTAATGAACTATGTGATTTGACTTTTCTCAGTAAAGTGGTTAAACATCTAGTGGCATGTATCAAAGAGTATCTTGTGCGTTTGTTCGCATGAGATAAAAAAGGCTTTGATTGGGTAATAGCTTTGTTTTCTAAGTAATAAACATGTCCCCTCAAAGCATTTTATCTGTTCATGAAATATTTGATTAGAGGCTATGTGTCTAATTGTATGATTATTACAATAAAGAATTAAGAAGAAAATATATACTTGATCTCCTCGACTAGGTGCCATATATGGGGTATTTTGCATGTGACCATCGACATCGCTTTGAATTTTGTCTTGACAATAAATTTAAAAATAACTGTCTGTCTTATTTTTCTGAGATAAAAATCATCTCTAAGAAAATTATACAAGCTTGTTCTAAATCTCATCTCGATGCAAGCTAGTGCTCAATTATGATATGAATACTCGGCTAATTGCAAGTAGGGGTGTCAACTAGGTCGGGCTGAGCTAACCCATCTTATTTTTTGATGGCCCAATTGGGCTACCGTGCCATGCCAGCATGGCCTAGTACAATAACCATGCCGTGGCAGGCATGACATGATTTGAGAAGTGCCAGCCTGCCTTGTACTAGGTTTGGGTAGAGTAGGGCTAGGTCGTGCCATTTTGGCCCTTTATGAATAGGGTCATCCCAAACTTTAAAAATATTATAAATTTTAAATTTTAATAATAAATAAATAAATAAATTATATTATATTATTACAATAAAAAAATAAAATCACAATTACAAGTCACAATTAACAACTAAAATTACGTATAAATTATAAAATAGCAAAACAAGATTAATTCATTAAAAGATAAAAATCAATACATCAAAGATAAACTCATAAATGTTAAAATATTAATCTCATAAGTATCTGAATAAATAAAGAATAAAATAACAAAAAAAAATAATAAGCTCAAATGGCAAAAATAAATAAAAAAAGACAATCAAAAAATTATTAATCTTGTCAGTGTATGATAATATCACTAGTGGCAGACCGTAGGCATTATAGTAGTGAGTAGCCTCAATTTTAGTTGTTAATTATCATTAAAGTCCTACGAATCATCATCAGTAATCAACTTCTCTGTTTTTGTTGTAGTTATAATATGATCTTGAATATCAAAGCTCAAATCCTTCCAATCCTTCATGTATGATAATATCTCAATAATATGTAGTTGTAATCTCAATTTTCTATTTGAAATCATATTCACTATAACAAAAAAAAAGGCTTCGATATTATGCTCAATATTGGATGAGTTAGTAGATCATGTGTTATCTTAGACAGTACATAATATATAGACTTAGAGGTGTCAAAAGGGCTGGCCTGGCCTGATCCTTTTTAGGTGGCCTAGTGGGACCATTGTGTTGGGCACGACACGACTTTAGCAAAGCCACCGTGGCAATGCTATTTAGTATTTTGGGCCGAGTCATGCCTGGACAGGCTGGATTTGGTTTGTTTGGGCTGGGTATATGGTGGGTTTGGCCATTTGGGCTGGGTTCAAGCCGGGTTCGGGCCTTGTTCGATCCTTTTGGAAAAGTTTTAATCCAAAATTTAAAATTATTAAAAAATTTTAATTATTTGATACTAAAATTAAAATAAATAATTAATTATTTAATTTTTAATTTTTTAAATTAAATAAAATATAATAACTAAAATTTAAAAATTAACAATGTTTGAAATAATAAAACTAAAATATTAATATAATTCAATTCAAATCACAAAAACATAAGTGTCTGAATCAAACCTTAAAGTAAAATGACGAAAAAAATGAAAATAATCCAAAATTGATAAATGTAAATCTCGTTAGTGTATGATCAATGATGATATCAGTATTAATGTATCAATGGCAATAGGCCGTAGGTAGTAAATTAGGCTTAGGTGCTTAGCTCAATCATTAATATCTCAATCTCATATTAGTCGTCAATTGTCATTAATATCTCATGAATCATCATCAATAATCAATTCCGCCACTTTTGCTATAGTCCCAACACGATCCTAGATTTTCAAACTTGATTTGAATCAATCTTTCATGCATATTAATATCTCAACAATATCTGGTGGTAGTTTTGACTTCCTATCTGAAATCACCTTCACTGCAATAGAAAAAGTAGACTCTGATACTATGCTCGACATCGAAAGAGTCTGTAGATCATATGTCATCTTAGATAGTATAGGATAAGTGGACTCATGATTTTTAATATTAAAAAATATCAAGATTTTTATTATCAAAATGTGATAGGATTTAATAATAATCAGTATCTAAGTATAGAGACTGCTCGTTCCTATTCGATGGTACACCTCGTCGTTTCTCACTCATTATCTAAATGGAAAAGTCAACATCTCTGAATATGGTATCCATATCTGTACTTAGAGCCTCATTACTATTACCATCATACATAGTATCGTAGTATGTAAAGAGATCATTCAACTTCTCATAAATAAATTTTTTATGTTGGTTTTTCTGGTTTATACATGAGGATATGTATGTCAAAACGTTCTTTATCACTACAGACAGCCAGATAATAAAGAGATAAAATAATAGATTGATACTTTAAGTACATAATTTCCATTTCTACAATCATATCGCTAAGTGTCGAGTTATCTCTAAACTTTCTAAATATGTTACTAATATTGTATGTGCACTTGAGTGCAATATAAGTCGTGAGAGTATAAATTGATGACATGTTTTCATTGTGTCATAAAATTTCATAAATAAAATTTATGTAGCTTAGTCAGTATCATCAATAATAAGTTCATTACTTTTATTATTGACGTAGTCAGATATCACATGTTCGTACCTAACAAATGACTCTAATATAAGATATGTGTAATTCCAACGGTGTTTTACATTCGGTTGGAATTTCTTTTTTAGACTTGCAGATAAATAGAAAGTATCAAACTCTTATTATCTGCGAGACGTACGAAGAAATTTTTATAAGTTACTTATGTATTTTAAAGTTGCAGAAATAACTTTTATCTCTACTTGTGTTATGAGATTAATGACGTGACACACGCATCTAATATGAAATATCTCTTCTAATGATTCATCTCTAATAGTTCTAATAAATATATTAATGACTGCTTCATTATTAGATACATTATCGAATGTGATATTATATATTTTATTTTGAATTTTATATTCTTTAAAGATTATCATCATACAGTCATAAATGTATGGTTCATCATGAGAATAGAGAAATTTTTAAAAATCTTAATATTTTTTATATAGTAAAGATATTTAGAATATACATAGTGGGCAGAATATCATGCATACAATGTATCATCGTGATTTGTTCGGATATTGTACGTCATGAATATCACTCACCATAATTTTTAAATTTATTAATTATTATTTATTTTTCTACGTTATAGTATTTTAGTATGTTGTTCCTAGATGCAGACCTAGAAATCCTACAATATGCAGGCTGAAAATAAGCCCGCCTGATACTGACTATTCTTGGATCTTCCGAAAACCTAATCAGAAGACCTATCATGATGATTTGTTTGATTATGTCTTTTTTTCCTAGCTCGTTGTGGTATATGAAGAGGGCTAATATTGAGGCTGAATTGGATCTAGCCTCAAAGAACCAATCGCTGAGTTGGGTTTGTCTAAGATTTATTTTTTGGTGCATTATTTGGTATGCCTTTTAAGGTGCCCAGTCACATATGAATTTTTACAGTTTAAAATTTTTTTATAATATATGTATTGTATTGATTTTTCTTTGGTATCTCTAACATTTTTTTGTTGTATTATATGGTAATGAGTCTAACTTATTGTTGTTCTTTTAGTTTTTTGTTTTTTAGATATTTGGGTCGAGACAAACAAAGAAATCAAAGTTTCGATGGTCTCGAATCTTTTTGTAAGGTTTTCATTATCTATATTATAATTTTTTATGTCTATGTTTAAATTAATTTCGTTATCATAATTAAAATTATTATTTGTTATTTTTATTTTTTATTAGTTTTTTTATATTGTATTTAATGTTTTTTAAATTAATATGTTAATTATAATTAATTAAACTAAAATTAACTTTTAGAGTTTAAACTTTAAACAAATGTTTACTAAAATTTAAAAATAAAACATAACTAAACAATAAAAAAAATATTTGTAAATCATAATGTGTAAGATAACCTTTGATTTTTTGATGTCTGCACTACTTCACAATCGAAGGTCGCACTTACAGTCCACAGTCCACACCCGAGTCCCGAAATCCAAAAGAGAGAGAAAAAAGTGACTCGAGGAGGAGAGAAAGGGAAAATACGAGGAGAGAGAGAGAGAGCAATGTTACAACTTAACATTTATAAATAAGGGGGGGTATAGATTTGAAAAGAATTTTTTTTTAACATTTTTTTTTGATTTATTTGAATTTTTTTTTTAAAATGGGGCAGAATCTTTATGGCAGTTGGATTATGTAGTTTAGCCATTGGGGGTGAAATCCAACAGTTAAAATTTAATTTTTTTTGGATCATTTGCATCGTTTCAATCGTCGAACCGATCCAAATTGTCATAGGTTCCAGAAGCTGAAGCTTATGTAACCCTTAGGGTCGAGCTGGTGCTGGGGAAACAACATCGATGGGTTTGGTTGGGTTAGGTTTGGGATCTACGTAAAGTTGGGCCTTGGCTCGGGGTCGGGGCATCGAGCATCGTGGTGGGGGGGGAGGTGGGTGCATGGTTCACGTCATGCTGAATTTTCGTGCCCTCGGGCTAGGGTATCTGCCTATGCCTTGCCTGGCATGAGGCTCGGTTTACCTCAGCATGACATAGCATAGGCACGGGTATGGGTCTGGATCGTGTCATGCTGGGCTAGGCATGGTCGAGTCGGGTCGTGCCTTGGGCCGAGCCCGAGTTGCCCTGTTTGTTTGACACCTCTAGGTGGACTCATATGATTTTCATCACAATAAAATATCAAGGTTCTTATTATCAATATGTAATAGAATTGAGTTGTAATTAGAATCTAAGTACTAAGATAGCTCGTTCTTATTCGACAGTCCACCTCGTCATTTTCTCCTCGCTAATTGAATGAAAAAGTCATCATCTCTAAATATGATATTTTGTTCGTACTTGGAACCTCACTACTACTATTATCATATCTAGTATCATAGTATATAAATAATTTAGTTAATTTTTCGTGAACGAACTTTTTAAGTTGGCCTTCTTAGTTTATGTACGTGGATATGTATGTCAAAATATTATCTATTACTTTCACTTTAATTATATGGTCCATGCAGATAACAAGATAATAAAGAGATGATATAGTGGATCAGTATTTTAAGTACTTAGTTTTCATCTCAATAATCATATCACTAAATGTCGTGTAATCTCAAAAATTATTAAATATGTTACTAATGTCGAATATGTACTTGAGTATAATACAAGTTGTCAGAGTATAAGCTAATGAATACATGTTAATCAAATAATAAAAAATTTTTAAGAATTTTATCAATTAAATTTTTATAACCCTGTCAGTATCATAAATAATAAATTTGTCATTCTTAATAATGACGTAGTCAGATATCACGTATTCATATCCAACACATGATTATAATATCAGGTATGTGTAATTATAATAATTATGTACATCTTGTTGAAATGTTTTTTTAGACATGTATATAAACAGAGATTATCAAATTTTTATTATCTGTGAGGTATACGAAGAAATTTTAATGAGTTACGTATGTTTTATAAAGTAATAGAAATAATTTTCATCATCGCTTGTATTATGAGGTTAATTATATGACATATGTATCTAACATAAAAAATATTTCTTAATATTATCTTGAATAGTCCTAACAAACATCTTAATGATTATTCTATTATTAGATGTATTATTGAATATGATACTATAAATTTTTTTGAATATTATATTATGTAAAGATTCTCATCATGCACTTATAAATGGTCGGGTCATCATAAAGATGTAAAATTTCTGAGAATCATAATATTTTTTATTTAGTATCCATTTAGAATTTACATAGTGGGCATAAAGACATGCATAAGATGTATCGTCATGATTTGTCCAGATATGACGTCACGGATACCACTCAATTATAATTCTTAAATTCATTAAGTATTATTTATTTTTTTAAGTTATAATATTTTTGTATGTCGTTCCTAGATACATATGATTCCTACGATATGCAGGCTGAAAATAAGTCTGCATGATACTGACTACTCTTGGATCACCTAGAAAAAATGAAAATTTATTTTTAGGATTTTTGTTGTGTATTGCTTTCGTCTTGGTCTGTGGAGAGAAAAAATATTGAAGATTTGTTCATTTTTTTTATATTCTGGAATTTTAATATTTGTTTAAGTAGAAAAATATGATTTTTAGAAGATATGATTTTAGCCATTGCTTCTTGAGTTCAATGTTGTAATTTTGGAAAATAATCATGATTTTGGTATGTATTAAAATTTTCTTTGTAATACAAAGTTGTGATGCTGAAAAGGGTCTATGAGTTATATTTTTTTGTCTATGTAACCCAAAGTTGTGATACATGGAATAATTGATTTTGACTTTATTCTTTCTTTTGCATCAAATGGGCACGACACTGAGAATGACTGAGAGAATGACCTTTGTCATTTTTTTTGCGTGAAATAGCTATGGAATTGACATTACTTTTTCTTGTGTGTAAAATGGCTGCAGCATTGGCCTTAGTATTTCTTCTCCGTGAAATGGTTGCAACATTGGCCTTAATATTTCTTCTCCTTGAAATAGCTATGTCGTTGGGAATAGCCATCTCTTTGACATTGATCTTTCTTTTGATTGTGATGGTGTAAATTATTGTCACTTAGACATTGATATTTCTGATGTATCAAATACCATTGACATTAGGAATGATCTTGGTTTTGACAATCAACCAATATCTTTAAGTTGTGGCTTTATCTTCTCTTCAAGGTAAGAGTCACAACCTTGGGAAGTTATAATGTATGAGTAATATCCTATGTAATATTATGTGTCTACAAGTTATGGTGCTGGATAATTGTCATAATTTTGGTCTAAGTTATTTTGAGAAAAGACTGCAACTCTAATCTAAGAATATAAAATTTTGGTAAAAATAATGTCATAATGCTAAGTGATAATGACTTTTAGTATTAATAGGGTACTTAGTTTTTGCAACGTGAAATTAATATCATAATTATGTAATTGTTATGAGATAAATATGTTTGTTTTCAATGATAATATTGCTGTTAAAAATTATATATTACATAATTGAAGTACCGTACTAATGAGGTAATAGAGTTATGGTGTATAAAAATTATCATTATTAAATATGTAGAGTTATGATCATGAATAAATATCAAAACTACCTGATGAACCCACACATTACCAAGTCATCAAATATCTCAAAAATCATATCAATTTTATGATTATTTATTAAAATTTATCAAAATTTTAAATTCATGAAATTAATTTAATTATGATTTATTTTTCTGCTTATGCATTATCTTATGGCTTTAAAAATAAACAAGAATAATTTGATTATTAAATTTTATAAATTTAATATCACAAGAGAATATTTTGATATTTTATATTACATTTTTATGTAAACCATATTATTACAAATCTCAATTTTAGGTAGTTTATCTTTTATGTTGACTTATCGTAACAATAGAGTTTCTCGACGGTGATAGTATAAGTTCTTAAGTCTTATTGGAGTGAAAGATCATCTGTATTTTATGTCATGGTCCAGTATTATTCAATGCGAAATAATATCTTAAAAAGAAACTTGTCCATCTTAGTACATTCATGAGAAATAATAATGAAAATAAAGGAAATAATTATGAGTGATAAAATTAGTGAGTTTTAGTATTGATATTTCCTCTTTTGCATTGGGAAGAGGAAATCCTGATGTTTTTGATACTGGGGAGATTTCCTCTCTCTTGCACACGGTCATGATTAATGCTTTTCATTACTTTTTGATAGGTTCATCTTTGGCATAAATAGATTGTATGTCTCTTTTTTTAGTATGAATTTAAAGTTTTGGGTGAACAAATCATACGATCTCTTGCTTATAATGAGTATGAAATAGAATAGACTATTGAATTATTATGTCATCTGTATTTTAGAATTTTTTTTTAATTAGAAAACCTTGTTTGTATATAATTAATGACCTATATTTGTTAGTAAACATGATGACTCTATAAGATGTTATTATATTGTGGACTAACAAATTCTGATGTAGCTGACCCTGATTAGTTATTTTTTTTTCTTATTAGAAATCTAAGTGGGACTATAGAGTGGTAATTAAAAGTAACCTATCCAAATATATCTTTTAAACTTTTATTTTTTTTTAGACTTGCTAAAAAATGAATAATGTTTAAAAAAGTTAACATCATTAATTATTGAAAGTTTATTAGATTCTAATAAAAAATAATTATACTTTTTTTAAATATTGGATTAATAAAAAAAATATTTTAATATTCTAAATATCATATTATTTTGCTATGAAGAGATATCATGAATAAAATAAGTATTTTCAAAGACTCTGAGATATAGTTTGTGGTTAATACTATATTTCTTTAAAAATATTTTAGAATGTTCATATCTAACAAGTATATAATTTGTCTCAATTAGATTTATTTTCTGCAACTTTATTTAGTGTGGCTTCCCAAACACAAAAAATCTATGTATGATCATCTAATTTATGTATAAGTATTGAAATTGTTTGATATATATTTTAATATATTATTATTTTCTATTTTTTTATATTTTTATTAAATTAATTTTTTTATCATTAAGTGATATAACAAAAGAATAAAAAAAATCTATGGCAGATTGTTTTTTTTATTAAATAATGAATAATTATAAATAAAATTAATGAAATACATAAATCCTTCTTGAATTTTTTCTTTATTTGGTTCTCATACATTTGAATAAATTTATAGGTTTCAAATAAGTTTTGTTGAAATAACTCTGAAAATGGGCAACTCGGCATGATCCTTTGGCATATATTTTGGTTGGGTCGTGCCGGGTCATGCCCGGTTGTGTCAAGTCGGGTCATGCCTGTTGTGCCAAGCTGGGACAAGCCTGGTCAGGTTAGCTCATGTTCATTCCAAGTTAGCCTGTTTGGCTAGCCAAGTTGAAACCAACCCATACATGCCATCATGTGGGATTGTGATGTGTCTCGTCTCTTGTGCCAAAAATTTTGGTCTGTTACTACTCAAGCCATGCTATGGACTGATCTGTGGCATGTCTAGAATTGATTCTAAATTTGAATTGTGCTGTGCCAGATATGACCGAATCATTTTGTGCCAATCATAGCTGAATTGTGTTGTGCCCAAGGCATTCGACCTAGTTGACATATCTAAGTGAATTTTATTACATGATTCCTTATGCATGCTCCACACTTATTAGTAGAAATATCATTGGGGGTATAATAAAATATTTTTAATTTGACTAATGATATGCAATCAAATTAAGAATGGTCAAACTAAGTTTTTAATATCAATAAAATATCTTGATCAATAAAATATATAGAAGTATCCGATCCTTATATGAAGAAAATATCTTAAACATTATAAATTCTTTATTTGAAACTTAATATTTAAAAATAATTATAATTTGGATATAATTAATTGATCATTTTTCATAATTAAAATATTATTAATATATACAACTAATATTACATATTCACATATTGATCTATGTTAGAAGAAATAAAAATAGTTTATCACATATCTTCTAATATCAATTATAATATATGTCAAAGAAAAATTATAAAATTATATTCTAAGAGATTATTTTAGGTAATTATTCCACCTACAAAATAATAAAATTTGTAAAAGGAGTAGTGAATTCAGTTGTCTACTACATAAGTATTTATTCATCTAGATTATGAAAGATATATTTTTTATATTTAGCTGATAAATAATCCATTTATGTGATGTTACGATGAAAAGTAATAATCTAGAATTTATTATTTTGATCACAAGAGAAAAAATATCTAAATAATTATAATAATATTTCCGCATAAAATTCTGTTAAAAAAAAATAAAATTAAACTTCTTTAAAATGGATAAAAATAACACACATCAACTATCCACATATAAAGAGATATAGTACTTGGAAAACTCCACAAATTAGATGATCTTATCAAATCATAAACAAAAGAAAAAGTAAATATAAATAAATATAAAATTAAATTTTAATAAGCTTTAATATGCCTTTTCAAATTAAAACGTGAAATTCTAGTATACTAAGAATGGAGAAACAATAAATAATAATCAAATTATATCGAAATCAAACTATTAATTCTTTAAGATATATTATATGGTAAAATTATTGAGAAATATTTTTTCCTATTTGATTTGGGGAAAATAATGATAAATGAATGGAAGAATATTCTTTCCTGCCCAACTTACGAATATTAAAGGCAAAAATAATAAAGAAATATTTATTTCTACATGACTTAAGGGGAATAATGATAAAATAACTAAGTCTTATCTCATTATTGATTTAGAGGGATTAATATAAAAAGAACTAAAAAATATTTGTTGATAATTGATATTCGGAGAATAATAATAAAAACAACTGAAAAATATTAATTCCTAGTCGAATTAGGAAAAATATTGACAAAATAATGGAGAAAATTTCTTATCTAGTTGTTTGCTGGAGAACAATGATTACAAAATTTAGTTATATTCTTTTTCTGTTGACTTAGAGAGAATAACAGCAAAACAATTGAGAAATATTATCTCTTAGTTGAATTGGATAGGATACTAAAGGAAAACAAAAAAAGGGAAACACCAAAATACCCTCTACTAGCCAAATTGAGGATGCTGATGTGGATTTTCCTTTCAACAATTGTGTCAGTTCAACAAATGTGTTGATTCTTCTTGGTGATAAGATGATGCCATAAGTTTCTGTATTGGAAAGAATAACAGTTTCCTTGTAAATGCCATTTGACTCTGAAAAACAGATGAATAGAGGAATATCACTGTTGATATGGGCCAGTTCAACAAACAGGTTGATTTTTTGGTGATACAATGATGCCATAAGATTCTGCATTGGAGAGAAAACAAAAGTTGCCTTGGAGTTGCCATTCAAATCTGAAAAAACTTTTTTGTCTATTTAGTGAAGACGAGGCTAGCTTCTGAGCCAATAATGGAGATTGAGTGGTAGAAGAAATTTGAGAAACTTTTTGTCTACTCAATGAAGACGTGGCTAGCTTCTTATTCTCTACCAATTTTTATCATATTGGTTGTTTCCATTGCTGCTGGTTAATCGCATTTGGATGCTACTGCTGTTGCAATTTAAACACATCTGGCTGGTGGAGATCCAATGCAAGTGGATGCTGCAAGTGCTGCTGAAATTAAGGTTGCAATTGGTGCAACAATGGAGGTTCTGCTAAAATGGGAGTATCAAGCCTTGGAGTTGGGAACATGGAAAATGTAGTTCATTGCTCGATTTCCCAGAGAGAGACTCTTGGCTTCTTCTCTCCAGCAGCAAAGTGTTCTTCCTTCATTGTGGGAGGAACTGTTGGAAGACACCGAATTACTAATCCTAATTTATCGCCTTAATTGAGAAATTTAAATGATATTTAATTTTTATGGTTGATGTCACTTATTTGATTGTATTTCATTAATATATAAAAATTATAAATAATATTTAATAAAAAATATAATTTATATATATTATGTCGAGTGCTCCTTACAAAAAAAGTTATCATCTTAATTGTGCCATGCATCTAAAGGTCCTAAAAGTCTTTTGTGTCTCATTGTATTTTAAGTCTTAAATAACTAAGAAATATCTAACTTCAGGCTGTATACTTTTTGAAGTGCTTGTGAGTTGGAGTAAATGGAATTCCAGCACCTAATTTGTGCTTGACAATGTTTTCTGCATACCAGCTGCATACTATCTGACTTGGTGGATTTTCAAATATCTGGAGAGAAGAAACTGTTCCCGAGGAGGTCTCCCTGAGCAAAACTTTTTGACAATGTTAGAGATTGGTCCCTGGGCTACTCTTAGAAGCAGAGATACAAACCCCATAAACATGAGGTTTTGATCTTTTCCCACGCTTCCACTAATACTCGCATGTATTTTTTTTTATCCACTAGAGCAAGCCAGGGATTGAATCTTAAACGGGGCACCAATAACAAGGAAATGCATTGATGTTGTCATGCCAATAATAAAGTAGAAATTGAATTCAGTCCCAATATGAATACCCTAGGCTCCATTTCGAATCTAGTTTCAGCTTGGTTATATTAAATCCAATTCTTTATACTTCCTCTCATATTTCTCGCATAGACTGAGCATAGGAAGAACCTTGTGGACTTGTGGTCTCCTTCACATCATCGATTTATTTATTTTTTTTTTTGATAAAACTAGAAACTTTTGCAGAACCCATAGTTGCTAGGAGGGAATTGGCTTCATGCGTTAAATCTCGAAGCAATTTCTCTTCGATGACTTATCATCTTTGGAATTCCAGCAAGGATTAAATTGCTGTGATAAACAGTGGCCTTGAGTCTATCTTCTCTAGGATTGATGACTTGTGGCATTGACACTTGCAATAACCCTATCCAAACATACTCTTAGAATCTAATTTTCTCTAGATTTGGTTCTCATACTATATAGGAAAAATAAAAAACAAAAAATAATATTTTTATAATGTATTAAAATAACATACATCAATTGTCATTATGTAGATGGGGTACATTGATTGGAGAAGTTCACAAGCTGAGTGATTTCATTAAGTAATAGATAAAAAAAAATTTAATAAATATAAATTAAATTTTAATAAACTTTAACACTCGTTATCAACTTAATATTAAGTCGATCAATCTTTTTCACGAGTCCCTTCTTTATTGTATATTTATTGATTATAACTTAAACTCAGTCTTTCAATATAGTTTGTTAGTATCTCGGATAACTAAGTATCCCAAAAAAAAAATATCATGGAACTAATAAGAATTAAGTAAAAATAAGAAATTAGAATATGTAATATCAAAATTAAAATAAAAAATACTCGAGATAAATGATATTGAACAGAATACATTCTTTGTTCATTTCATAATGCATTGAGAAGACCCAAATTATTATTCCTAGTTAGATCTGTTGATATGACAATATATATTTGGAATGAATTGTGGATTTATATATTTTTCTATTAAATTTATCAAGTTTGTCAAACCTCATCTTTCTCTTCTGAGGAGACTCACCCCTTTGTGTTCAATAAGACACACTAGGCTCTTAAGGGTGTTACCACTTCTCTCAAAATGAATTTTGCTAATAATATCAAGTATTAGCATATGAGTAGAGTGTTGTGATTTTGTTGATTGATATAATCCTAAAATCTCATTGTACGACTGTTTTTCGTCCAATGTAGTCATACAAGTATATAAATTATATAAGTAATAAAATACACTAAAGTTTATATATCAATCTTATAAGAGTTTTGGTAGTAGTTCAAGCAATCAATAGAGAACTAATTATTACTCGTGTTGCCTAGATAGATTTGAGTATTTTGGTAGGATACTTAGACTCCAAGATTGGGTTACTTCCTTGTACTTAATGATATTTCTTTAATGTTTAGTCAATATTGTGTTTGATTGTTGAATGGAAGATACATTAACATGATAATATCTTAGTGTCCTCTTGGCATATAAAGTGACAGTCATCCTTAGACTATTACTACCAAGGATAATTTACTCATAATTATTTTCTTAATATTTTATAATCGATGTCATATATTATTTCATTCATAAGTTATTTGTACATATATTTTTTATGGCCAATATGTCAACTGATTATAATGATTACTTCGAATATATATTTTTGTTATCTGACTTCTAATATTTTAAAGATACAAAATAATATAGTATTAAATATATTTATATTTTGGTTTGATAAGTATCATACTATTAATAATTATCACGCGTCTTACTATGAATCACACAAGTAAAAATCATACGGGAGAAATTGACTCACATGATTATTATCATCATATAAATCACTTTCTATTGAGTATAACTTGTTACTTGTTTATTATTATCTACTACAACCAATACATAACTTTTAAACTATTGTAAAATTTACAGATTAAGTATTTTACTGAACCAGTATGTTACTCGAGGTCAATTATGGAATATGCACAATAGATTGGTCGAAAGTGTATTTGTATTTTTAGTTTCATAAGTTTTATACTTATAATGATTGAATTTATCATAATCTTTAGTTTTTATGCATAAGTTTATTTCATATATTAAGGTTTGAATACTTATTTTTTTATCATATCGCATGAGTGTGTCTCATGACACACTTGTCACTGTCTGCATGAATTTCTGATATAGTAAAAATTCTAAATTTTAGTTATATGTAATATTTATTTTTATCAACATCTTAATCACATCTTATTCACGTATTCATTATACACAAATATATTAATTAATCCTAGATATTAATTTAAACTAATATTGTTGAAGATTTTGTGTGAGATATTTTTATAGGTATCTCGTAGAATTAAGGTTTCTAAATGAAAGATTAAATGAAAATTTGAGTTTGAGAATCTTAATCCAATAAAATATTCTTTGTAAATGTCTTGGATTTTTTCCTCCAACTAAGGATTGAAAGCCGTGTCTAGGGTTTTTTGTGTATTTGGCTTGAATTACAATTCTATATTCCTTTTTTTTCACAAAATCTTAAAAGTATTGCTTAAAATATTTTAAAGTTTTGTATGATGCTTTTAGTTGGAAGTTGTGATGTTGGCTTGAGGTCGTGATTTTTATTTCTTATCAAATCTTCTCTAGAGCAATCTAGTGTGCTGCAGATAATGATCATGACTAAGACATTATTTATAGAACTCAAAGTCATAAAATTATGAATGATCATGATTTTGGTATTTTCTCATTAGAGCACAAATTCATGGCTCTTTAAATGATCATTATTTTGATATTTGTTTACTAAAGCTAGAGGTACTAAATGGGTTGTGATGTGTTGGCATTGCACGACTTGATTATTGCTGGCTTGGCTAGCCTAAGTTTAGTCAAAATCAGGCGGGGTCATGCCTGGTAATGCTAGGCTGTGCTGGGTCATGGTGGGATGTGCCTAGAGGCTGTCAGCCTGATTGACTAGTCATCAGTTTATGATTTTAAATATCTTTTTTTACAAATTTAAAATTTTAAGTTATCAATTATGAGTTACGACATTATTTCACATAAATCACAAAAAAATAAAATCATTAACATAAATTTTAATAATGAAAAATTATAAAAAAAATTTTAACAATAATTTTAAGTTATTCATTATGAGTTACGACATCATTTAACCTAACCAAAAATAAAATAACACAATATTACAACATAATAATCGTCAATCATAATCAAATAAGTTCAATTCCAAAGCCAATCGATTTCAGTATGTAAATAATTATTATCATGTAACTGTTTGATGGTATCACTAGCGATGTGCTCAACATTTTCAAATTCTATTGAGTCATCATTTATCAGTAATTTCTTTGCTCAATCTTTCATGCATGTTAGTACCTTAATGATATATGGTCGTAGCCTTGATCTCCTATCCGAAATGATATTGATTATAACAATAAAGTAGGGTTTGATATTATGCTTGATATCGGAGTAGTTAGTAGATCTCATATTATCTTAGACAATATGGGATAAATAGACTCGTATGATTTTCAATATTGTAAAATATTAAGGTTCTTGTTATCATTATGTGATAAGATTGAGTAGTAATTTGCATCTAAGTACTAAGACAACTCATTCCTATTTAATGATTCACCCCATTATTTTTTTCTCTCTAACTAAATTGAGAAGATATCATCTTTGAATATTATGTTCATGTTTATACGCGAAGCTTAGTTATACCTACTATCATACCTAGTATCATAGTATATAAATAGTTCAGTTAATTTTTTGTGAATCAATTTTTTAGATTGGTATTCTTAGTTTAAGCATGTAGATATGTATGTTAAATATTCGTGATCTCTCTATTTTAATCCTAGGATCTATGTTGGTAACTAGGTAATAAAGTAATGAAATGGTGGAACAGTATTCTAAGTACTTAATTTTCATCTCAACAGTTATATCACTAAATGTATGATCATTTCTAAGCTTCCTAAATATGTTACTAATTTTATATTTGCCCCTGAGTGTCATGCAAGTGGTGAGAGTTTAACAGACAAATATATGTTTGTCGCGTCATAAAAAATTTTTAAAATTTTATAAATAAAATTTTTATATCTTAGTCTTTGTTTTCAATAATAAGTTCATCATTCTTATTATTATTATAGTCAGATATTACGTATTCGTATTCAACACATGACTCAATATCAGGTAAGTATAATTCTAATGGTGTCTCACAAATAGAGATTACCAAACTTCTATTTTCTACTAGGTTTTCGAAGATATTTTAGTGAGTTTTATATTTTTTCTAATATGGAAGAAATGACTTTCATCTTTACTTGTGCTTTTAGGTTGGTAATGCGATATATTTATCTAACATAAAAAATTATTTTTGATGGCTCATCTCTAATGGTCTTAATAAATATATTAATGGTTATTTTATTATTAAATGCATAATCAAATATAATATTAAATATTTTATTTTGAATTATGATAATTTTTAAAGATTTTTATTATGCACTCGTATATGACAAGGTAATCATGAGGATGGAGAAATTTTAAAAATTCTAAAAATCTTTTTATTAAATGTTTATTTAAAATCTATATAGTGGGCAGTGAAACATATATAAGATGCATGATTATGACAAGTTCATATATTAGATATCACGGATACCATGTCATTATATTATCTAAATTTATTAATTATTATTTATTTTTTTTATTTATAATATTTGAGTATGACATTCTTATATGTGGACTTAGAAATATTATGATATATATGCTAAAAATAGATCAGCATGATACTGACTATTCAAGGATCATTTGAAAATCTAATGAAAAGACATATCATTGTGATCAATTTAGTAATACATTTCTTCCTGAACATATTGCGGGATAAGAAGGGGGTTAACAAAGAAGATGTGCTAGATTTAGAGGTGACAAATGGGCTGGGCCAGCCCGACACGAAGCATTGTTCAGCTGTGCCTGGCCTGGCACGACATGCTATAATACCTTGTTTGGGCCTGTGCTGGGCACACCTACTGCACGAGTCGTGTCGTGCCTGGCCAATATTTTTGGCCCACGTGCCTTGCCAGGCACGGCACGGCACACATGGCACGTCAGCTCAGCACACGTGACCACGCACCGAGCATGGTCATAACAAGCCAACTCCCGATGGGCTAGGCACGCTGAGCCCCAAAAGGGCGAAGACGCACTGTGGCGCCTTGCCCAAACCCTAAATTTTTTTTAAATTAGGGTTTTGACCTGACCCGAACATGGCCGAACCCAGTAGATTTCGTGATGTGGGCTCGTGTCGAGCCTGACTTCCACATAATCATGCTGGGCCAGACACAGTATGGTACAGTAACAGTGTCGTGCCTGGCCCGACAAACTAGCCATGTTGGGTGGCCTAAAATCATGCCAGGCCGGTCCGGCACGGTCTGTTTGACACCTCTAACTAGATTCAGCCTCAAAGATTTTACTATATAGTTGAGTTTATCTTGGATCTAATACATCATATTTTTTAGTGCAATGATCAGCTTGCTTTGTTAGATACATAATCTCACACGTACTTTTGCATGTATATATATTTTTTTATAATAATTATATTATGTCGATTTTTTATCGATATCTATAATATTATTATTTTGTATTATATTAAAGTGAGTTCAAATTATTGTTGTTTTTTTAATTTTTTATTTTTTAAATATTTGAGTTTGGGGGGCGCAACCACGTGTGACTTGAACATGCCACGCAGATGCAGGTATGATTCTAGACCCTGGTCTAGAATCATACCTGCTTCTTGGTTCGAAGTCCTAGTTCAGGTATGACTTGAGCCTGCTTCTTGGTTCGAAGTCCTAGTTCACAATACTCGTGCTTGAGGACCGTGCCAATGAGCTAGGCATCCGGGTTGTGCCCAGCCTAACATGAGGCATGGGTCTTCTTAGCCAAACACGATACGAGCTAGGCTCCTTGCCAGCTTGACCCTGGTCTAGGTATGATTTTAGACCGTGCCATGTCGGCCCGATATGATTTAGTCGGGTCATGCCTGAGACACTCGGCCCACTTGCCACCTCTTAATAAAGCTAAAAGTTATGTTGTTGGAAAAGTCATGATTAGCATATATGCTTTCTAGAATAAATAGTTGTAATAAAAAATAATATCATGACTTAAAATACTTGGTATTTTGGTTATGTAATGAATACGTTATGACATTGAAAATTATCTTGACTAATTATATCAGTTGTATACTTGCCTGTTGTGAAGTAAAAATAGTATCATAACTATATATATATATATTAGAGATAGTACAACTATGATTGCAAGAAAATGTTGTGGTCATAAAAATTATGTTACACAATAAAAAAATTATGTCGACTTGATAGTAGAGTAGTGATGTATAAAGACTGTCATTATTAGTTTTATAGATTTATTACTAAGAAATGATATCACAACTATTGAGTAAGATAATGGAAGGTGTAATATTGTCATGACAGAAAATATCATGACTACTTATCGTTTTTCTCTCTCAAAATTTTTTTCTCCAACAAATTTATCAATTTCATTCAAAATAATCATAATTTCTTAAATATTTATCAAAATTCGTTAAAATATATATTTAGTAAAATATTTCTCATAAAAGTATAATTATGTACAAACATAATAATAAATATATGTTAAATTACTCAAAAAAGTTAGTACGTAGAATATCCAATACAAGTTCAATTGTTGCATGGGGAATAACAACATGGCAGAGGCCATGGGATGGCTCTAGTATTATAGTTCTTGAACATTTTTTTTGGATTGAGTTCTTTAAAAATGATTTATTGTTGAAGAACGTAACATCAATACATGTGATAACTTTCATAGTCCCAGGTGATTAATAATTATTTTCTCTGAGTACTTGTATATCCAATGAAAATGTACTTCATGACACGTTCAATTATTCTTTCCTTGTCTGAAGGTATATCATGAACTAAATAAGTGCATCCAAAAATCTTGATTGGAGGATAAAAAAGTTTGTTTCTAGGATTTAAGAATTAGAATGGAGTATGACCTAAGAGAATACAAGATATCTGATTGATTAAAGTTAGTAGTTTTACTAATTTCTTCTTAAAACATCAGGACCAGAGGTCAAATGGGTTGTGACATGTTGGTACAACTCACTTTTGTAGGGCATGATCATGCTACCGTGTTGTGCCAGACACGACATGGTAAAATTCTCGTGTCGTGCCAGGCACGGCAGGATGACACGATCGAATGCATGATTGCGCCCAAGGTTTTTAAAGGCAAAAGCGTAAGATGAGATGTTTTTGTGTTCATGAGGTAAGACGTAAGCCTCGAAGAGTTAAGACGTAAGTTTTTTATTACGACGTAAAGCATAAACTTAATAAATTTTAAAATTTTAAAATTTTCTATTATTATTTTATTTTTAAGCGTAATTTAATATTATTTATTAATTAATATTATTATCAAATTTTAATTAATTATAATAATTTAATAAATAATTCATTTTAATTATATTTAATAAATTAAATAAATTACCCTTGCCCTCACCCTTCATCCTCGCCACCCGCCTCTCTCCTCTGCTCCACGAAAAGCTCGATGGAGCTCCAACGAGCTCCATTGAGCTTTATGGCATGCCTTGATAGGAAGTTCTAATATGCATTCATAATTCGCACATCTCGTAATCAATACATATAACTTCTTTAATACTTAATTCTAGAATCTTCAAATTCTTTAGTGAATAATGTACTAGTTGAGAGAGAATTACTAGTATATCAAAAATAAATAGACGTTGATATGGGCCCATGTGAGTTTATAAGATCATACACAATCTATCTTGTTTAATCCCCATGAAAGTTGTCTTTATATTTAGTCGGTAATGCTTAAAAATAATAGAAAAAAAAATAATATCACATTCTTGCTGTTTTGTAAAATAATTGACATAATATAAATTTAAATGAAACGCTAGTACAAATAAATTATGTATTAAAAGAAAGTGATTAACATTGATATTGTTATGTTCTTTAGGTCGTATATTGATGTCATTTACCACAACAATATCAAATATTTTAGACTCTATAAAAAATGTAAAAATTGTATAATTACATGTAACATGAGTATTAGCTTCTCAATTCTCTATACAATGCTTTGGAATAAAATAGTGAATAAAAAGTGTACTGAATATAAATGTACTTAATTCAGTGTCACCCAAAGAATAAAGTTTAAAATACATTTTTTGAGAGAGCATCACTATTATATATTAAGTGAATGTGATCATAAAAGAATTAATCTAAGTAAGTTTGCTAGTTTGCTATGCATAACTTCTAAATTTTGAACAATTTGTCATAACTGAGAGTGCAACATTCAACACATTTCTTGAATACACCCTTTCCACAAAAAAAAAATAGGTCTCTATAAACTTCTACATTTTTGTATATCTTTACTAGGTCTTCTAGTATTTTTATCATTACTATGTGACAAAAATGTCATAATATGCTGACTAATTATATCACAAAAAGAATCAATCTAAGTAAAATTGTTGTTTTATGAGTCCCTCTTTGTTAAATTAGTATATTGCTCTTCTATTGAATGTATGTAAAGAATACTTCTAACTTGCTAGCCAAGTCTTCTCATTGGGATTAATTTATTGGCACGTGTGTATTAGTAGTTGCACATCAATTTACATCTACTTATTAGTTTCAGTTTGAAGTGAGGTATACAATAAATGACTTATGTATTATTTAACCATGAACTAAATTATTATCGATGTATTTCGAAGAGAAAATGTATATATCCTCAATTTCAATTAAGTTATTTCTAGTGATTTCGTAATTTATATTGATTTTATTAATTTTTTTTTGTTATCATAATTTTCACTATAATATTAAAATTGATGGTTGAATTAAAACATTTCTATTGTTTTTTTTTTTTACAAAAAAACATAATAATTGAAAATACTTAAGATTTTGTAATATCATTTTGGGAACAATTTTGTACCATAGGTGCTATGTTGGCCACTATGTTGATTATTATGGATTATATTGCCATCGCCAAAAAATAATTTTTTTCCGCCAAATAATCAAAATCATTTTGTTGGACATTTGATGACCTTAAAAAAATGAATAGCACAAAATATTCATTGTATGTGTTTTTTTTTTTGTGGTACAATACAACTATAATATGATCTTTGTTGAAATTATCTATTAATTTTTATTGTCGAAGCTTCTAGAGACATTTGATACCATTTAAAAAATTCTCTGCCAAAATGATACGGATTTGCACTGAACAATATCAAAGAGAGGAATAATGGAAAAGTAAACTTGAAAACAAAAAATTATTTTTTTTAAATGTTGTTTGAGTTTAACATAAATCGTATATGTATATATAATTTGAGATAATATACAAGTTTCAAAAAATGAAAAAAAGTAATAAAATAATAAAAAATAAACTAAAACTCAACAATAACTTTTAACTATTGTAGTAATAATCTAGGAGTATGACTTGAAAATATGTGTAATAAAACTAAAAATATTTGATCTTGAAGAACATGGATTGTCTGTTATTTTTTTTAGAGAAATATTTTATATACTCATTTTTAGTAAATATAACAATGAATGAAATTTGTGAGATCTCTCATCTTTTGGATGATTCTAGTAATATGCTTGTCTAATTAAATGTTTTGTTGTGCTATCGACTATTTTTTTTTTGAAAATAATTATCAATATATCTATATGTTATGTAATTTTTTTTTATAATATGTGTATTGTATAAAGAATTTTTTATGTTTGAATATTGAACTTATGTCATATGTTTCTCAATTGATACTAATAATGAATTGATATCATAAAAATAATTTTTTATAACAACACTAGGTTGGTGTCACTCGAAAATATGCAACAAATTGTCTTTTTTTGATCTTGTGTGCATATTGTTTGTGAATTGGGTGAACTTTACCGGAAAGCTGGACTCCACTATGCAATATGCACAATAGATATTTTGTCCAAAATTGGACAAAATTGATGAGCCTAGGATTTTCTATTCAATTTTGTGTAAAAACTTACATCCTTACCCAATAGTTTCATTGGGTGTGAATACTTGGCTCTAATTTTATGTAAAAATTTTGGTGATTTAATGACAAAAATTCAAATAAAATTCAATATAACTTAATCAAATAAGCATATAGGGTTCCCATTTATAGTTGGCAAGTTGAATTGGGGAAACCCAAAAGTTGGATACTCTCAACTACAATATATTATAAAAATAAAAGTTTTATAAACATCAAAGTAAAATAACTATTTTTTGGTCTGGTTAAAATTTTTTATTTGTATTTTTAATTTATGTATTTGTAATTTATATCTTGTTTGTATTTGATATATGTTTATGACATAAGAGTGTGATAATTTTTTATTATTTATTTTTAATGTGGCTAGAGCTGGCATGTTGAATATCTGTGTTATGCTAGGTTGTGTTATCTGAAATGTTAGGTATGTACTAGGTTTATGTAGATCTTCTCAATTGAGATTAATCCAAAGTTTGTGATGAGAAAGAGAGTTGTTTCTTGACATATTCTACAAGTATTTTCTTGAAAACTATCACTTATTTTTCTCATGTCATGTTTTGTTGGGATTTTTTTTTTGTATTTATTACTTTCATCTAGGTTGTATTTGATATGTAGTTATGGCTTAAGGGTGTAATAAATAATTTTATATTATTTATTTTTCTTGTGGGTAGGCCTGGCATGGTGAATATTTGAGTTAAGCTAGGCTAAGTTATCCAAAATGCTAAGTGTACACTAGATTTATGTAGATGTTCTCAATTGACACTAATCCAGAGTTGGTGATGAGAAAAAGAGATTTTTTTTGATATATTCTACAAACATTTTCTTAAAGATTATCACTAATTTTTCTTATGCCATAATTTAGTGGATTTTTTTTTACATATAGATTTATTTTTAGAATCGTGACATGTTTCACGAACAATGAAACAAAGTCAATTATTTTTTTTGGTGATATATGGAGATGTAATCAATCTCATCTCTTGTGTACTTGTTATAAGAGAATAGAACATGCTTAGACACTTGGTATCATATCTTGATTTTATGTAATCAAATTATGCTTAACATAAATGATTATTATTATTAAGTGATATTTTAGATCTGATACTTGTATAAATTGGGTATTCATTTTTTTTCTCCTATTGCTTTTTTTATCGTGATAATCAATTAAGACATAATCTTAAACTTGGTATTTCACAAGCGAACTAAAAACATAAAGGTGGATTATTTTTTTATTAGATAAAAAATACAAGATAAGATTATTATTATAACTTATATTTATATATTAGAGCAATTAATTGATATTTTCACCAAAATCTTGAAGAGTTCCTAAATCTTAATTTATATTTTTTTTCCAAGTTTAATGTTTTTGACTTCTTAGTACTAGCTTGAAAAGAAGGTGTGTTGTGATTTAGTTTATTATTTATTTGTTTATTTTTATTTATATATTATGGTTGAGAGAATTAACTTGTGAAATATTTCAATTCGACTAGTTGTGTATATAAGTGCTTAATTAATGATTTTCATAATTATTATTATTTTTGGTTTGTTTCTAAACAATTTTAATCAATAATAATTATTATTATTCTCCATGATTTGATTTTTTTTATAATAATAATTTATTTAGAATTATGAAAGATGATTTTGTATCTAACAATGATATAATGATATATAGTTTTGTTTTTCAAGAAATCTAAGTGTATGGTTTAATTTCATTCTAAAGATAATAGAAAATTTAGCACCATGCCTACATATCCAGGGATAAGTTTTTGTTCAATAATTATGTTGTATCTTTCATTGATATGCAAAGATTAATTTATGGATGATTCATCAAAGAAACTGATTATAATAACTTGTGTGGGTATGATGTTGTGTGATGCATATGATAATTTTATAATTTGAGATGAATAAAATATTTTGTTTCTTTATTTTTATCTAGTTATATTATTATAATTTATTTTTTTATATATTTTATGATTCTTTGGCACAATTGTTTATTTGATTATATATTAATATAAAATATTAATATTTGATATTAATTTTATTTAATTTGTACTCTTTTGGTAATAATTATTTTGTATTTAGATATTAGATTTAATGTGAATCTAATTGTGCTTGTTTGTGAGAAATATATTAAACACTTTGAGTTACTCTTTAATGTGAGGATAAAGAGCATAATTGCTTCTATGACGAAAAGTCAGTAGGATATGACTTATCCATATTATTTATTGGGCATTGCATGTGATTTTTATGAATTTTGTTATTTGTATACTATGATATTAGAAAAAAATTTCAGACTTCACATAATTTTAATGAATTATTGATTACTTTTGATCAGTTATTGTAATTCTAATTAGATTATAGTTTTCAAATGTATTTGATTCATTATATGTTAATTTATTTTTAAGGAGATAATTTTATCTTCTAAAAAATAATGTATAAGTAATTATTTCTTATTATTTTGGAGAAACATAATATATAACTTTGATTACTACTATTTGTAAGCTTTTTTGTATGAAGATTAGGTCCAACTACTGTTTATTATGATAATCAAGTAGCTGAATATGGTATTTCAAATTCAAATTTTTATGAGCAAATGTATCATACAAAGATTGATTATCACTTTATTAGTCATATGTAGGATAAATTAATTTTTATAATTTATATTATTATTTTAGATTAGTTAGTTAATATTTTATGAAGACTTTGAGATAATTATTTTTTTTTTTCTTTTTTTCTTCCTCCAGCTTGATCACAATTTATAGTATATTTGTATCATTTTGAGAGTGATGTTGAATTATGTTCTTACATTTTAATTATTTTAATGCATTTAATTATTTATTTGATTGGAGTACTTGTATTTGCTAGGAATACTCCTAATCATTTTTTTAACTTTAAAGTATTGTTGTATTGTCCAAGTAGTGTGCCTTTTTTTTCACTTCTAGTACATTATTGACATATATTTTAGATTATTTAGTTAATATTTTCATGAGGACACTGAGATGATTATATTTTGTTTTTTCTTCAATTTGGTCTTAATATATATGTGTGTCATCTTGAGAGTGATGTTAAATTTTATTCATATGTATAAATTATTTTAATACATTTTATTGTCAATTTGATTGGAGTACTTTTATTTGCTAGGAATATTCCTAATCTTTTTTTTTCACTCTAAGTATTTTTGTACTATCCATGTGGAATATATATTTTTTTCACTTAAAGTACATTTATTGACATATATTTAACATTTATTTAATTAGACAATTTTTATAATAATATGTGGGTAAATATTGTTCTATTAAATTGTGTTTCAAACTGTAATATGTGTGTGATTATATAAACACTAACATATTATCTTTTATAAGAACTACGAAATTAAATTTATTTGGATAAGAATAATATTAAAATGACTGATCACTTGAAAAGTTAATGTGTAGCGTATATATATTATATGTCAAGTCTTGATGCACGTCTAAGGATAATCGATCACAGATTTGAGTCTCATCAAACATATCAATGAAGCATAGCAAGTTCACAATGTTTGTGAATTGGGTATAACTCCGTCCGGGCTTTAATATGATGTTTATTGATGTTCAATAAAGCATAGAAAGGTCACATTGTTTGTGAATTGGGTATAACTCCCTCCAGGCTTTAATATGATGTTTATTGATGTTCAATAAAGCATAGAAAGTTCACAATGTTTGTAGGTAATACCATGTGTACAAAATGTATATGTGGCATATGAAGATATCAAGTTGAATGTCTAGCTGCACAAATATATGATTTTCATTTTATTGCTAATATTCATGAATTTTATGCTTCGAATAAGAGGAACTTTAAATTGTTTGCTAATTGTTTTGTCCACAATTTTGGTGGAAATATGAGAAAACATTTTTCCTGCCTGCTTTATTCATCTGGAAAAGCATGCCCCCCTCCCTTTCTTTTGACAAGCGAGTTGAAAAATTGTAATTTGGGATATTCCAATGACTACTGTTAATATTTGTTTTTTTTTTCTACTTTGAGTTGGTAGAAACTGAGCATCTTTTATTGCTGGAATGCTTTTCTGTGGATTGAAACATTACTCTTATGGAACAGGATCTTCATCAGATTTTTGAAGTTTTCATGGGGCAGTTCCGCCAACTTTTTGGTGTTAGTTCTGATGAGCTTTTTGTTGGTGTATCAGGCACATGGAACCTTTTAGCAAGTGAAATGGGCTTTACGGAATGGTACAAATATATTTATTACATATATCACCTTTTATGATTCAGTTATACTTTAGAAAACATGTCTTTAATTTCGTTGAAATCCTCTATTTGTATTTCTTGAAGGTTTTTTAGTATCTATATAGCTTTATGTATATTTTTTGCAAATCAATTTTTTTTTTTTTTTGGGTATTCAATGGGTAGAGGGTACTTGCTTATTAAGGGTGTTCTAATTGATTTTATTCCTATTTTATTTCATACTATGATTAATAAATATGTGTTTTTTTCTTAATTCTTTTACATGGTATCAAAGTATGAAATTAGAGAATATATAACATACTGCCTACTCTCATTGTTTGAATAATAATAATCATCATTGATTGTTGGTAGCATTCATGGCGATTATACAAACATTAACTTGCCGGATCTAAAAAGTTTTTCGAAATTATATGTGTTTGACAAAAATAATACTGAGATGATTGATAATATGGAAATTTCACATATTGCATGTATTAATTGGATGACAAGCTTTAGTGCGATGACAAATGTCTTCGTCCAATAATGATCGATTTTTAGTTTAAGTCTTATTAGATATAATCTCTCCGATTCTGAGATAAAACTATCGAAATATTAGTTTTTCTCAGAGTCAACGCTAAATAAAAATCTTTTACATTGCATACAACCTCCATTGACTTCTAGTAGCAATGGGCTACAAAAGATCTTATCACCATTGATGAACATTGTATCAGGCTTTGTTTAAAAGAAGAAATATGCTTGATGAAGTTTAGTGTGTGCTTTGATTATTTTTAAGTTTGCATAAAGGATCCTTTTCTTATTAGATCTAGGTATTTGTTGTCTCTGTACCTTGCTCTGAAAGATGAAATTCTGAGTGCAATCAAGATGACTTTGCTGGTGATGACATATTGTGGCTCAGATTGAGTGAAATTTGATTGCCATGATTTTTTCTGCATAATTCCAGCACAATTATTGAGTAAGATTTGTTTTCCATATGGAGAGTGCAAATTAATTAGATCATCTTTGAGTATTTTGAGTATAATTCGAAAGATGAGATATATTGTTAATGGATAGCCAAAATTGACAACTAATAGTATGCGTAGAGAAAGATGAATTAATTATAATTAAATTCATCAACAATAATTTAGGAGCTTTCAACATCAATTTATTCATCAAGAACAACACAATTTTATTCAATAAATGTTCTGCACTCATTATTTTCTCATTCTCATGCAAGTGTTTCTTTAATTTTTTATTATTATTATCATAATAGCTGTCATAACAAAATTGTTGTTCTATGGATTTAAATGGTAAGATATTATTAGTATTAATTGGATGAGTTGAAGATTACTCAATTTGAAGAGGTGTGATAGATTAAATACATAATGAATATTCTTATAGCATTTGATATTACCTATTGTGCATAGGTAAAAACCCTAATTGAGATAGAGGAAGATAATTCATTTGATAAATACTTTTAGCAACTCTTAAATATTTGAGAATTATAGAAAAATTTAATTGTTTGATTCTTTTTATATCACACATATGATATGTTGTTACTATCTTGAATCTTTTCTTAGATTTCTTTTAATATATATTTATAAATATTATTATGTGTAGTTTGACAAATGAAGAAATTTCTAGTATTGTTTTTTATTTATAGAATATTCATAATATTTAATTGATATATTATTCATATTTCAGATTGACTCTTGTGCAAATAGGCGACTGATCGTTGAGTTATGTATTTTTTAGTGATCATTGTCAAACTAAAAATTAAGAGATTGATTGTAATTTTTAGTTTTAGCACGTAAAGAAAATATTAGATAATGACTATTATTATGTGTGAACTTATTGTATTTTGTTGTTTATCAAATTCTTTTAATTATATTTTATGGTGAAAATTAGTCTAAGACATTACTTTAATTCTGGTTTTTTGTGTAAAAAAATAATTTCTCATTAGGGGTTTTTAAAATTTTTTCACATTTTCTTCAATTCTCTCTTACCAATCTCAGTGTAAATGCATACGATAAATTTTAATTCTGGTCAATCGTCTCAATAGTGATCGCGAATAATTACGTTAATTTTGGAGTTTTTATGAGATCCAGTGTATTAGTGATGGTTTAAACATATCTTATTAGTCATTAGGGTTATTGGAGGTTATGAAGTAGGTCGTACTCAATGCACAAAACTCTTTTAACATGAAATCTAAAAAAAAGTCATATGTTGATAATTTTATCTTTGAAAATTAGAATTATTGTGTATAATGGGTATCAAACTCGAGATTTATCATCATTAGATGAATATATTTTACATCGCACTGAGACTTGATTTCTAATATAAGCTACAACATAAAGACTTGTCAATTGATTAGTTATTAACTTATTATAATATTATTCTCGTCTAAAATTTTTAAAATTTGAAATTCTTTTAAAATCCAGTGTGTTAGTTATTAGAATTAAGTTTCATAATTAATATAAATGATATATATTTAAATACAACTTTGAACTTCTTATGTATTTTATAAAAAAATTACTTTCTTAATTTTACAACATTACTTTATAACTAATTTTTTTAACTATCATCTTAAATATATTAATTTAATAAAAATAATTAATGTTATAAATTTTTATATGCACATCTATATGTATATGATGTGATATATACACACAATAATATATATATATATATATATATATATATATATATTAAAAGTTAAAAAGAAAACACTCAATATGAATAACAAATACATACCACACTTATATATCAAGTAAAAATAATTGAAGTAACTCATAGAATGAATGCTCTCATCAAATAACATAATAGAAGAATGTTGAATATGACCATAATATCCCAAGTAAAGTTGTTGCCTACAAGCTAACAATACTTAACTTGGTGAAATGAAAGGTTAATTATGGTCTTTTTAAGATCTTTGTGAAAATATTTGCTAATTATTTTGTAATTTGAATACATGCTATAGTAATAAATATATCATGAACTTTTTTTTTGAGTATGAAGTAGTTAATTACAATGTATTTTGTTCACTTAAGAAATATTAGATTAGAGACTATATGCTTTTATGTTTGACTTTCACAATAAATGGTAGTGGAAGAAAGGAGTGCATAGTTGATCTTTTTGAGCAAATATTACATCTAAAATATCTCACAAGTAATTGTTATTTTTATTTTGAATTATCTTTATGTTATATCTTGAAATAACTCTTTTATTTTTATATAAAATAAGATTATCTCTAATAAAAATATAAAATATTATAATAGATGTATTCTCAGTATATGCTAGTATCTAATTCGCATTTGAATATCTGATTAATTATAAGTGTCAATGATCTCTAAAATATATTACCTCTTGAAAATTTCTATACATACCTCAATATGCCAAGAGCTGCATAATATGTTGGGGAGAATTTATGAATTAATTAATTATATTAATTATGTATGTTATATATGATCTAGTAATAATCAGATTGTTAATCATTTTTATGATTTTTTTCATATGAGATAGAGTTAATTAAAGATATTGCATTAGAAGTGAAGTCAAAAGATAAATTAATAAGAATTTTTGCTAGAGCACATCCTGAAAGATTAATCTTTGTAAGAGTATTAAGTATATATATATATATTTTTTTGATAAGATAATGGTTCGTAGAATAAGTTAAATTTATGTGAAAAAATATTTAAGCCTTCAAAGATTTTTTATCTAAAATTATGTGTGAAGGTATTTTTTGAGTTCAATGATACTTAATTCATTATTTTATATAATCAAAATATTATTATATTAAATAATCATTAAAATTATTTGATCATCATAACTCTTATAAAACAATAAAAAAGTTAGTAATAAACTCGCACATTTAAATGAAATGATTGCTTGTGAAACCCTTACAAATTAGGCTATAGATGACTATTTTAGTCCGTATAATATCTTTCGTAATATGCAAATTATACTTGACTATATAGTTTGAAACTTTGTTAGTTGTTTAATATATATTTCCTCCTAGATGTGTTAATTATGTTGAGCAGAAATGCATGACACTAAGCTCTACACGATCCAGTCTTGCCTGGCATGGCATGACCTGATTCAAAACCGTGCCTAGATGTTCTACGGGCTAGCTGGTGGCATGACTTGGACCATGTATCTAGCATAGGAGGCACGATAGGGCATGAAGACCCTTGCAGAGTAGTTTTAGCTTGGTTGGCCAAACAGGACAGCATGATCATGACCTAGGCTAGCATCGAACAAACTACGCTAGCCTGGCATGACCTAAGCTAGCCTGAAATAATCTAGACTAGCCTGGATTGAACTCAAGCTAGCATAGAATGAAATGGGCTAGCTTGGATTGATCACAAATTTGCATAAAATGAACCGAGCTAGCCTGACCAGGCTTGAACCAACTTGGAAAGACCTAGAATGACCCTGCCAAAAGTCGTGCTAATAGTCCATGCCATACTATCCTTTTTTAGTGTAGTACCGATATGACATTGTTTGTTTGATACCTTTAGGTTAAGAAGCATGGACATGGATACAGATATGAGGATACGACATGGCAGGATACGGGAACACGGTAATTTTCAAAAAATTAAAATACAAATATGATTAGGATACGACATAATAAAAATAATAAACACAAATATTATCTTTAAAAAGTAATTTAGATAGACAAAAATTAAACAATCATAATTAAAAAATAGATTAGTAGATTTAATTCCCCCCCCCCCCATTACTGCTTCAAAATCCTGAAGCAAAGACAACTCCCTACCTCTCCCGTCACTGCCTTTTCAGACTCAAATGGTATCGTCGGGGACTTGGAGTTGTTGGAGTTGTCGTAGGCGCAGCACGTTGATTTTATAGTAAGCTGAATGTTTTCATAATAAATATGCATCGGATATGTATCCTGTTGGGCAATCGCGCTTCCACGGATAGTGAGATTAAGAACGGAAACAACAGAAAATACAGAAAAACAAGTAATATATATATCCCAATCAAACAGCATCCACGACAGAATCAAAAAAAATACGAGAAATCAACACAGGAAATAATGTGGTTCGCTAGTCGCTCAGTACGACTAGCTACCTTCACCAGAAAATGCTTATGCGTTACAGATTAAAACCAAGAACATAATGTCTTACAGTATGCAGCACGAAGCAGTCGCGAAATTGCACAGAGAGAAGAAGAGAGGATGATGAACAGTTCAACCGGGTCAAAAAACAGCCGCCCGAAAAAATAAATACAAATCATTTTATACAAAAAAATAAACATCCGGTTCATTTATCCGAAGCGGGTCGGATCATGGAACGAGCCAGGCTATGCTCCAAAAATTTTGGCCGCTGACTGGACAGCGGGACCTCTGTTATTGTGCTACTGCTGTATCCCCGGGCTTTTAATATTTCATTTCCTGTACTTACATGAAAATATTAAAACAGATTATTAAGTAAAAAATAAATTACATATACAGCATATCCGATGTGTTCATCCGATATGCCACATGGCGTATCGGACACAGATTGGTCAACGATACGCCACATGACTTAAAGGACGCGTATCCATGGCATGTCCGTACTGTATCATCATGTCCACGTGTCAGACACGGGGACACGGCTGCAAATTGGCGTATCCATGTTTCTTTGCCTTTAGTTTCTCTTTACCTCTATCACTTTGAAAAAATATATTTTCACATTTAGTTGATGTACTCTTTTATTGTGAAATACTATAGTCTACAAGAGAATTAAGAATACGTACTAATGTCATCTTGATTATTGGGGAAAATATTATGATAGTCAATATCAAATGTCTGAGTGTATCTCACGCTATAAGTCTTATTTTAAGATGATTTATTTTATTATCTAGACCTATTCTACATTGAACATTTACTAGTAACCAATTACAAATCTTTTTCTGAAGATAATGATATTAGGTCTCAAGTCATTTTAGATAGACTGACATTCATTTCTTTTATTATGGCATGATATCATCTTGGAAGAAATAATATCCCAGAAGTAGATTTGAGTAAATACTATAAAGAGAAATAATAAAAGAAATAAAAGAATTAAAAAATGAAAGTATGCCAAAATATGTAAAATCAAATATTGAGTTTAATTCATTATCTTTTTTGAAGAATATTTGAGAGGTCAATATCAGAGGGATTAGTTGCAGGATCATTTGGCTCCTTGGTAGGTTGATCTCTAGTCTGAGATGGCTAGGCAAGTGTTTCTTTCTTGGTATAGACTTTAAAGTTTTAAAAGGTGAAAGTGTAAGGCAAGACATTTTTATTTTTATATTCGTGAGGCGAGGTATTTTTGTGTTTGTGAGGCGAAACATTTTTGTGTTTGTAAGGTGAGATATTTTTAACCCTTGAGGTGTTGAATCATAAGTTTTTTGAGTATCATAATATATAATTATTAAATATTTTAAAATATATTAAAAAAATAAATAAAATAGTATTGAATACTTTAATAAATATTTTATATATTAAATTTTAAAAATTTTAAAAATTTTAAATAATTTTATCATTATCAAATTAGAAATTTAAGAGTATGAAATTTTATTATTTATCATTTATTTTTTCCATACTATTCATTAATAAATAGTATGAACTATATTTTATAATTAATTAAAAAGCCTTTCTCATTTTCCTTTCCCTTGCTCTTGCCTCTCTCCCCTCTCCCTTCTTCTATCGCCTTCTCCCCTTTCTCCTCTTTCCTGGCCCTCACCCCTCTCCCATGCACCACGAAAAGCTAGATGGAACTTTCTAGAGGTCCTCATTGGAGCTCGTGGAGCTTCATCGAACTCCATCATGGAGCTCGTGTGGAGCTCGATGGAGCTTTCAAGGAGCTCCTCGAGCTATATCGTGGAGCTCACTGGAGCTCCATCTTGGAGCTCACTGGAGCTCCATCGTGGAGCTCGAGGTGCTCTGTCAAGCTTTATCGAGCTCCACGATGGAGCTCCAGTGAGTTTCATACCTTTTTTTTTAATGTCTTAAGGTATTTTAGGAACACTTCGCATCAAGGTGTGTTAAAAATAATTTTAAAAACTTTGAGACTCTAAGTCTTGAGTTGTCAAATCTCTTAGTTACCGACTCAATATAAGTCTATACTAGTGCATACTTATGTACAACTATGTTAATTGGGTTTGAATGAGATTTTCCTATTTAAAAAATCATTTTTAATATATTAGGAATTAAATTTATTAGTTTGTATTAACATACTTAGATATAATTAATATATATGACTTTCTCTACTAGCTGGTAATTTTGGTAAATTATTGGTAAGAGAGAAAGAGTAATGAATTTATGTATAATATCTAAATTTATATTTTTTTCTAGGCTCGTTAAAGAATGAATCATGATCAAAAAAGATAATATATTTATTTATTAAAATTTTATTAGTTTCTGGTGTGAAATATTTATACTCTTTTTGTGTATTAGAATATCTTTAAAATGGGATATCTCATGGTCCTAGATGCTATGTTATTGTGTCATAAAAAGTGATCAAGAACAAAACAAGTGTTTTCAATTTCAATTATAATTTTTTATGTGACATGCCTCATATTCTATAATCATAATATTTTAAAGATTATACTAAAATATTTTCAACTTGGTCAATTATGAGTGCCCAAGTTATAATGCACAAAAAATATGTCTAAAATACTTATATATTAGTGAAGTTCTTATTTTTAAAGAGAGAAAAATACAATCCTACCTTTTAAATTTCAAATAGAATTTTTTTTTAGAGTTTGTTGATGTTGCAGATAAATATTAGTGAAGTAAAGATATAATCACAATTAATTTATTTGAAAAAATAATTCATAGAGAGAATTAATTTGACTTTTGAATAATATCATATCAAATAACTTTTGAGTATTTTTTATTGGTGATAATAATGTTCTCAAAACAAAGATATAATTTAGAGAATAAAATATGTTTACATAATATAAATTTTTGCTCATGTATCAATAATTTAGTTGTCAAAAGTGAGAGTATGGATGAAACAAAAATATGATACCAGAAAAAAAGAAAAATATGTAATATTTTCTTTAAGAGGAATTGTGTGTGCTGTTTTTCAATAAATTTCATAGTGGATTAATTTATAAATTTTGGATAACTCATGTAGTCGTTCTATCTCTCTCACAACTACGTAACACTCTATATTTTGTTTTCGGAAATAAAATTCAATAATTGTGTCTAATGTGACCTATTATCATGCATTGAGTACATTGGATTGAGACTCTCATTTATCTATTTTTAATATGATAATCCATGCGTCACAAAAAATATGATTCATCTAAAAAATAATTATACCCAAAATATATTTTTTTCACAAATCTCTAGGAATCCTATTAAGAGTTTCTATACAAAAACATCATTTGAGCATTTTTCCACCTTGCCACGCCATGTCTTGACTAGGATTTCTTGAAATTTCCATGTGTGATGCGCTCACTATGCCCAACATGTCTCATATTGTCTCTATTGTTGCCAATGGCACATGGTTGCTGCCTAAAATACGTGCTCGTCATTCATTGTGCATTTTTCTTTGGCTCCACTAATGCTCTTGCATTGTGTCCATGTTTGCACGACCCACTCTTTTTTTGTTACTAATTGTTGTATTCTCCTTTTGGGAATTGAAAATTTTTCTCCACATGCATTCTTATGACTTTGATACCAGGTAAAAAGTTGAAAATATAATACGCAATATGAATAACAAATATATGCTGCTCTTAATATTAGGTAAAAATGGTTGGAGTAATCTACAAGTGGAGTGCTTCCATTAAACAACTTTAAAAAGTTGAATAAACAACAACAATATATAATCTAAGTATATGTAACTGTGATGTATGATCTATGACATATATATTTTCTGTTATATATGATATTAGTATTACTTTGTGTATGTATGTATATTATGTTTAGAGAGAAAGAGACAGGGGAAGAGAGAGGGAGGAGGGAGAAAGGGAGAGATTACATTTTTAAATTAAATATTTTGTAATTGCATTTCATTGAAAATAACTAATTAAATGTTGAATTCAAGAGTATTACTGTTATTTAATTTTGTTATATCTTCACACCTTATTTTATAATTTTCATTTCCTTTCCCACTAATAATACGAATTAATGTCCATATCACTAATTATTTGCTATTCTCATATCACAAAACATAATTATATCTTTTATAAAAGCCATGTGATAGTTAATACTTTTTTTCAAGCTGATGTTTTACCTATTTATGTATCAACTTGAGATGAGTATTATGCTTTAATATTTGTATTTCTGTTTGATGCTTTTTTGCATGCATTTATTCGATGTTGTAATTAATATATTTATGATTTTTACTTCAATTTTTTTATAAAATTATATACTTATAAATTTGATATACTCATATAAGCCATGTTGATCTCTGTTCTAATATATATGAAGTGTATCTTTTTTGTGAAGGGAGCTAGATGCATTATCACGGCAATTTACATGTATTAATCTGCTTTCAAGTGCTACAGCTCTTGGATCTCTCTCTAGATTGGTATCTTCGGTTGCCGAATTAATAAACAAAACCTCAAATTTCCGTCTTAAGTTGGTCATGTATTACAATTTGAATGAAAATTATTTCAGGTTCAATCTTTGCCCAGAATGATTATCCCAGAAGACATTGGAAAGCAGGTCAGATAACAGATGTCAATATTTTTTTTTTTTTTGCAATATACTATTTCTGGTTTATTTTTTATGTCAGATGTGCTTTGTGATTGTTAATATGGTTGTGTATTGATGTTAGTTAACAATTTCTTTTTTATAACAATGGGTTTCCAAGCCAGTTTCCTCGTACTTCGACTGATGTTTATGGAGGAACCACCCACCTCACAAAAACTCTTTTCAGGCAAGATATAAGAACTACCCACCTCGTACTTTGAGATGAGCATTTTAGTCATTTTATTAAATGTGATGACCCAGCCATTTTAATTAAAAAAAATCAGTCAATCCATCAGGTCATGTGTCATGGGTCACGAGTGTCCTATCATAAGCTGAACTTGAATCATGCCTTTGCACATGCCACATGATCATGGGCCACCAGTGCTTGAGCCTGAACAATGTCTGGGCACGGGTTACGGCTTATGGGTCATGAATCACGAGTCATAGGTAGCACATCGATATGTTAAAAGATATATGCTGCCTTAATAAAAAAAATGAGGTTTCTAGTTTTTTATTTTAATGACTGATTTGAAAATATAAGATACAAAAAATATATATTTGACTTTGTTTGCATTTTATCTTGATTTGAAATGATATATTAAAAATTGTTGGTTTCTATAGAAGAACAAATCATAAAATCCCTTAATTCCAAACAAAAAAATGTAATGAAAAATAATATGCAAGCGATGCCCTTATATAATTGGGCAATGTGTGGTATCATTAATAATAAAATTAAACAATAAAAAAATTAGGTAAAAACAAATTGAAAATTACATTATCTTCTTTCAATGTGTTGCGTAAAGATTCAGAATGCTAAACTTAGATGAGAGAATAGTATTTTCCTTCATAAAAATGTTTATTGGTTGTTTTGGTGTATGAATATATGTAGTAATAATTGTCTAATATTAAATTTTTTCTTTGAGCAAGAAGTACCTCTAATATTTTGTGTGCTCGTAAAATATCAAATTGAATATTATATGCTTTGTTGTCTAATTATCATAATAAAAAAATAATGAGAAAAGAAAATTAATACTCAATTTTTTTAAGTAAATGCTAGATTCAAACTTTCTCATAGGAAAAGTATTCTTATCTCCAATAATGCATTGCATTTTGAAATAATAATCTCTCTTATTTTTCAAGAAACAAGATTTTTTTTAGGAAAAGTATAAATTTATACTATATTTTATCTTATTGTAAATTTGTGTTTAATTTTTGAATGTTTGTTATTTTTTACTATAATACTCAATGAGCAAGGAAATAAAATAGTAAAAAGAGTAATTACATATGATATAATTATTTATTTATGAGTTAATAATATAAGAATATGAGATTTTGAAGAATAAGTGACATGAATAATAATATCTGAAGTATGATAAGTGTGTGTCATGTCTTAGAGGAAAATTTTATATACTACGCTCTAGTAATTATATTAAAGATCTCTGACAGTCAATACATATCTCACAACACCATGTTAGATATCTCAAATGGGTTAGGCCGGCTTGACTCTACATGCCAATAAAAATAGATAGTTCAACATGACTTGGCAGCCCACTGGACAAATTGATTTGTGCTAGCTCTGGGCAAGAAAATGACATATCCGACATAATTTGGGTGGAAGGCACAAGCATGACCTTGGCTAACTTATGAAAGCTTGGGTTCGGGCTAATGACTAACCAAGGCATGGGTTATTAGATAGTATTAAAAAAACCCTGGTTGGGTCAGGTCGAAGAATGGCCTGACTCATTGTCTTTTTTTTAATGGTGAGTGAATCTCATGTGCTTTACTCAAGTTCGGATTCATGTTGTCCTAATTGGCCAGGTTGGCAATCTTGGTTGTGCTATGCTGCTTGCTCTAACAGCATGCTGGCCAACCCCACGGGCTCAACGTGGCCCATGCCTTCGGGTGGTGGTGGCTTTTTTTCCTCCTCTATACTTTGTAACACTATTGTCTCTCTGTTTGGAAATGGCTGTTAATATCTTTTCTGCCATGTTTTTTTTTTCTATAATATATGTATTTTTGGAAGAATATTTTGTATCTGTATATAAATGTGTAGTGCGCTGGTATGACTAATAAGCACCACTCAATTTTTATTCTTTCACCTACTTTATGTGCTGTGCGTGTCTGCTATGCATACAATGCTTATGAGATGCGAGGTGTGGGTGCATCTAGAGTTGGGCTTGCCCAGGGTTCGATGCATCTAATGCGTAGTCTTCTATGCAATTTTTTGCACAATGTTGTATTTTTTTTACTAAGTGATGCAGAAGTGTGTTGAAGTTTCTTGCTTGTTGGGGACCTAAAGTGCAAACATGTGCAGTGCTACACGTGTGTGCATGTGTCTACTTAGTTGTTGCAGTGCATCTCTCTCTCTCTAAAAAAGTTTTATGGTTTGATTTCTCTAAGGCTTGACTTTGATATGATGTGAAAATAAATCACAAAATCTCTAAACTCCAAATAGAAAATTTGATGAAAATTATGTACAAGCAATGCCCTTATCTAATGAGCTAATGGTTTAGGATAACTTATATGTTTGGTGTTTCTATTTATATAAAATAAAATAATAATAAAAAAATTATTAAAAAACAGACATAAAAATGAAAATTGAAATAAAAAATATTGAGCTTATTATTGATATGTTATGTAATAAAAGAATTTTTAGTTTAAAATAGCTGATTTTAAACAAGCATAAAAATAACGTACAAATATATATGACGTACACACATAAAACTATCATACAAGCAATGTCATTATAATAATTTCCAATTAATTGATCTTGATTGAGATAAATAAATTTTGAGTATGTTATCGATATATTATATAATAAAAAAAGCATTGTTTGTTTAAAAATAAAATATTATAAATAATTATGATATCAATCATATTTAATGATTCATAATATTCATAAAATAATCATAACAAATATGTATCTGTTTTAAAGAATGTCTGAAAAAATTTGTAAGAATGAAATAGAAAATGAGAAGATTAAAAAATATCCAAGTTTCACACTCATATACCACAATATTAAAGAGATATATTTTATAACATTTGAACATATGAAAAAATATATTTATATAGTTTTATTTTAAAAATATTTAAATTAAAAAATTAGTAGATTATATAAAATATTAAATTAATCATTAAAAACTTGGTTGAAAAGATTGAAACATGACATGTGTATGTTAGATTTATGTAATAATTTGTTTGATAATTATATTATTTGAAGAATTAAAATCTAAATAGTTGACTCATTATTTTAATACTATTTCGTGGTGATAATAATCATTGATGTTTTATAAGAGTATGACATCAATGATGAAATTATATTAATTACTCAAAAATGAGACAGATTTATTCCAAAAATATAAATGTGTGTGATTATATGAATATAAATTCTAATCTATTGATCTCATTAAAATTTTGAAATTAAAAGTATGTGGGCGAGAATAATGCTATGTTGGTTGATCGCATGGGAAATACTCATGTTGCATGCATGTATTGTATATCATATCTTGCTGCGATGACAAGTATTTTTGTTTAAAAGTATTATATCTTGGGTTCAAGGTTTATCAAATATAATTTTTTAAATTTTTGGAGATAAGATTGTTAAGTTATTAATTTTAGTTTCTTTTAGATTTTGTGTTAAGTATGAGCCTTTTGCATTGGGTATGATCTTTAATTATATATTTGTTATATTATTAATTTAATAATAAAATCAAGTATGAAATGAGATTGTGAGTCAACAAAACATTATGAATGTGATATATTCCTTTAATCATTCGTTCAAATGCACTGCTTAATTCAAATACATTATAAAGTGAAAAATATAAAATGCAAAAAAGTTAAAATAGGAAATGAAAATTAAGTGATATTGTCCATATAAGATATCAAAATTTTTTTTTTATCATATAAAGATAAAATATTTTTTAATTTAAAATGAGTCCATGAACTTATATATGATATTGATTTGTTAACAATTCAAAAATATTTTGAATTTTTAGAAATTTTTTACAAAAAATAAGTTTTTTTATCAAGTTTGTGTTATCACTTCAAATCATTAGAATTGTATCTTAGAGGAATGAAAATTGTCAATAATTAACACATACAGGTTTAATTCTATATCATTTGATCGTCTTCAATTGAAACACTAGTGTAATGTTGATTTTGCAAAGTGTGTTTCACAAAAACACTAGTGTAATGTGGATTTTGATGTATTCACTCTCTCTCTCTCACACAACATTAACCCAAAAATGATCAATAAAATTATATGTAAATCAATTGAAATATTTAGTAATAAATAAACTATAAATATGTCACTAAGTAACCAAGTATACTGCAGAAAGTGGATATGCAATGCAATAAGCCACAATACTTGTAATGTGATAAAATTTTGGTACGTAGGTAGGCTGATGGAGATTTATTGACTTAGTGACATATATGGAAAAATCCACATTGTGCTTGCTCATGATTTAAACGCCGATAATCAATGAGTTTGTATGCATTTAGAACACTTTAAAGCTAACCCATATACAAGCATGCTTATATCTTATTGTGTCTAGTTCTATTTTTGTGTTTTTTGAGGGATGTTTTAGAAATTTGATTACAAATAACATTTTGTGTCAAACTTCGTGGAAGAGAATAAAGACTCTCTTTCTATAATTATTCCATATTTACTTGCCGAAATAATTGATAATTTGTTTTATATATTATTTCTTTAATTACACATTCTTGCGGTGCTTTGTAGTAAAGAGAGATTGTGTTTGGTATATTTGAACATATTCATGCTTGGTTGCATTATATTCAAATATACTCATGATTGATTTCATTACATTTGAATATGAATTCCCTTGTTTTTTCATAATTTCAAGTTGAAAGGCCTCTTAGTTGAAATCTGAGAGAGAGACTATAGAAATACTTTTTGTTAGTGAAGTTGGTTTGACTCACACAAGAACTTTTGAGTAAACCATTTTAGAACAATTTATTGTTCTTGAACAAATAAAGTTTGTTTGAATGCATTTGAACAAATTACTCCAAAGATAAATTGAACCTTGATGCTGCATTATTCATTCAAACGTATTCAAACGAAATTAAACATATGGTTTGAGATATCTTTTAAAATTCTTCTCATTCAAACACATTCAAATGAAAACAAACATGATAGAAGTCTTGCAAGACCTTGCTCAAGCATACTAGACTTAAGTTCATAGAACCATAATTTAGTTTTTAAATGATTCTCAAACAAAATTTAAAACAAATATTTTTATGTTTTAGTGAAATCATTTACATGATAAATTTTTTTCAAGTTGAAAATAGATGTGGTTGACACAAAATAAGTTATCTCATTAACACAAGACAAAGAATCTCATTGTGACTATTTTGTAATAAAAATGTACACCCTACAATATATATCACATATTATAATATATATATGTATCCTTATAAAAAATAAACAAAATAATGACTTGAAATATATCTTATTTTATCCACATGCACAATCACTATAAAAGTAAAAAATAATTATGATATTAGTGCACAATTATATTCCTTAGTTTCTAAAGAATTACATCTAGATGAAAATTTTGAGAAAAATCTATTAATTTAGTTAATATATTGATTGTATAATTTATATTTAATATAATGATAGCTATATAATAAATTTATAAATTTTTCAATAATAAGTTAATAGTGTCAATGATTGTATTTGTTAAAAATGGAAAGGAACAAAACTGACACTTTCAAGATGTGCAAGATAAGAGCTCTTTATATTCGATTCCATAAGATTTATATTGTGTGCAATTACATAAATACAAATATATTAGATATCATTTGAACTTTTAAGTTAAAGGTATTAGGATAAGAATAATGATGTAATGATTAATTAACTAAGAAGTCCTCATATTGTATTTATATATTGAAGTCAATCATGGTATAATGATAAATATTTTTTTTTCTAGTACGATAGGTCTTGGGTTCGAGACTTATTGGATTTGATTTTTTGATTTTTGAAGATAAAACTATCGAGATATTAATCTCTTAGATCTCACACTAAATGGGAGGCTTGTATACTTGGTTTGATTACCTCCATGAGATTCAACTTAGTCAAAGAAGGATGGTTTGTTGACTTGGTTCACAAGTGGATTGATGACTTTATTAAATGGAGTAGGTTTTCTTCAATGTTTGTCAAGTTTGTAAGAAAATATTAGAAGAAAAAATTAGGTTTTTATTTGAAATATATATGATATTTATTTTTATTGTGTTGTGTTGTACATAATTGATGTGCTCATTTGTATTGTTTGAAAGTGTTAACTTTTTTTTATTTTGTATTATATGATAAGAGCACTTGACTTATGAGTTGCTCTAATCATCTCTCACTATTAAGTTGTCGGTTAAGGCATGCCTTTTGCAAATGGGTGTGCCTCTTCATAGGCAAAGCTCTATGGCCCGACTTGTTTGATACTTATAATCTAATAGTACAAGGAGAGATGAATGTTATTTTTTTGCATTAAAAAAATAATAAACTCACTAAAATATCTTTAGATGCCTAGCAAACAATAGGATTTTGATAATCTTTGTTTCTCTACGGGTAAAAAAAAAAAAATTTCAAACGAATGTGAGACATCATTGGAATTATACTTATTTGATGTTAGAGTCATGTATTGAATACGGACACGTGATATTCAATTATTTCAATAGTAAAAGTGACGAATTTAGTATTAATGATATTGAATGGGATACCAGAATTTATGTAATAAAATTTCCAAAGATTTTTTTTTGACATGATGAATATGCATTAATCTGTGTACATTCTCTATTGCACTTAGGTGCATATTTAATATTAATAATATATTTACCTAGTTTAGAGACGATCCTTTATTTATTATAATATTTATTGAGATAAAAATCATGTATTTAAAGTATTAATTTATTATTTTATCTTTTATTAGCTAGCTGCCTGCATAGATCTTACGGTTAAAGTGAAAGGGGTGTACAGAATATTTTGATATGCATATTCACGTGCATGAACTAGCAATATCAACTTCGAAATTTTAATTTTGAAAAATTAACTGAATTATTTATATATTTCGATACTATGTTTAGTAGTAGTTATATTCATGCTCTGAAAATGAAATTAGATATCATATTTGAAGGTGATGACTTCTCCATTCAATTAGTGAGAAGGAAACGATATGATGATCTGTTAAATAAGAGCAAGTTATCTCTGTATTTAGATACTAATTATTGGTCAATCATATCACATAATAATAATAATAATTTGAATACATTAATTCATCTATTTCATACTATCTAAGATGACACAGGATTTATTGACTTCTTCGGTATCGAACGTAATATTGATATTTATTTTTTCTATTATAATTAATATTATTTTAGATAGAAGACTTAGACTCCAACCATATATTTTTGATTTGTACAATATGATGATGATTTGTATATAGGCATTGATTGCCATTAGTATTGATGATTGTATTTATTAGATTTTGTACTTATTTATAATTATTATGTTATTATTTATTTTTATTTTATATGATACGATTGTATTGTGATTTATAAATGTATTTTTTTATATTATTGTTATTTTTATTTATCTTTTTTTTGGTATTTGAATGATTAATTTTTATTTGAATTTTCAAGTAAAATACTAATTTTTGTTTTTAATTTAACTATATTGTCCTTACAAATTATAAATGTAAATTAAAATATTTATTTAATTTATTAATGAGGTAGCTGTTTCTTTTGTTGGTGGCGGTGGACAATCCTTGTGGTGTTGTATCGTAACCCACAAAACTGACACAATCCAGCACAATTGGAAATGACTCAGCATGAAAGGCACAATTATGCCCAAATTAGTGCTGGTCATGCCAGGTCGAGCAAGCTACTAGTTATGTCGTGTTGGGCACGACACAATGGCCTTGCTAGGCCACTCAAAACCAGACCATTCTGACATATCACGGCCTATTTGACATATCTAGACAGAGAGTATTATGTAATATTGAGAGAAATATAATGACTATCAGTATTATCATTTTTTAAAAATAATACTAATACAAGCCATTTGTTAAGATATCTTGTTGATCTTCTATATGAATATAATTTGAAGTAATAATATATTTATATTTATATTTATATCTATATTTATATATTATATCTACAACAAATCATACCTACTATCATATTATGTATATAAGTTAGTCAATTTTTTATGAATGAATCATTAAGATTTGTGTTCCTAGTTTATCCACGTAGATATCTATGTTAAAATATTTTTTATTTCTTGTACCTTAAATTTAGGATCCATGCAGGCAGTTTAGCAATAAAAGATAAAATGGTAGACCAGTACTTTAGGTAATTGGTTTTTATCTCAATAGACCTTACACAAAATATGAGGTCTTCTCTAAACTTGCTAAACATGCTGTTAATATTGTATATTCACCTGAGTGCATTGTAAGTAGTAGGAGTATACACAGAGGAACACATGTTAGTCATGTAGTACATAATTTTTTATAATTTCATAAAAAAATTATATATCTTATTTAGTATCATTAATATTGAGTTCTTCACTCTTATTATTGATGTAATTAAATATTAGGTATTCATATCTAACATATCATTTTATCAGGTATCTGTAATTTCAATGGGATCTCATCTTTGTTTAAAATTTCTTCATTAGTGAGTTTCTTATTTTTTCTAATGCTGAGAAAATAATCTTCATTCATACTTGTATTATCAGGTTAATAATAAGTTATATTTATCTAACATAAAAAATCTTATTTAATCGTTCATTTCTAATGCTCCTAACAAATATATTAATAGCTACTTCGTTATTAGATGAATTATCAAATATTTTACTAAATATTTTAGTTTGAATATGATAATTTCTAAAGATTCTCATTATACATTCATATATGGATGAGACATAATAAAGATAAAGAATCTCAAAAAATCTAAATATCTTTTTATTAAGTTTATATCTATAATCTACATAATGGACGGTGAGACATGCAAATGTTATATTATCACAACTAGTCTAGATATCAGATATTAGAGATATTACTCTGCTATATTGCATAAATTCATTAAATATTATTTATTTTTCTAACTTTTAATATTTAATTTTATTGTTCTTACTTGTTGACTTAGGAATCCTTTGATAAGCAGACTAGAAGTAGGTATGTATGATATTGTCAATCTTACTATCTTTCAAAAATCTAATTTGAAGATTCATGATGGTAATTAGTTTGATCATGTTTTTTTTTTAAATTATTATGGTATATGAAGGAGATCAAAGAAGCTAAACTAGATTTAACTTCAAAGATCTCATCACTCATGTTTAGTTGAATTTACCTGAAATCTAATGTATCATATTATTTAGTATATTGATTAGCATTTTCTTTAGGTGCCCCATGCCACATGTACCCTTAATTATATATTTTTTTTTATAATATATATATTATCTTAATTCTTGATCAATTTTTTTAGTATTTTTTTAATATGTTAACGTGATTCTGAACTATAAATATTTTTTTAATTTTTTATTTTTTAGGTATTTGAGTTTGGGATGAGATAAAATAAATAATAAATACTTTATGTTTATTTAAAAAAATAAATTAAATAACTAAATACCTAGATTTTAGAGAAGAGAGATAAAATCACAGCCTGCACCCCACGACCACAAGTAATTGAACACCAGGCTTAATATTTTAAAGTTTAAAGAGAGAGAGCAGGGGCAGAACATAGGAGCAGGAGACTAGAGAATAGTGGAGAGTACATAAGAGAGGGAGTTGAGAATGATAAACGAAATGGGAATGAAAAAGTTAAAACTCATAATCTATATCCATTGATTTTTTTAATAAAAAATTATATAAAATTTTTTATTTTTTTTTTAATTTTATTGAATATTAAAATGGGCAGCCCAATAGTTATTGGTTTTTTACCCTTCCCGTTGGAAAAGATTCCAATGGTCGGGATTAAAACATAATTTAATATTTAAATTTTTTTTGTAACCATTGCGCCCGATGCCTACGGGTTGCACTGTGTAGAGGTACATGTGAATGCCGGGCCGAATGATTCGCCACGTATACGTGGGGGGTTTCATTAAAAAAATTTTCCATTTGTACATGATTGATTTATTTAAATAATGTAATTATCAATTTTTTAAAAAAAATGGTTTTGAACGGGGTGGACGCGGACCTATTGGACCATACGTGCTTTCTGATCCACTGTCCCGAGTCAAGGTTATGGTGTTGGACTGCTGGTGGATCATGCCAATGGGCCAGACATGCGGATCTTTTCAAATATGATCCACGTTCCGGGTTCGACACAAAGCACGGAAGCCTCTTGCCCAACACAGCATGAACCGTGCCTCGGGCTGGCATGATCCTAGTCCAAGCATGATTCTGGACTGTGCCATGTCGTGTCTCGTGTTGTACCCGGGCCAGCTGGCCCACTTGAAACCTCTAGTCATCACTCAATAAATTATTGATCATTATTTCTAGTTTTTTTTTAAGCCTATATTGGAATGGTATTCTATATTGTGAATATTAGACTTAATGAGCATGTAAATTGATCTAAGGTAAAACTTGTGACTCGGAATTTACTCATAATTATTGGAATAATTATTGTATGGTAGCTAAAGTAATCTCTATCATGTTACTTTTTCCTCATGACTATTCTTAGGTGGCTGGTGTGGCACTTAGCTTTTTAGAATATATTTCTTTACGATTAAATTGAGTTGTAGATGCATATAAAAATTTTTGATTATTCCATCTTGGGGAACATATGCATTATGTTTAAATTGCAAAAAAAATAATCTATGGTATGAAATAGTTATCTAGAGCCTTATTTTACAAAATTATTTTAGTAGTTATAAATGTTAGCCTTTATTGATACATTTCAAACCACTTTTGTTTTAATCACTGTAGTTCACATGATATCATTTTTTTGTTAGTTGGCTTGAAATGAGTACATGACACGACATGTTGGCTCACTTGTCGACGACAACTATGTTGGATCAAGCTGGCACAACATGGCAGTGAGAAGACCCATGCCTCATGGCAGTACGGCATGGTAGTTGGTTCCTATTATTTCATGTTGTGGCTTTGGCTTCATGATCTCGGAGCTTCTACTTGTGGCTCCTTGTAATTGGGCCTGAGCATTATGGTGCCCTAGTTTTGATCATGTAAATGGGTGATTGGACTTATGGCCATAGTTCATGGTTTATTGTTCACAAGTTATTCTGTGCAACATCATAGTTGTTCTTTTTTTAATTTTTTGTTTTTTGATTAATTCTTTCTTAATTTTTTAAAATTATTAAATAAACTTGTTATTTATTCTAAACACATATAACACGTATAATAGGCAATTAGACAAAAAGAAATAAAGTATAATTTTATTTTTATATTTCAACAAATTTCATGAAAAATAAAGATAAAAAATATATGATAATATTTAATTTTATCTCAATTCATCATCATTACTTTTTTGAAATCTTTAAGAAATCTATATTTTAAAATTTGAAATTTCTTATGGTCTTGTTAATGATTTTTAAACATTTCAATATTTTTTATATTAATGATGTAAGAGATGTTCTCTTATATATGCAATTATAGTTACAATAATTTAAAAAATAATTATGATGCTACAGTAATATAGATAATATAGAAAGATATATTTTTAAGTTTTTATTATTTTGTATTGTCACATTAT